>JAOQMS010000001.1:8207158-8242743 GCA_027563885.1 Erythroxylum longipes | reverse complement strand
AACCAACCATCATAATTATAATGATAATATTCATTCCTATTCTTCACTATATTCATTCCCATTCCTATTACCATTCCCCTGTACGAATCAACCGCCCACTAAACCTAAATTTCAGTCATATTAAACCCTAAAATCCTAGCTTAAATTTTCAACAATCAACCCTAAAACCCAGCTGTACCTAATATGAAATTTTAGCATTTCAAGTTGAAATTTAGACTTGAAACTTGATATTCCAACAACCTAATATTAGCTATATTTCCTAGTTTTGTGAGTTTTAGCTACTATTTCATACTTCTTCTACTTGTTCTACATCAATTTGATTTCAAAGCTTTGGTTCCGAATGACTTATAGTGGAATGGTGAATAGAAGAATACACAGTGAACAAGAGCGAGATGAAATGCTTTTGAGAATTATGAAAAAATTAGACATAAAAGGTTCTCGATCATAAGGTTCTCTCAAAGCCAATTTACATGTAACAACTCCAAGAAAGTATATTGGACAATTTTGGAGAGACTAGACTGCCTTGATGTATATTCCCCAAAATTGAAAACTCCCACAAGAAAAAATTATGCAAACCAACAACCTACATTTGATGCTAAATGTGGAGAAGGTGGTAAGCAAGATGAGGAGATTGATATTGATCAACAACACGCAATGCATGGGAAAAGCTTTGCTAAAAAATCATATTTTGATTTTGATTCCTCAAATTTAATAGGCATTACCTTAGAGGAAGTGTTATATTATGGATGGTGAAATTATTGATACTTCCCCTTCAACTAATCAATCACAATCTTCAAGCCTGCATGTAGATGGTTCTCAAATACTTGATGACATGGAGAGTTTGGCAATGAAAGATGATCATGACAGAGAGTTTGACATTGGGAGATGATCAAGGCATTTAAGGTGATGGAAAACAAAATGAAATGGATTCTTTGGCAAATCCTACTGTTGAAACAACTGAACAGAAAGTTGAAACACTTAAAAAACAAGCTGAAATGGCTAAATAAGAGGCTGAAATCTCTAAACAACAAATCAAAACACAAGAAGTGACAAATTGAGACCACAGGCTTAAACCAACAACTACTTGGGGTTCCATAGCTTGTTGTCTTTAAACTTGATGATATCCTTGGTACTGTTGATGAAGATTATGTTATAGTGGGCAATGAAGAAGTAGATTTGAATGGAGATGCAACATTAACACAACATAGGAACAAAGGAGAAGTTATAAGTGCACTGGCAAAGTCAAAATTTAGTAATGACATAAAGTTAATGGATTTGACTACAAGAAGCAACAATATGTGGGTTCTTAATGCCTATGTGGTAGATAAGCCATGTGGTTTTGTTATGAAACCACCAACAAATATAATGGTCAAGACTTATGATGTGGTGCACACTGCTAAACTATTCTTCAAAGAGGTTGTATGTCTCTATGGATTGCTTTTAATTGTCGTCTCTGATCGTGATGTGAAGTTTATTAGTTATTTTTGGAGAACTCTACAGAAAACATGAAACACTAAGCTTCAATTTTCAAGTTGTTTTCATCCTTAAATTGATGGACAAGCAGTGGTAGTGAATAGAAGTTTGGGATTGTGTTAAGATGTTTAGTTAAGAATTGGGACTTAATTCTTCACATGGTAGAATTTGCATACCATAGTTCGATAAATAGGTCAACATGTAATATTCCTTAGGAGATAGTTTTAGGAATTCGACCAAGAAATCTTATTGATCTGGCTCCTTTATCACAAATAACACAAATTAGTATTGAAGATGAAGATTTTGCATGTGACGAATATCTTTGATGAGGTATGAAGAAAGATAACAACCAACAATTTGACTTATAAAGAACATACCGATCAACATCGTCGATTGGTGGAATTCAATGGTAAGGATGTGGTGATGGTTTGTTGGAGCGTTTTCGAAAAGGAAAATATAAGAAACTTTATTCATGGAGTGTTGGACCTTATAAGATCCTCAAGAAGATAAGTGCTAATGCTTATGTTTTAGAATTACTAAGAGACATGAGAATTAGTCATATATTTAATGTTGTAGACTTAATTATTTATCATGGATATGATGGTATACAATCTCTTACTATGGCTGTAAGAATGCCAACCACTCGTCATCTTAAAGAGGAGTTAGAGGATGTTCTTGGTGAACAAATTGTAGCCATAGGAGCTGGAGGGTATGGACAGTTTCTTGTCAAATAGAAAGGAGGATCAATTTTTAATGGTACTTGGATTTTAAATTTTGAATTTCAGAAGTTGAATCTAGACGTATAAGATCAGTATTTGTCAATTTTATGTTGAGGACGACTTCATATAAGTCGGGGAGAATTGATACAAAAGAATTTAAAGTTTATAGAAGAAATAAAAGGGGAAAATTAGTCAACCACAAGCCTTAATTTGGTGGAATGAAGGATGAGAATTCAGCTGATAATAAAGATAATAAGGCTAAAATTTGGATTGTGTTAGGAATCCTCATTAGATATGAATTAGTAGTAAATTAAATATGTTATTCTAGTTTTAGATATGTTATCCTAGTTATTTAGGATTTATAGAATTTTTATTAGAATAAGATTTAAATTTGTTAGGAACCTTTGCCACTAGTGTAGGTTTTAAGAACTTCTCTATATATGTGCATATTTAGCCCTTCAATAATAAGATATCTTGGATTTTTTTAAATAAATTTGAGTTTCTAATTAGGTGTGATGCTTTCTTTTAAGAGTGATTCTTAGACCTTAGGAGTGATTTCTAGTTTCTTAACCTCCCTTATTTGTGTCCTCACTAAATTCCAACACCCAAAACCCTAAATTCTAGCTATATTAAACTTAAATTCGAGCCATATGAAACCCTAAACTTTTATCCTAATTTTCCATCAATCAAATCCTAAAAACTGAACCATACTTAATCTGAAACGTCAGTATTCCAATTTAAAATCCAGACCTGAAATTTGATATTCCAGCAGCTTAATATTAGTCATATTTCCTAAATTTATGAGTTTTAGCTACTAGTTAATACTGCTTCCAGTATCCACTTCTTTCTTAAACATTCTGAAACATAGATACGGTATTTGCTCTGAAGAATATATTTTAATCTTTATATTTGTGGCCAAACTTGTCAAGATAACATTAGCTGCTATCTTGGTAATTTTTTTATGTAGACTTTGATAAGATCAAACTCCATTACACATGCATTTTGAAATCTTCCCAGTGGGTTTAGGCATTGTTCTTGTTGTTACACTAATTTTTGATTTCCGAAACAACACTGCTGTTGATGACCACCACAACCACTGCATTGCTTCTGATTCTCGGCTTAATGAATCCAATGATTTGTTGACTATAAATTTGAATGATTGTGCTCAACTTATTTTTCAGTATTGCTGCAGGCCTGAGATGTAGGGTTCAATAATGGAGAAAACTTGTCAATTTTTGTACTAGTTTCACTTAGAATCTCAAATTCCCATATTGTATGCTATTGTCGTGAATCCAGCCGAGAGGCGTGTGATGCAAAAGAACTTAAAAGTCTCAACATATTTCACTTTTAACTTCATAAAATACAAATTCCTCTTATGTATAGCATGCCATGTAATTGAAAGCAGATACCTTGGAGGAGCCTTTGATGTTGAGTCCCTAGTGGAGAATATACTTGGACAACTTGCTGGAAATGAGAAAATATTGGTGGATGTTTATGATGTCACTAACTCTTCCGATCCATTGATCATGTATGGTCACCAAAATAAAGGCGGTGACATGTCCCTTTTGCATGAAAGCAAGCTGGACTTTGGAGATCCATTCAGAAAGCATCAGATGATATGTAGGTAAGTGCTTCAACTCCTTGGCTACAGTTCCATATATTGAGCAGTCCGGTAAGTGTGTACGCTCATTAACTTGGATTCTGTTCAGGTACCGTGAGAAGGCACCCATACCTTGGATAGCACTTTCTGCTTTCTTAGGGGTCTTTGTGATTGGTTTTCTGGGGAGCTATATTTTGTATGCTGCTGGAATGCATATAGTAAAAGTTGAGGATGATTTCCATGAAATGCAGGAGCTAAAAGTACGAGCCGAGGCTGCTGATGTTGCTAAATCCCAGGTATATTTTCCAGCATGTTTGTGAAGCATAGTTAACCCAAATTCAAATGTTCAGCTTCATTTGACCAATGTAGCTCGTGTTTTTCATGGCAGTTCCTAGCTACTGTATCGCATGAAATTAGGACACCCATGAATGGAATCCTTGGTATGCCAAGTCTCATCGGTTGAATTATGAGATGTCCTAGATACTGTAGGTCTCTGATGCAGATGTTGTAATTGCAGGTATGCTTGCATTGCTTTTAGATACGGATTTAAGTTCTACACAAAGGGATTATGCTCAAACTGCTCAAGCCTGTGGAAAGGCATTGATAACATTAATAAATGAGGTGCTTGATCGGGCAAAAATCGAAGCTGGCAAGTTGGAGCTGGACGCTGTCCCATTTGACATTCGATCCATACTAGATGATGTTCTTTCACTGTTTTCTGAAAAGTCTAGACACAAAGGCATTGAGGTTAGTACTTAACACATGAGGATGTTGGTATTCTTGCCAAAAGAGTTGTTGATGCTAGGGCCCTAATATTGGTTAATTTAGTCTCCCTGTATTTGAAGAGATATGTTCTATTTCATTTGATAGGCATGAAGTTAGTTTTACTTATTTAAACTGACATTACGTTCTTTTATTTGTTTCTGCTGGGGATGCTGACATCATTTCATTGTGGCCTTCATGATGTGTGGTCGCACTGAAAAAAATTATTGGGAATTGCTTGGGATCAAAATTTGGATTTATAGCTAGCAGTCTTTGTTTCTGAAAAAGTTCCAGAAATTGTTCTTGGGGACCCTGGGAGATTCCGGCAGATCATCACAAATCTTGTTGGAAACTCTGTAAAGGTAAGGGCATTTCGTCAAATTTGATTACCTAAATATAGTATAATTTGAACAATTTCAATTCTTTTTAATTCACTTCCATCATTATCATACAGTTAAAATGATTATGTTTTTAAGTATTTAATATTACTTACTGACATTTACTAATGAGTCACTCAATGATTTCAATATTTGCCTTCATCATTTTCTTCATGAACCAGCTTTTGCAATATATTTTTACTTCAATAAGGTGGTTTTTGCAGTTTACTGAACGAGGACATATATTCATTAAAGTTCATCTAGATGACCACTCTAAAGTCTTCGCAGACCCAAAAGGTGACATTTGTGTCGATGGGGGTTCTAATGAAGCTAAACATATATCTGGTTCTCACCAGTTTAAAACATTAAGTGGTTCTGAAGCAGCAGATGACCGAAATAGTTGGGACAGATTTAAGCATTTAGTTACTGATGAAGAGTTTTTCTTTGATGCTTCATTGGATCTGATGACTGTTAATGAGGCTTCTGAGAAGGTTACCCTCATGGTTTGTGTGGAGGATACAGGAATTGGCATCCCTTTGCGTGCACAGGATCGTGTGTTTATGCCTTTCATGCAGGCAGACAGTTCAACCTCTAGAAATTATGGAGGGACTGGTATTGGCTTGAGCATCAGTAAGTGCTTAGTTGAACTCATGGGTGGTCAGATAAATTTTATCAGCCGACCCCAGGTGGGCAGCACATTTTCATTCACTGCTGTTTTGGGGAGGTGCAATAAAAATTCATTAGACAAGAAGGAAAAACGTAATTCTGATGATCTACCTTCCAGCTTCAGAGGAATAAAAGCTGTAATAGTTGATGGAAAACCAGTTAGAGCTGCCGTAACCAAATACCAGTTGAAGAGACTAGGCATCCTTGCCGAAGTTTCAAATAGCCTAAAGGTGGCTACTAATACATGTGGGAAAAATGGTTCTCTATCATCTAGGTAATTTCTATTCCTTAAAAGAGTCGACGAATAACTTAAAGTTGATTGAGAAAGTTTTGATCTAATAAACATACATGCCATGTTTTTTGGTTTCAAATTTCACGAGAGAAATTCCCCCTGTTGAACTGCAAATGCTTGAGTGATTCAACATAGAGGAACCACTAAACCTAAAAGCTTATGTTGTTGGGTTATGGCCCAAGATTGGATTATTTAGCTATTGCAAATAACTTCTCAGATATCTCTCATTCACAACTTGATTGTGTGAACTAATCTATGGAATCTTTTTAATCACTAGTAAAAAACTTTACATACTTCATCATATTCTTTTGATTATCGTTTTTATAATATTTACTGCTGAAAGTTTTTGATATTTTGCATTATATTGATATTCCATTTGAATAGAAAAACCAAAGAATCTTTTATTTCTGAGGATAACTGAAACATAATAATTCTAATTTCCAATAAGATCTTTGCATCATCACGTAAGCCCTATCTAAATTCCATGATGCCATATCAGCTGATATACTTGCTAGTCTTCCTAAAAGACAGAGAAGATGATCTCTGGATGGCTGTTTTTCTGCAGCTCCCTATATTTAAATTTGGTTCAAAATTTGACTTCATTAACTCAATTTTCATACTGGAATTTGTCTGTATCTCATATGGCAGAAGTAAAATCCAGCCAGATATAATTCTAGTTGAGAAGGACTCATGGATGACTGGGGAGAGAAATGGTACGGACTTGTGGCTGCTGGACTGTAAGCAGAATGGACAAACGTATAAGTTGCCTAAGATGATACTCCTAGCTACCAATATAAACAAAACTGAATTTGATAATGCAATAGCAGCAGGGTTTGCAGATACTGTCATCATGAAACCCCTAAGAGCAACTATGCTAGCTGCTTGTCTTCAACAGGTTCTTGAACTAGGGAAGAAGAGGTTACCAGGGAAAGACATTCCCAATGGTACTTCCTTCCTTCAGAATCCGCTATGTGGTAGGAAAATCTTAGTGGTTGATGACAACAGAGTGAACCGCAGAGTTGCTGCAGGTGCACTGAAGAAGTTTGGAGCTAATGTAGAGTGTGCAGACAGTGGCAAAGCTGCATTGGAATTGCTTAAAGTACCACATGATTTTGATGCATGCTTCATGGACATTCAAATGCCAGAAATGGATGGGTATGTTAAAAGAGCTGCTTTATGTATTTTCCATTGGGAAAGTATAAATGTCAAACAAGTAGGTGTAGCTGTTAAATTGCTGGGTTGGTAAATTAAATGGAGTGGGTTATACTTATCCTGCTGCAGCGAAAATTCATGCTAGACTGGAGATTAGATAAATAATACATCGTTATATCACCAAAGAGATACTTCTTTGGTGACTGCTTTGACATTTGAAAACATTAGCAGATGTCCTTTGGATATTGTCTACCTGAAAACGACTTCCTTAATCATAACTAATGTGTGTGTACCATTTCAGGTTTGAGGCAACCCGTAGAATCAGGCAGATGGAGAGCCTGGCAAATGAGCAGCTAGATATTCAGTCCACAGCTGAAGGAGCTGCCAGAAAGAGAGAGTGGCATGTACCAATATTAGCCATGACAGCTGACGTCATACATGCCACATATGAGGAATGCTTGAAAAGTGGCATGGATGGATATGTTTCTAAACCTTTTGAGGAAGAAAATTTGTGTCAAGCCGTTTCCAAGTTCTTCAAGGTTAAACCCATGCCGGATTCGTAAGTGAATGCCCTTTCCCAAATCTGGAGGGGAGAGTTTTCGTGGGTTGATCATTACCAGCAATTTTCAGTCATGTGCTGGTTTATTTTGCTCTCCGGCGGATAATTGATGATGGTTTCCTACGTTAAAAATGAGTATTTGTCAGTAACAGGTTGGGGAAATCATTACCGACCAACTTTTAACTTGACTTGGGACGTGAGAAACATGTATACTACTGATAGCGACTCCATCCCACTCTTCTGTATAGTTTCTTAAAATGGGGAGGGAACTGAAGTGTCTAAATCGTCTTTTAAGTTTTATAATATATTGTACTTCCTTGCTGAAGAGGTCTCTATGCCTTGTAATTTATGTATGTCATAATATTTAATCGTCTAACATTTCATTTCGAGAAGAAAGTAGCTATTAATATATAGAGTTCGCAAGCAATGTTGTAATTTTATTTGTATTTAATACCTTCAGAGTTTTCAGCATCAAACTTGAAACACATAATTTGAGACTTTCTGGAAGTATCAAGTCCTCAAAAATCCAAATGTGAACTCCTTGATTCTATTTTAAGGTTCATGGAAACATTCAAATGGGATAATTTTGTATCTTTGCCCTCTTCCCCTTCCCTAACTCTAGTTCATCACTTCTTATAAATAAGAATTCTAAGCCATTAAGTTCAAGGCATTTTCTTGATGGTCTTCCATGGACTTTATGCTCAAAGGTACCACAAGCTTAAAATGTCCCATTGGATAGAAAAATCCTTAAAATGTTTTATGTTTGTGCCACCTTAAATCTACTTAGATTCTAGGGATGTTATTTTTGGATTTAACACCATTGAATCAAGGGTGTTGATATGGTCAATCTTAATCTTCGTTGAGTTTTATATAAGTTTGGTCTCTCATTTTCTAATCTAAAGGAGAATTATGTAAGTTAAAAGTCTGAATATTTTAATATTTTATGGAGAGTTGACTTATAAGCTATATTCCTTTAGGTGATAAGGGTAAAAGCATTACAATTAACCAAATTTAAGTCAACGACTATTGTTTAACAAAGTAAGCTCAGTTAATAACATCATTCGTCTTCTTCTTTTGGTGTCCAAATACCTAGCTAACAAGTTGATCTCTGGTGATTTCGATTATGAATTGGTAGAAAGAAAGAGTCATCCTGGTCCTTTGATGGTTTTGCTTCTTATCCATGGCTTTGCTCTGCTCCTGCTCCTTCTTCCCCGCCTTTCTCCATTTTCAAGAGATGGGATTTGTTAATCCATCTCTCTTCCCCTAGCCTCCAGCCCCTCTGATCTCCAGTTTTCCTTTTCATTTTCCCTGCAGGCCACAATCTCTTGCTTTTATTCCAGTTCTCAACACTTTTTCAATCTTCTGCCTAGCTCTTTGCTTTCATCTTCCTCTTCCTTTCAAGACATAAACACTTACTTCATCATCTTCACAAACAACTGTTGTCTCTCCTCTCCTTTCCAAAAATCCTTTGCTTTCTCTCTGAAACCCTCTTTAGTTGCTAAAGGCATTTCTGTCTTTGTTATCAATCTGCCTTGACTATTTTTTTCCCTCTTTCGGTAACCACTTTTTGAAATCTTCCTCCTGTCTCTACACTGCATTCTCTCCCTTGTCTGTCAGTTATGCCTGCTCCTGAATCTCCTGCCTTTTGTGCAGACTCTCACTCTGAGTTTCCTTTATTACCCTCCTACACCTTGGTTGTTTCCAAGCTTCCAAAAAAGGGTCCCTCATCCTCGAATCTTAAGAAAAGTTGGAAACAAGTAATAGCAATGGAAAAAGATACAACATCGCGCGATCGAGTCATTGTTTCGCTGGATCTGAAAGTCCTTCAGTAAGGAGCTTGATCATGAGAGGCTTCACTAGTGGGGTTCTTCTTGGAGAAAAAAATCCCCATTTTTGGTGCTACAAAAGTGGGTAAACATTACTTGGAAGATTAAAGGCCTGTTAGAGGTACTGTTAGTTGAAAAAAAATTAGCGTTATTTACCTTTTTTAAAAAAACTCAGGCCCTTAAAGTCCTGGAAGAAGGACATTGACATGTGATGAACCTTCCATTGTTTCTCCAAAGTTGGTGTTGATTGCAAAACAGTCTACTAGTTTTACGCTCAAAAACTGCAAGTATACGAGTCATGACCTGTAGTTAACAAACAGATATCGATCCTATGAGGATTTATGCTTAGGTACTACTTAATTCAGATCAAACTTTGTTTAAGAACCAAAATTGTTTTATGAAAACAAACTAGAAAATTAAATTGAAATTAAATAACTAACAATGAACAATTGATAACACCAAAATGCAGAAAATTGGAATTCAAGGTTCTAACAACTAGAGATCACTTTTTTCCTATCTTGTCTCCCTCCTATTTTATTAATCGAATTGTGTCTCACCTAAGATGTTCAAATGAATTAATTACCCTCTCTCAAGGTGTAATTAATTGTCCCTAATCAAATTAAATGAATTTGATTAAGTAATCTCTCAATCTACCAAATCGCTCCATCAATTTAACTAGTTATTAAGTTATCCTATGAGTGATCAATTAAATTAGCCGAAATCTCTCTTTTAACTAATCAATTAACTTAATGGATGTAGGTCTATAGCATGCTAAGTCTCGTTATACAATCCTACACAGATTACCTTACTCAATCTCTCGATCTATTACAAGATATAAGTATATTCAACATTCATCAAAGACAACTTTCATTCAAATCAATAAAATAAGAGTTTAATAAGATAGTTCAAAAGGAATCCCTAAAAATAAATCAACCACTCATGGTGTCTATAAGATTCCCAACAATTGAATAATCCATCATACAATGACAAGAAGAGACAAAACAACTAAAAATTAAATAAAAAGAACTCCTCCTCTCCTTTGCCAAAATCTGTAAATTTTGTCGTTGGTAAGCTCTTCCCTCAATTGTGACTGATGATCCTTGAATCTCTACCT
Source organism: Erythroxylum longipes (assembly GCA_027563885.1). Lineage (NCBI taxonomy): Eukaryota > Viridiplantae > Streptophyta > Magnoliopsida > Malpighiales > Erythroxylaceae > Erythroxylum > Erythroxylum longipes. The sequence goes on along the minus strand of JAOQMS010000001.1, from coordinate 8,232,203 downwards.
TCCTCAAGACTTTAAATCTAGATTTTCACTCAAGGAGGCAATTCTACACAGAGTTCTCACATCCCCTCTCATCCATAGGGGTTTATTATCTTATATAGTCTAGAAAACCTAAAAATTAAGTGAACCATGCATATGTTCTCGGCTTGGATATCCCATGATCGTGGGAGGTTCTTGCAGCAGAATGATTCCTCTTCTCTTATCCCCGTTTGGTCTCTAGTTCAATCTCCAAGTTGCCAACCTCCATTCTTACATCAAAATAATCAATTCTTACCCTAAATTAACATCAAACATACAAGAATAATAATTAAGATCAAACTAAACGAAAACATACAAAATGAATCCTAAAATAAAACAATAATAAACTATTATGCAAGAAACACATGCCAAATACTTAGAAAAACATGCACTAATGCACACCTATCAGCTGGCAACCGGGGTTCCAACCTAATATAGAAAAGTTAAAGCTAGCTCCTTTGAGGGTTAACTTGTATAATGTTCCATTATAATATTTGACTACCAAAGGCCTCAGTATGATTGCAAGTTATTTAGGACAACCTCTTTGCATAGATGAAAATACAACAAAAAGGAAAAGATTAGGCCATGTATAGTTATGTATTACTATGGACGTCTCTAAGGATCTATCAAACCAAATTCTGATTATGAGGTTAGGGTTGAATAGAACATTGTATGAAAATAATGTAACAGTGGACTACCATTGGAAGTATTCTTTGAAGCTACAAGGCAAAACATGGATGTTTACTGGGAAAATCTTCAAGAAAGGGATTTATATGGAACTAATAGGTTTAGATCAAGATGAGAAGGATGAGAATGATGAGTAGGTATTATGTCAAAATGTGTCCCAAGAAGAACCTGTCATAAAGGATCAAAACCAGGTGGATAAGGTTAGAAATGATGAGCTGAAACCAAGTCACAAAGTGCCCAGAATTGTTTCAGCACTACCAGATTCAGATATGGAAATCCAGATTAGGAAAAAAGTGGAGATATGCACAACTAAAGAAGATTCTAAGGACAGCATACCAACTACGTATGAGGGGGAAAAAGTGATGATATAGAGACAACCCCCTCCCCTTCAACATCAAGCAGTGTTGAAGGAAAAGAGGTTGTAAAATAGTTTACTAGTGTCAAACGGAAGAAAGGTACTAGGAGCAAAGGTCAAAGCCCCAAAGCCATCCTTTATGATTTTAGGTTGAAATGTTAGGGGCTTTAATTGGCCCAAAAAGCTTTTGGCCCTAAAGTATTTTTTGTCTAAAGGAAAGTTTTTGAAATTTGCTACTTTGGAAACAAACTAGTTTTAAGCCAAACTAATTAATAAAACATGACTTAGTTGAGTAATTGAGGGACATTCATGACAATGTGTTTGCCTTTGCATCAAAAGACTAGATTAATGTTAAAAAAATTAAAAAGTGGTGTTTCGATAAATAAATCCTATTTTTCTTCGAAAATAGCAAAAGTTTTCATGAAGAGATACTTAGTGATACTTGCAATTTTTGATTGATAGCTAATTATAAATGTATGTGTACAAGTGCTATAGGTGAATGAATATGATGTTAATGTTTTGGTTAATATGTATATTCAACTCTCCTTTTGATACGAAGACAAACATTTTGCCTTGAATGCCCTCAGTTACTCAGTTATATCACATTCTCAATTGGCTACTAGCTCTATTCATAACCCAATATTTGTTTCAAAAGGGACAGTGGAATAGTTATTTATTTAACACAGAGATTTTTTCATTAACATAGCCTACCTCATTTCTTTTAATCAATCATCCTCATAAAACGTTACTAATGATGCTAACTCATTCAATTAACTTATTATATAACAAATTTCTGAAAGTGAACAAAATGAATGTCATATCCTAATTAACATGCATATTTAACCAATGGTACTTAAAAGATAAATTTTACAAGTTAATATGTCTTTACAAATTAAATGACCATGTTCAAAGCTAAAGTAATTCCATCAAATTATTGTCATTAATACATTCACACAATTCACACATATATAACATATGTTCACACAATTTCAACCTAATCAAAACTAAGACAATATGATATGCAAAAGTCATACGTATGACATGTCAATACACAATCCTTCCCACACTTAGACAACACATTGTCCTCAATGTGAGAAAAACCAATAACACATAAATGAAAATAACAAGAAAATAAATAAGATAAAGAAAAGGGTAAGAGCATGAAACCATTAAGGAGATTAAGGTGGTGACGATATGGGTGATGAAATTTGGAAACCTATTATGCCATAAAATTTCAGCACTTCACTCCATACAAAATAAACATAAAAGTAAAAGTAACAAAATACCAACAAATTAAACTAAAAATAAAATAGAAAATAAAATAATAAAATAACAAAACCCTAATTCTTAGGTTGCCTCTTAAGTAGCGCTTAGTTAACTCATTAGCTTGACGTACTCTTCACATTTACACTCAACTAGGGTCTATAATGAGTGGCTTGCTTCTACCTTTGTTATATAGTTTCAGTTTAGTAGCTTGTAAATAAGCTACATATTGCAATATAATCAGAAGGAAATAATTAATGAAATTAAAAAAGGAAACTAAATTCACAAATGTCCTTTTCCATAACAAATTGTCAATAAAATAAGGAATGATGAAACTTCCTGGATCGTCAATGGACTCCAACAATTTGTATTGCGGGAGGGTAAACTGTTCTTCTTCTTCCTCATTCACCTTTGTCCCATCTTCTTTATCTACTTCAAGAATAGAGACTTCCATATATTCTTTAACCTCTATGTCCTTTATCATATGTTCCTTTGTTCTCTTCTTCTTCCTTGAAAGATTTGACCACGTCAATTCTTATAAAGGAGTTGCCCTCCTTTGGATTCTTTAATAGCTTATTCATATTGAATTTCACTTATTCATCACCAATCCGAAGGATGAGGTTGTCTATATGGACATTTGACAAAGTTTTTCCAGTGTTCAGAAATGGCATGTCAAGAATTAGTTGACAGTTTTGATCCTCTTTAAAGTCTAGCACGACGAAATCCATAGGAATGATAAACTTATCCACTTTTATAGGCACATCTTCCACCACATGAAATGGTTTCTTTATCAATTGGTCCGCTAACTGAATACACATAGATGTTGGCTTCATATCGCCTATCTACAGTTTCCTAAAAATTGACAAAAGCATAAGGTTTATACTTATGCCTAAATCACATAAATATTTTGAAATATCTAAATTACCAACTATACAAGGTATCATAAAGCTTCCTAGATCTGTAAATTTTGAGGGAATATGTTGGTAATTAAGGAGTTCCAACTTTCTGTAATGGCTACCATTTGATTATCATCCCAGGTCTGCGTGTTGGATAATATATCCTTGACAAACTTCGTGTGTGTGGGTATCCTCTTCAAAACTTCCATAAAGGGCAAGGTAATTTGCAATTTCTCAGTTTTTCTACCAACTTTCCAAATTGTGTACCCAATTCATTCTTTTAAAGTCTTTGTGGGAATGGTATTTTCAGTGGGTAAGGCGGAGGAGGAACATAAGGAAGGTCCTTATTCTTTTCTTCATATTTTTTCTTCTTCTCTTGGTCTTCTACAAGGTGGATTTCAGTTTTTTTTTTACCCATTGGTTTCTCTAGCTCTTTCCTACTCCTAAGTGTGATAGCCTTAAATTGATCTTTTGTATTTACTCCATATTGCTCAGAAAGCTTTCCACACTTCTTATACACAATTCATTGGCAGATTGACCCATTTTAACCTCTAGGTTATGAATATAAGAGGTATAATCTTTTACTACTTGCTTGAATTTCCCTTCTAACCTCTTCTAGGCCTCATCCATACTTATGATCTTGTCCAATTTGAATCCCATGAACTAGACTCATCTTGTTGAAATCCAAGTAGACTTTAAGTTCCCATTTGAGTCCTTTCATTGTTAGACCAAAAGAAATTTAGGTGGTTCTACCACCTCGGATTGTACATGTTCTAATAAGGATTGTTACTTCCCAGACCATATTGGTCACCAATGAAGTTGAATTGTTACAAATTGTTATTTTCTACTAGGAAACAATCAGCTATGATATAGCTCTCTTGTCCGCATAGGTTGCATCCGTATTGAACTGTTTAAATGGAGAGAGAAAAGTGACTGTCAAGTTGTTTAATTCCCTGATGAGGTTGTCAATTTTAGCCTGCAATGTTGTCACTGAATCTACCGCAATCATTCCTTCTAGATCTAGGAAGGTTGACTGTTGTCTACTTCATTCTAGTGTCCAAGGACAACTATTTTTTTCCATCTCTTCTAATAAATTTTATGTTGATTACACTGTTGGTCATGTAATTCCTTAATGATAGACACTGAACCCTAACCTCATGAAGTCTGTATAATCCTTTGGTCTCTGTGATATATTTCCTCCGTCATCATTCTTTCTATCTCTTTTTGGCATTTAACTTTTTGGATTCCTCATTCTTGCCTTGTGATGTCCAAATTAATGTGTCTTCTACTTAGCATCCAAACTTTTTTATTTTTAATTTCTTATGATTGGGTACCCTAATAAAAAGAAAGGGCACCAAAAACTTATTGAGCAAGTTTTACTAATAATAAAACTCTCAATATCTGTAAGTGTACGAATCGTAAACTTGTATTATCGAAAGGTATCGATCCCTTGAGGAATTAGATAAAACGAATTGAACTTAACTTTGTCTAAGGTAATAAAAGATTATTTGAGTGAAATAATAACATAAAATTAAAAAATTAAATAAAAACAATCAAATAACAAATATCAAATGAGCTGCCAAAATTAAGGATGATCAAGTATGAATACATAGGATTTATTCTTTTGTTCTTTTGTTCCCCTAATGTTTACTGATTTAATTATGTAATGATTCTAGATTTTTGAAGGGTTTGATCATTCTCGCTCAAGACCTAACCAATTAACCCTAATTGAATATGAAAATTCCAGAATTGCAGTCTCTCAATTCATAACTCTTTCTCTAACGTTTTCAATTAGTTATGAAGTTATCTATTGAATAGCCAAGTTCTCACATAAGATCTCTCTTCAAATGATAATTGATTTGTTAAGCATGTCACATATTAATTTACCAACTCTCATTGCGTAAATTAATCAAATTAATTTTTACTAACTCTCTCGATTTATTGGCAAAGTACGAGCATGCACCATTAACACAATACAAAGTATGTATTGAAACAATAAAGATTAAAGTCACAAAATAACTATGGAATAAACCCTAATCTCAGATTTAGAACATCCTAAATGTAATAGACATCTGGAAATTCAATTTACACTTCAAGTAATATGAAAATAATAAAAGACAAAGAAAGAAAAACTCTATTAAGAGCTTGATCTTGAAAATTGGAAATCTGGACGTCTATCTCGATCTTCCTTGTTTGATCCATTTTTACAAGATGACAGCTACATTGTTTTATGTCTTTCACATTCTTAAATAGTAGTTCAAGGTCTTAGGGTTTTCCCACTTAATTTGGCTCCAAAGATAGCCTCAAAGCATTAAAAGATTAAAGAAACTCACATGCTAGAAAAGCTGAAATTCGTTGGAATTGCTATCTAGCATATGCATGGCCATGCATAAAACCATTCATCACCAAAATTGTGAAAAATCATGAATTTGCACAGCCTAAAAGATGTGCATGGGATGATACATGGTCTTGCATCTCTTCTGTGCTTTGAATCTTTGCTTTATGCTGCGTTGTCATTGGAGTTCTTCTCCTTTCTTCAATTGCTTGTTTCCATATACTCACAAACACATCAAATACCTCATGAAACATAAAATTAAGATCTAGTTCTTGCTCTAAACCAAACAAACACTTAGAATACATACAGACACTTACATTAACACAATTATAAACCTATACATAAGATAATCATCTAATAAATACCTAAAAACACACTAAAACACCTATTAAACATAGTATAAACTACTCCTATCAATACTCCTACCTTCAATATAAGCTCCTTAGGTTTTGCTTATAAAGGAGCCTATCAACTCTTTCAGTCTTCATGCCAATATCTTAAAAATGACTTTATACAAGGTATTATAGTGAAAAATATGTCTAAAACCCCTTAAGGTGCATAGGTTGTGGACCTTAGGGACTAGATAAATGTATCTCAAGTTTAGTTCCCTATATCAATATCCCACTGTTAAAGAAATCTAAGACTACTTTTTAGGTTTGATTCTTATTGGAGTTCAGGTTCCTTAAGGCTTTATCCACTTCTTTAACACCAATTAACTTAAAAAGATCAATAGCTTGAGTAGGAGAAATGGCTAGCTTGACGAATGCATTAAGGGTCTATATAAAGGAGCTACTTTTAAGGCATGAACCCAGTGACTTTTTGAAGTATTATAGAAATAGGTCTTTGATGTCTTATTACCCCCCAAACTCTCTCCTTATCATCTTCAGTTAGATAAGTGATCTTACTAAGATTCCTTCTTGCAAGAGTTTCCTTGAAGAAGAAGGATTAGCATCAATCACCTTGTTGTAGACAAAGAACTATTAATTCCTATCTTATAGTTGAATTGTGTGCGTATAAGGCCTTGATGTAATCCTCTTGGGATTGTGTGTCTTTAATTATTTATCTATGACTATAAGGGTCCATATAAAGATTGTTTTATGTAGAGTCCAATATCTTTTTAGCTTCTTTAATGTATAAGATTTTAGGTTCCATGAGAGTCTTGTGAAAGGCTTTTATCTTTTCCTTCACTACTAAGAGCTTCCTCACACATTTAACCTACTCAACGCCTTCCATATTCAAGCTCATTCTAGCCTCCACTACCTCCTAGAACCTTTAATACTTAGCTAGAATGTTGAAAAACCTAATAAGAGCTATTCTTGCCAGGGCATTATGCAGATTATAAACTTGCACTAGAGAATCATATAATGTAAAGGGCCTGTGGAAGATGGCTTTACTCCATTGAAATTCAATTAACTGGTTCTGATTAACGAAACCCCTATCCAGTTTTCTTCTGAGGAGCCATTTGCTTTATTGTCTATTGGACTAGGTAAAATGATTCCCTTTATAGTTGAGATTTGTGACATTTAATCTCCTAATGCAAGTTTTGAAATCAAAGCATAGTGGCTTGGAGTCTAACTTCCTTTAGATTTAGAATTTAAAATGGTACAATCGAAATAACCAATGATTAACCAAGGTTCATTGATTCTAAATGGCACATTGCATAGTTCCTGCCATAAAGACTTCCTCTGAAAGGAATGATTAATAGCATACACAAAGCTATGGAATAACTTTTGTCCAGTCATTATCGAAGTAAAAGAGATATGAATAGCTTGTGCAGTAGAACAATGACCAGTTACTCCAATGAATTCATGGTCAAAAACCATAATGATCTTTCCATTATAGTGCAAATTATGGTTGGTAATTAGGGGCTAGTTATTTTAAATGAACCAAAGATTCTTGCAATTTTCTCCTTAATTTTTCTACAAAAGGCTAAAGATAATTGAATTTATTATCTTTAGATAAAAATTAACCTATTGCTTATTTCATTCATTTAATCTCCAAACATTCCAAACAAAAATAAAAATAATAAGATTATAAGGTGTTTTCCCTATTTTTGGCTTTCTTTATGCCTAATCTTCTCACCACTAGAGTGTAAGCCTTATATATATTACTCAATTCATCACTCACAATAACCTCTTCCTGAGCTACCTAACTATCCCCAACATGTTAGTCAGGCTCTTAGCTTATGAGTTTCATGATTCTATTAGTTTGAACTTCGGGAGAGTTACCATCAATTGTCCCAATAGTGTTATTTCAATTGGGCAATGTCACAATTCCACTATCCTACCAAGATTGGATTATATGTATTTGCTTAACAACTCTTACCATTACATCGCTTTTTGCTTAAAGGCTCATTGGTATTCCCTTTCTTCACTATGAGCTCTATATGATCTCCTTTTTCAAAAACTCTACCTATAGGTCTTCATTTTGTTGGTATTTTTGCTTGCGGCCTCCATAAATAGGTAATTGAAATGGAGCACTCCTCTAAGTTGCTATAAGCCTCCAATCTCTTAAGTTTGAGTGTGTCTGAAAGTTCCTTGCCCATCTCAGTTTTTATGTAAATTTTTACAAATCTAATTCTGCCTAAAGGTATAATGTTTTCATCAATGACTAAAAGATTACCAATGGAACTAGCCAAGTAATTTAATCTTATTATGCTCCAATATTATAGGGAATATTATGAAATTAGAACCAAATAGGAACTAACTTAGTTTCGCTTTGTCAAGGTTTATGCTAGTCTTCTAAAGTTGTAAAATGATAGGTTTTTTGTTACAATGCCAAGGACCTAACTCAAAAACCTTACTAGCTTGAGTTTTTGAGCCAAAGGAAAATAGAAAGAAATCCTCCTAATTAATGAGCACTCTCTATAGGCCAAAATCATACCCAAAGTGGACTATGTAAAGGATGGCCAATGCAGAGGAAATTGAGAGGGAACTAGAAGAAGAAAGGGATACCTTATCTATTTCAAAGGTAAATGTCAAATCTCCAAATATGGTTAAGACTAACCCTCTACCTTTCCCTAGTAGGTTAGCAAAGTCGAGCAAGGAGAATAAGGATAACAAGATCTGGGAGACTTTTCAGAAGATTAAGGTAAATGTATCATTACTAGATGCAATCAAGCATATGTTAAGGTATGCAAAATTCCTTAAGGAATTTTGCACAACAAGAGAAATTTTAAAGGTAATGAAATGATAAGGATGAGCAATAATGTATCTACATTCTTCAAAAAGAAACTATCTCCTAAGTGTAAAGACCCAAGAGTGTTTACCATTTCTTGTAAAATTGGTAACACTTAAGAAAACCATGTTAGATTTAGGAGCTCAATTAATGTTATTCCTTGTTCCATTTATGTTTCTTTAAATTTATGCCCATTGAAAGAAACTAATGTTATCATGCAATTAGTTGATCACACTAATGCTTATCTAGATGGGGTGGTTGTGGATGTGCTTATGTAGGTAAATGAACCAATATTTCTTGTAGATTTTTATATAATGGATATGAATGATGGAACTTTTTATAATCTCATGCCTATCTTACTAGGTAGAATATTCCTTAACACAGCCCAAACTAAGATTCATGTTTGTGAGGGCACCTTTAGAATGGAATTTGATGGGAAAATGAATCATTTTAATATATTTAATTCCATGACACACCTCTAAGATGACTATTTTATTTTTCAAATTGATGTGATTTATCCTTTATCATAGGAAGCTTTTAAGTGTAAGTGTAGAGATAAATTGGAATCAGTTATAACTAAGGAGAAGACTAAAGCAGCCTATGATAAGATGATTTTAAAGAAAAGCTCTATTGTTGGCCAAAAGTGTTTCTCTATTATTCTAGACTTAAACTGTTTTTAGCAAGTAGTGTTTTTATTGAGTCAGTCGTTTATAGTTTCTAATTTTTCTTCCTGTGGTGCAATAGCGATTTAGAGATTGAAAATAAGGAAGATACTTAATGTGAATGATCATGGCCTAAAGCCAATTCATGAAGAATTTCAAGCTAAGAAAGCTGAAATGGTGACACCTAAAGATTAAATTTTATAACTTAATGAAATTGATTAAAAGTATGATTGCTCAAAATAAAAATAAGATTATAGGAATTTTAGAATCTTGCATGAAACAAAGGAATTGCAATATACTCAAGGTGCTTTATAATTAGTGGAGTGAGATCACAAATCATAGCCATCACCCTAATGGAAGAATCTTGGTGTACTATAACTCTTTCTTATTATATGTATCCACAAGTTGTATAAAAAAAAAACCAAATTATTCATCTAGAAGTACTGATCAAGAGTTCAGGTAAAAAGGCACATATCTTATTTATATATGCTCATAACAACTCTTATCAAGGGGCTTTCTTATGGAATCTACTCAAAGATATGGCTATAAATGTCTCAACACCTTAGTTCTTAACTGGTAAGTCCAACTCCATTATCAAATTACAGGAAGCTAAAGGAAACAAATGCATAAGAAATCCATTTCCTAACCTGAGAAATGTTTAGCTAAAGTTCAACGTATTGATCTTCCTTGTGGTGGAAACTTCTTCACAAGGAGAAATAATCAATACGGAGACAACTTCATTAAAAAGAAGCTAGATTGCAACCTTGCTAATCAACATTAGTTTCTATCCTTTTCAAATAGCTTCTCCATGTTCACTAATAGTAGCCTTTTTGATCACTTGGCTATTATCACCCACATGTCATTAGCAGCTCCTAAAATCCCCTTCTGATTCATCAATTTCTTAACTGGCTTAGTAGGTTTTGATGATGGAGATTTAAAGGTAAGAATCAAGGGCTTTAAGCAGTTCATCTATACTAGGAAAATTTAAATAGATAAGTATGAGATGAAATTGTTATTCATGAAGAATATAGGGAAGACGATAATCTCATAAACACTTCAAGGAATGATCTTGAGAAAGTCCAACATCTCTATGACAACCCTCTTTGCACTAATACAAGATGAAAAAGGTAGCTATGTAAAATTTCTCCAAGGACGTAACCTATGACTTCTCTTTTATGAAAGAAAGATCTCACATTAAATGAATTAAAAATGGAGATAAGAACTTATCTTTCTATCATAAGACTGTAGTATCTAGGAGAAACAATAATAGAATAACATCTTTTTAGATTGATGATCTTAGGATGAACTCTCAGCACCAATTGCTAGATGGGGATTTTAGTCACTTCTCTAAGTATCATGAACATACTCACCAATGCTCACTCATTCATTCCTTTCTTCGGAGAGATCATTAAAGGGTGCTTAATTACTTAAGAAGTAGAAATCTTAAGTAAACCTACTACTCTGTAGAATATTGAAGATATATTCTAAAACCCTCATAAGACTCCTAGCCTTAATGGCTCAATTTGAACTTTTTTGTTAAATCATGGCGTTGGATCAAGCCAGTTGTAATGAATGCAGTCTTAGAATTCTTCAACACGGTATCCTTACTAAGCTTAACAAAACCTTTATAACTTTTCATCCTAAGAAATAATAAGACACTAGTACAAAGTGCTCCTTTTTATATATTTAAAAAGATAATAAAATTTTCATAGAGTTTGGAATATAGATAGGTCAAAAATTAATTAGCAATTCTTTATAAACTAGTTTATGCACTCTTTTGTTATTGTTATGATTCTTCTGTAATTATATTATATAACTTTTCAACATTTATTAGTATAAACAATTTACAAATTAAATTTTGAAAAGATATAAAATTTGGTATACAAATAATTCGCTTCCCATTTTATGTCATTTGAAGAGCAACAAAAATTGTAATCATAACATAATTTGAAATTTTTTATTAAAACTATTGTGTTTTCTAATTTAAGAAAACCATAATTTTAAATTTTTTTTCCAACATTTTACATCAATTTTCTTGCTCATTGTTTTCTTTAATACTAAATGTTGGGTTGATTTCCACTGGAATAATCTCCTCCGACATAATCAAATTGCTTTGACCTCTAGTCATTATGGCCTCCACGGATCAACCGTTCATAGATATGAAGCCGTTTAAGCTTCTCGCCAGCCAAATATACAACCTACAAAAATCAACAACAATACACCACCCTAGATAACTCCAAATTTAGTACAAACGATTTACGCGCTTACTATTTATCCAAAATAAGCCGGTGGTCTTTACATGTATTTCCTACAAAAAGCACTTCATAATTACGCACCAACCTAACTCCAAATTACCCATGAGCCCAAGCAATGCCTCAAAGCCTGAAAACTAGTTTTATACTTTTTTTTTAATCTCAAGTAAACATTAATCATAATTAGAACCTACGATTAGCTCAACCAAATAGACAAATTTAGCTCAAACGTCTCAACACCACGAATTGGCTTCTACAAATCAAAACAATAAGACACAATCTACACTACAAGGTCCACGTACAAATCCTAACTTCTTATATAACGGAGATTTGCTTCTAGGCTGATCTAGCTCACTTCGGGTTCCTCAGAACTATAATCACTGAGTCTCCACGGAGGAACATCTTGCTAATAAACCTATCTTTGTTAACTGGCTGCGCCTTTTTCTTGCCTTTACCTGTTTTTGGCACCTGTGCAGGAGAACATCGCACAATCCTATTAATTCGATGAAAAAAGACATCATTTAGATGCATATTGAAGAACTAGGATAAAAAAAAATGTAGTACTAACGAACCTCAGTCCACATCTCCCTAACGTTCTCAAGAACCATGTTGCAGTGTCGATCAAAAGCTCTCACACGACCAAGAAGCTTTTTGTTGTTTCGACAATTAATTAGCACCTACAGTATCCAGGCATATAGTTGTGATGAGTAGCCTAGATAAACCTTCACGAAGAAATCTCCTAACATGTTGTAACAGGTAGTGGGAGAATATACAACCATGAAACCACAACATTACCTGAGTATTGTTTTTGACACTCATCATGAGTACAGAAAGTGGCCCTGTATTAAATTCTTCTTCTTCCTTTTTGCTATTTTGCTGCAATTAGCACAAGTTTACCATCAACAATAAAGATGATAGCATCAATGGTTTTGCCTAGCATCTATTGACAAAGACTAAAGCATCCCTTTTGAAAACATCTAAAACATGCAGTTAATAAAAACAAGTCATTGACGACAGTGATGATAATCATGAGACACAAGGCAGTATAACTTACGTCTTCCTCCATTGGTCGGCTGTTGAAAAAGAAGTGACATCGACAGAGAAAAAGGAAACAAGTTAAAACACAGAAGATTTATCACCCCATACAGGTGTCATTAGGATAACAAATAGAAATTTGTTTATTGAAAAGAAAAGAAAAACAGAAAATCAGCACCTCATCTTGCATAAATGTCGAGTCTTTCAATATTTTTCCTCAGAAAATGATTCACCCTGAAAGCAGCACAATGGATGATTACAAAAGTATCAAAATACACGAATAAATAAATGGATGTAAGCACAAACATTTCCACATACAAAACATCAGTAAAAACACAAATCATCAGGAACACAATATGAAGAGCTCAATACACAATAATATTGTGGAACAACTTGTTTGTTAAATGTTCATATGAAATTATTTGAAAGAAACAGTAACAATGCCATGATTCAAGGGATAATAAAAAATCAAATGCAATCAAAATTCGTACTGGTAATGAATGCTACCAAAGCAAAGTAAAATTAATCATCATTTTGAGTTTTTCAACTTAAACATAGAAAGTGGGTTGGTCATTACCTCGCTAACAATTTAAATTATGCATAATTAAAAAAAAAAACAAAACTTCAATATATAAGATCTTATATGAAACTCTTCAGCTCATGTCTCCAAATCTTTCAGCGTTAATGATCTCAGGAGAGCAAAAGTTTCTATCACACTCATCACTAGAGAATTTATCGCAAACAAGATCTTCAATGATATGCACATAAAAGCTTTGCTAAGCATGTTAAGGATACTGACTCATGAAGAAATGTGCTTAACATATTTGAAACTACATATCTTCACCACAAACATAATCTTCACTGTGAGGTAACAGTTAGAAAAACTGTCAGAAACCGTGAAATTAAATACTTTACAGGTTAAGCAATCTTTTAGATCTAAAGTTGAATGTCAAATGGATATGCAATATCCTTTAAAAAATTCAAGGGCTCAAAATAAAAATGTTACACGAACTCTGAGAATTTAGAAAATAGATATGTTTGGTTGTTGCAAATCACAAGTCGCAAACTTCAATGGGGAAGTCGCTCGTATAAATTATTAGCGAAAAAATATAACAAATAAGCATCATTTGACTGTGGGAAAGTTACTTCAAGGATCAAAAACAGTTGTTACGCATCAGATTCAGCAGAAACTTCTTTCGAAGTTCATGGGTAGAAAGAAAAAATAAATCCGCAAAAGTTTAAAAATAAGATAAAGTCAAGCCTCTTCAGTTCAGGTCTCCAAAATGTTTTCCGCAGGGAGCATCTCGGAAGAACGAAAGTTTTTAATTACTCATCACCAGAGGCATACATTTATCCCTCAAGAATACAATATGTAGAATGCCTTTAACAAACTCTAACTTCCATAACGCCCAACTCAAAATAAGCAGAAGGGAAAGAAAAGCAAGAGACCAGCCAAAAGAAAAAGAATATCTGTATCCAAAATAGAAACGCAATCACAAAGAAGAGCAACCAGAAGGCCCTTCAAAGAAAGGATGTCTCTTCAGTTCAGGTCTCCAAGAAGAACTCCACATGGAAATTTTTCAGAAGAACGAAAGTTTTTAGGTTAATCATCATTAGAGACACCAAAAGCTCGTAGATCTAAAACCCTAATCATTAGCTTCCGTCCATAACATAAAGAAAACAACATCAACTACTAGTAATACTCCTATTACAGTTATTACTAACAGCGAATCTTTCGAAAAAAAAAATGGAACGTGAACTGAAGATTACCGAGAGATGGAGAGAAACGAGAGTTCGCAGATACCAGAAGATGGCGTTCAGTTTGGATGAGCATTTATAGTATGTTGTCCGATAGAAAATGTAATAAAAACCCTAGCGTCGAACCTTTTCTAGTTTCGATATTTCAAATTTTGGGCTTTGTATCCACTCGCCTCAAAACCGAAATGGCCCAGTTAATGCCGTTGATATTTCAATTCTCCGCTTGAACCTCATTTACATCTAGATATTTTGAATAAAAAATAATTCGCATTTACATCGGTAGAACATAATCCACATCCATTAAGCTTGTTACACAGATTGATTTCTCATAAAATGTAGAGGCAGGCCTGTTTGTACAAATACAACCATGTTTGTTAACAATTAAATATACATCTCAAGTTTTATGGCGAATTTCTATACCAATTAACTTTGTTGTTGCCCGGAGTTAAGTCTCTAATGGTAAATCCGCAATGTGCCTGTCAACGCTGCAGTTGCAAAGTGGACAAAATGCTTTGATCTTGAGCCATGTATCAACACAATTGGCATGAAAGAAACGAGAACAAGTAGAGTTGACAATAGGTCGGGAATCGAAACATTGTATCATGTTGAAACTTGCTGAAATTGCAGAGTATTAATAGCAATAGCCTTAACAAAGTCTTCCAGATATATACATAAATTATGTTGGCTCTTTAAATTTTGAACGCTAGACTTTGTATTTTGCAAAAATTGCCTTACCTTCTGCTGGAAATACAAAGTATTAGTAACAATAGCATTAGCTAAATCTTTCATACATGTATCTGAATTATAATAAGAGGCTTATGATTCATATGGGAATTGTCCCAAAGCTCATTTAGGAAGTAATCTTGCTGGCTATTCCTTTCATAACTAAAGTTCGTGTGATCACTCCAAGCTTGGTTATAAGATTGGGAATATGAGTTATGGGAAAAATTTTCACTAAGAGCATTGACAATAACTAGTGACATACTTCCTTCACTATCCTTTTTATACACCAAGACAAACAAACGTGAAAAATTAAGAAATAAATGTAAAAACTAATCATAAACAAATATATACAAAACATCAATTAAAATCAAAAACTAAAACTAAAACATCACTCTCCCCGACAATAGGTGCCAAAATTAGTAGTGCGTCGTAATACTATATAAAATAACTAAACTTAAAATTATAGTTTGTGATAAGTCTAAGTCAATCCTACAGAGCCTGTATGTAAAACTTTTGTAATGAGACAAATTGGTGACTAAGATATTTGAGGAGTTTTGTTGGTTTTCAAATAACAAAATAAAATGATGAATGCATTGAGGATCTGATCTTCGGTTCAATCTTAGCCTACACACGAATAAGCATATTTCATTTTTTTGTTATTCTTATGTCTCTCCTAGCAACTATTGATCGTAGATTAAGAACAAGATCTGTTAATCCTGATTTTCTCTTAAATCGTGTTTAATTAAAACAAGCTCTTTAATTAAACTTAGCTATCGGACAATCTAGAACAAGCTCTCTAGATTTAGTTGGATAGTCGCATTATGAATAAGAAAAGCAAACCATTCTAGGCAACGTCCACACAAGTTCAGATCATTTAACCTATGTTACGTTATCCCTAATGATTCAATGTCATTATTTGCCACAAATGAATCCAAAAACAATGATTATGTGTTGTATTAACAATTCTAGCAATGGATTCATACATAAACAATCTAACGATAACGAGAATAACTATCATCTATACATGAATACCTAAATTGTCAATTAAGCAAAGGATAACCTAAACAATCCCTAGAGAGAGAAAGAACAACAAACACAATGTAGATATGCCCAAATGTGTTCTTCGACATTAATCCTACCTCTGAATCGGATTAGGGAAGCTTAGCCCTCCATAGGTCTCTAAAATATGCATGCTCTGCCCTTCATTTTTGTCCCAAAATGATCATGTTATGTTTTATCGTTCAAATGTCATTTTATATTAAAAATTAGGGATCTAGGTAGTCACACGGTTGGATACATGTGTGTCATAAAATGTGCCCAATTCGTGAACTTACACGGTCGTGTAAGTAGATACATGGTTGTGTATCTCCTAGATCAGTTTGAATTGATGTTCTTCTTGCAATTTCTTGTCCAATCCTCACCCATAATTCATCTCTTTCTTATTCCAAAAAGACAATTGAGTTTGAACATCAATAGGAAGACACCATCACCTTCATGAAAAAATTGTATTATATGTTCTATGCACTTCCCTTGAATGGCCTAAATGATGGTGAGCTACAGATGAGATGCTTTTCTTAGTATATGAGAGGTTAAGTAAGCACCTAGTTACTTTAGAATAAAGTGGAATCTTTTAATGAGTGGGACCACGTGTACGACACTTTTATTATATGGTTCCTTTCCCCATAAAAGACCACCAAGTTAAGGATGCAAATTCATAATTTGCATAAAAGAGGAAGAAGCATTATATGAAACTTACGAGAGATATAGATCTTTGATTATTCAATTTCCATACCATTAATATTCAATATAGTTAATGATATAATCCTTCGATAAATGCCTCACTCTCATATATGTGTAAAATTATGGTTGAAACAATTGTGAAAGGGACCATATCTATGAGAACTCTTGAGAAAGCTAAGGAGATCATTGAAACCTTGGCTAAGAATTTGTTAACTAAGGTGGTAATGGGAAAATCAAAAGCTTCGCTTTATGAGCATCAAGAATATTCATTCCAAACAAAAGAAGATCTTATTAAACTGAGAAATAGGTGATACAGAGGCATGTTAAAAATGTGGCATATATGATCATCCTTCGCATGCATGCATGTTCGTAGCGCCTACAACAAATTACTATATGAATATGTAAACTACATGGTAGCATATGGGGGAAAACTAAAGGTTAAAATGATCCTTTCTCTAATACTTATAACCATAGATAGAGAAATCACCCTAATTGCTATTGGAAAAAGCAAGAAGTTGGAGTAGGCAGACCTACAGGACCACCTAGGTTCCAATAAAGTTAACTATTTTAATAATCACCATATTAATAAAAGAAGAGGATCAAAGAGATGGTCTCGCAACGTATTTCTTCTATCAATGAAAAATGGATAATTTAGGGGCCAACATGAAAAGGTAGTATAGTCAAATTATGCATCAATTCATAACATAAAGGTGTAAGTGAACTAGCCAAGATAGTATGTGAAAGAGGTACAAGCAAGATTACTAGTAACACATACGTAAACCCAATAAATCAAATGTGATTCATCATAATAAGGAGTGGAAAAACACTTGACGGTGCAATTGCTAAAGAAGAGGAAGTGTAAAAGTGGAACAAACTTAAGAATGAAAGCAAATGAATTATTATCTATGAAGCATAATGTTTAGGCTTATAAGTATAGAAATCTTATTAGTTGAGATAGTAAGAATGGAAGCACCAAACCCACAAGGATTCCTTGTCACTTAATAATCTCTAAATCCTCTTGATTATGAGGAATTTCTTACTTAGCTTTAAAGAAATACTCCCAGGGCTCCATCTTGTCGTGGTTGACAAATTGTTTTCCATGCTGCTTTGGCCATATGGGATGAGTTAGAATTGCTTGACCATAAGAATTTCTCCATCATCATTTTTATGACCTTGATTGAAAAATTTGGAAGGGTAATGTCAGTAGTTCAATAAATGCTCTTACTAAAATCTTCCTACAAATAATAATGATTTGTTGAACCATCTATTCTTCTATTCACCTTGGCAATTAAAGGAACAAATTTAATAAATAAAAGGCTTTTTATATGAGACAGGATTACTTAAATAAGTAAGAGATCCTTTCTCTTAAGCTAGTAAGGGAAGAGAGATAGTTTAATAGATGAGCAGTAGATGAGGAAAAAAATAAACAACTTTTCTCTTTGTTCATATATAAGCCTGAGATAATTTTAAACGTCTCCAAGTTATTTAATAGTGCCTTAATAGAGTGTGGGTTATCTCCAACCAAAATCAAGAGTTGTCAATAAAGGCTAAGTTGTGAATACCAAACTTCATACATTTATTTTGAAACTTGAACTTTGTTTATAACTGATGTATTGACTTATTAGTCTAGAAAGAACTTCCACAATAAAGGTGAAGAGATATGTATATAGAGAACCACTTACCTAATGCCCCTGAAACCTTTGATTAGTTTTGTGGGAGAGCTATTTATCAAAATGTAATAAGACATAGTAAAGCTACATTGATGTATCTAACTAACATACCTTGTTGGAAATCTAAAACCCTTTAAGGTATGAATAAGAAAGGATTTATCAACAAAATCAAAGGCCTTTTATAAAAATCCACCTCGATAACACAAATCCTAGGGTAACTTCTCCTTTTATTGTAGAGCCCCCTTATTGCAGGGTACAAACTGGGATGCCCGGAGGGCATTCCGGTACATATTCTACGATAAGGGCGAGCTATGCTCGATCACTACATTCCTTCACATGGCATCATAAAAATCTCTATTCCTTTCTCATTGACTCACTTCATACTTTTTTCCAAGTCACACTTTCAGGTCTACTGTTCACATTCAATTAGAAAGTGAAACTGATGTAATTTGGTCATATCCTCTTCTAGAAAAGTGTTCCTCTATGTCTTATGTTTCTATTGACACTAAAATCATTCAATTTGTTTCGGTATTCTATGAGTTATGCTTACAATATCACAGACTGTGTATATTTGAACATTTGGCTAGTACATGATCATACCCTTAAATTGTACAACTCATATTTTTCAGCTCAGATATCCAAAATTTACAAACTTTATACCTACATTTGAATTATTGCAAACGTTACAACAATTTGTTCATGCACTTATTTGACATTTCCAGGTATAATTGTTTATAAATGTGAGTATATTGGGAAATGTGGTTTTTATATGTTGAAAATTGATTTAGGGAGTGTATAAATTTTTGTAGAAATTTCTGAAAATTATTGGGCATTTTTTTTGAACTAGGAAAATTTGTTAAGTGGCAAAACAATTGTTAAATGGTAGTTACTGTCCAATGGTAATGGAAATTTTGATAAATAATTTTAGGATTTATTGACAAATGCCATTGAAAATTGGGGAACAATTGGAGCAGGAATTGAAATTGATGGGACTAGTTAAATGAAAGAACCAATCAAATACTTGGGAATGGACATGTGGGAAGTGACAAATATCACTTGCCAAACAATGCCTTAAGTCCACTAACCTTTAAAATTAAAAGTTCTCGGGCTCTAACCCTTAATATGAGAACGAGATGTTACATTTATAATTCCTGAAAAATTCCTGAGCCAACAGAATGTTGTCACTTATATATCTCCCTTAAATGTAAGTTGCATATGTCTCATTAAGAAATAGTTTGATTGTATTCTTCAATCTTGTGGCAAAGAGCATAAAAATCAACTTGTAGATGAAATTGTAACATGAGATAGGCATAAAGTCCCCCAATGATATGGGATTTGGATTTTGAGAATAAGGCTAACAAAGGTCTTATTATATTCTCTCAGTAAGTGACCTCGATTAAAGAAACCCAAAAATGCATTTGTAATCATATCCTTTATCTAATACCAAGATTTATAAAAGAATAGTCCATTGAGGCCATCAAATCTAGATGCTTTATTAGGTTTTAAACCAAACAATGCATTCTCAATATTTGCTAAGGTAAATGAAGCTTCAAAATAGGTTGCATAATCACTGAAATAAATGAATTTAGTATGGATTTTAAGGAACTTCTATAATCAACAGTTCTAAGAGCTTTGGAAAAGTAATAGATAGTAGTAATTAGGTCTTCTTGTAATGACACCACTTTCCCATCATTTGTTTATAAAGAGGAGATTTTATTTAGATTTCTTCTAACAAACAAGGATATGTGAAAATATGAAGCATTTTTATCTCCATCTTATTGCCATTGTACCCTAGTCTTTGCTTCAAAATAGAATTAGACTTTCAGAACTCTAATATATTCATCTGTAGCACTCTTCTCATCATCATGAAGTATTCTATTTGTAGGATGTAGGTAGAGGAGATGTTGAATTCTATCAAACTATTCTTAGAGCCTATAACAACTTTATTGATATTAACATATCTGGCTTGATTGAAATATTTGAGTTCTTTTTTGATGCATTTGAGCTTCTTATTATAAATGAATGAAGGATAACTATAAAGAGATATATTGAGACCTTTTAGAACATAATCATGAAAAATAGGATCACTATCCCAATACCATAATTCAAGTTACTTACATAATTAGAGAGTGGTCAGAAAATTGAGGGTTACCTAATTTAGCCTTACTGTTTGGGAAGCTTGAAAGCCAATTCGAATTAGCCATTACATTGTCGTGTTTCTTTCTCATAAACCATGGATATTGTTGTTTATTGCTCTAGGTGCAACACTTTCAAATTTTAGATCATTCACCTCTATTTCTAAAATGTAAATAGCTAAATCCTTAACAAAGTTTATAATGCATGCATTACCATCTACTTCATGAGGGTGAAGAATGCTGTTAAAATCACCCATTAACAATTATGAAAGTTGAGTAGTATCATGGATATCCTATAACATATAAAAGTAAACTAATAAGAGCTCATGTAATAAGTGATGTGCACAGACACGTATCATTTTTGACATAAAAAATTTGTGCTTTTAGCAAATGAATCAGAAAAGGAATTCATTTTTGCCTTGAATCATTTTCATAAACACCTTAAGAATCACAAAGCAATTAGTATGGTTCTTTTCATTATCTTTCATTGGATATTAATATCTGTTTTCCCTGATAAATCATCCACGTAGAACTCCAAGAAATCTGTAATTGTTATGAACTTCTAAAAAAAGAGCAAAAAACTTACATATATGGTTAAGGTCGCACAAACAGCCGTTATAAGATATCCTATATAGCCTGGGAATTCAACCATGAGGTTTTGAGAAACGAAGAAACAAAAAAAGATCACTGGAGTGACAATTAGAAACATCGTGAGGTATAGTGAACTCGCATCTTGACCAAAAATGAGTCTACCTCCAAGGCAGAATATCTGCATAAAGGTATAATGAATTAGTTCGTTGTCTAGATTGCAATATCACCTCTTCTAAATCCATTTACTTCACATCGATGAAAACTTGGCTAATCATCAATAAATTGAACAAAGGAAAACGTGTTCTGAACTCAAAGGTATAGAGAAGTATGAACTGAATTTGCAAATATGCAAGAGGGTTAAGATAAAGAGTGTCCAAAGCTGGAAGGTTGGATTCTCTGAACAAGATTGCAAATAATGCACAACAGCTTGGTGCGCCAATATGAATTAATAACAACTGAGTAATGGAAATGTGATCGTGGCCACCATAATTAAGAATGCCAAATCAAGGATGGTGAAACGCCAAGCGTACTCTTGAGTGCAGAAATGCACAAGTTTCAACTTTTCACTGTAATTCTCTCACACAAACTGAGAAACCATTTTTTGAGTTGACATTGTCGAGAATTGACTAATTCCAGATATAATAAAATCTAAGCGCAAAATAATGTACTTGCTGCACAAGGACAAAACAAAACGGAGATCATTAGAACTGTTTGTCTGAAGATCACGGACACAAACTTTTTATTTGTCATCCTATTTACGATAAAATAAAAGAAGCTGGCCAAAAGTTAGAATTAAACAACCATGAAAACAATAAGACTACATGCAACTAAGCAACATCGACATAAAAAGCTGATGAACACGTTCACATATATGATAAGCATCGAGGGAGAGAAAAAGATTACATTGTTGCCTCTCCAAGTTTGATAAAGACGAAGGTTGGGGTGATTATTGTTGATGGAATGATGAGTCATTTGAGTTGCATACATGTCTTGCTTTTCTCCCTCCCTAGTTCCTATTAGTTTGGAATGTCTTTTCTCTTGTCATCTCAAATCTCCCTTTATTATTCGGTTGTTATGTCCTTATTTTCTCCCACGAAAAACACCACCTGCACTTGTATCAACTTTTTTTCCACAATACTTTCCATAATAAGTAAAAGCACAATGTTCTATGCACGGACTAGAAGGGAAGTTGACAAAATGGTACGTCGATAATGAAAGCTTGTTCTCTCTAGCTGAGATATTTAAGTAAATAATAGAAGAAATAAAAAACTTAAAAATGGGAAAGTAAGCATAAGTTATGAACAAGAAAATTCAGAATGATGAGAAGCAGGAAAAGTGAAATATGTGCACATCCAAGCAATGAACTTTGTAGGCTTTAACTTGTCAAAAAAAAAAAACTTTGTGGGCTTTAGCTGTAGAAAGGAAACAAAGAAGAAAAGGTTGGTGATGGCATAAGAGAAGACAATGTTTCCTGTGTTGATTAGTTTTCATTAAAATTTGGGCTCAAATGGAAGAAAGAAAAAGAAAAGTGTTGAAAGAAATAACAAGCACGTTATCTTTGTTTTTCTCCCCTCCATGCATGTCTTACACAGCTAGCTCTTGCCGGCTTTACGTACTCTTCAATTCAGCTGTCTTTTGTTAATTTATTTGTTTTTCAATTTGAAAATTGAATCAAAATAAGGGAACGACAGTATAGTTAACTTTACTTTAAGGTAAAAGACATATTTCCCTTATAATTTTAAAAACATAAATATATAAATTCTTTCTAATTTTTAGTTTTAGAAAACTCTTTTTATTAAATTGTGGTTAAAATATAACATGTGATGTATAAATAATAAATGTGAACTGATAAATTGTCACTAATATGATAACCTAACTTAAATTTTAAATTTATTATAATCAATTAAACTCGAATTAAATTAGTAATTTAAGAAAATTGTAATAAATTATTAGTTTAAATTAAATTTAAATAGTTTTGTTCGAGTTTAAGAGTTGAGTTCAATCATTATATAACTAATATTTCATTGAAATAAGTTTGATGTTCATGTTATTATAATTATTTTTTAGGTGAAGTATAAGAGAATGAATTGTTTTAAAAAACAAAAAATTAGAAGTAATTTTCTATAAAATTTTAAAGATTAAGAAATTTTAAAAAGATTTCTTAAACGACGATATAGAGAGAGAAAGAGAGATGTGTATGTCTTTTACCCTTAATTATATTATAATAGAAATAAAATGAGTAAATTTAAGTAATATTACAATATTTTCTTCGTTTTCTTCTACCGGTAATGTTTGTCTCTATTTTTTCTTTTCAAGTTTATTGTTGTCATTTTGAAAAAGAAAAAAATATTTTTGTAAACTTATTTGTGCTAATATCCTTATACGGTTTAGACAATAATTTTAAAGAAACAAGTAATTGTTATTCTCGTGAAAACTTTTTTTAAACTATATATATATATATATATATATATAAATAATATGTTTACACATTCATTTGGACTAATCTCGCCATTGTTTCTGTTCATTAACAAACACTTCATTTGACAAATGACAAACGATAAAAATAAAGCAATAGATTTCGTTACATTCAACTTTAAGACTGGGCTCAAGAGCTTGGTACTTGATGAATGAGTTTTTATGAATCTTAGAAACCTTCATTGACAAATTGTCAAGGTTGTTACGGGAATACTATCAATGAGTAGAAAGAATGCTATGGCTCAATAAAAACCAAATCAGATATTCATACATGAAATATACTATAATTATTTATATATACAAAATATCAGAAAAAATTATATGTTCATCTTAAAATGAGAATATCATCACTCACCATAAAGAATTTCATGCTTTAATAAGCATTATACCAAATATACAAACACCCAATAACATATCTATGTATAAAAATAAACCACCACTCGTAACGTTTTAAGTCCTCCCACTGATCAATCCCACTCTCCTCCTCTTGGAACTATTTGTGAATTGTGACCCCTCCCCTTTTATTTTTCGACCATGCTTTTCACCCACTCTCTTCATTATCTAACCTCCCATCAAGTTCCACTCCTTTGGACCCTTTGCCTACTAGTGTCAGTGATTCACCTCCCTTGAGCAAAGAGAAGTTTTATACTACTCAGAGAACCACATAGAGTCAGGTAATTGGTGATCTAGAGAACTGTGATATGCTAAGGTTTGTAAAAGACTTTATGCTAGATGCTTGGATCCAATGTACATCTTTTGGATTTGCCTAATCACGTGGACATTGACCAAGTTTCAACAACAATATAAAAACTAGATCAGACTGACTGGTTCGATCGAATTAAGCATAAATTAAACTAATTTTAACTTAGTTTTTACTTGTTATGAATAAAAATTGACCAATTTCTTATGAATTGTGAAGAACCGTACTCTTCTTCCCCGTCTTTGACGCCCAAATTAGTAAGTGTTTGATTTTCTCGTGTCTAGCAATAACTAGCTACTACTTATGCTGGACACTAAAAAGACTACTGTGAATGCCAAATTACAAGGATTCACAACCCAAAAAGCAAAAACATAAATTCATATCTAATAACCAAGAAACATAAAGGGTCCTGAGAACAAACACACACTCATTTGCCCGTAGCTCCCTCCAAAGTCTTGACATGGTAGTGCATGATCTTAAGGGGCGGTTGGTTCGCATGGAGGAATGGTAATAGGAATGAGAATGAATATAGTGAGGAATGAGAATGGATATTATCATTATAATTATGATGGTTGG
>JAOQMS010000001.1:8171387-8182213 GCA_027563885.1 Erythroxylum longipes | reverse complement strand
TCATAGTCTCTCACTACCAAAATCACCAAAGCAAAACATGAACCTATCCACACTTCTCATGTACTACTCGAAATTTTTTAAGAAAAGTTTCAGGGTCCAATAATTGTAGAGGCTTGAGGATGATGATGATCAAACCAAACCAGATCTTTCTAATGAAGTGTTAGTAATTCACCTATAATGACCTTTCTATAAGTCGAATAGATGAATCTTCCATCAGCATTGTTTTTCCATATTACGCAATCCTCATCTGAAGTAAGAAAAGTTTGACAAATTTCATTCTTCAACTCTGTAGGTATACTAGCAAATGTGATATGATTCATCTCAGTGAGAGCTTGAATTACTAAGCTCTGTAAGTCTAAAAAGGATTTGAGAGGATCAGCTTAATCAGAGGCCCAAATTATCAAACCAAAAGAAGATGTTCTTCTCATTTCCAATTAAATGAATAAAATGATGTCTTGTTCTTTCCCTCATGCTTATAATGGACTTGAATGTAGTAGAAGCAAGAAAATCAACTTTGAAGTCTCACGAGCACCTATTTTTTATAAAATAAGTGTGGATGCACCTGCACCACAAAGACTGCTTATCTGTGAGTAACCTCTATAGTCTCTTCATAAATAAAACATTATTGAGTGATTGGAGAGAAATAATTCCAGGTCCCCCTTTCTTTCTAGGAATACAAACATCTTTCCATTTCATCTTTACCTTGCTACCTGACCACAAGAATCTATTAAGGATCTTGTTGATAGTTTTTATGACTTTGACAGGAAAAGTGATATAAGCTGCCCAATACACACTGATGGAATTAAAAATAGATATGATGAGTTATGCTTTACCAACCAAAGAAAGATATGTAGATCTCTTTCTAACATTGATTTTATCAATAACGCAAACAAAATCCCTGACACTCATTCTAGCATCTATCATAGGTATGCCAAGATATATAAAAGGAAGTTGTTGTTTAGAAATTCTTGAAATAGTGGATAAGATTATTTCTAGATTGGACACCTTATGACATAAGAATAAACCACTTTGAGCAATTGATAATAAGACTTGACATCCTGATAAACATTTAATGCCTTTCATAAGTATTGGTACATAACTAGGATCAACTTTAGAAAGCAATATAAGGTCATTAGCAAAGCACAAGTGAGTTAATCCCAATATCCTGCATTTGGAATGAAATTTAAATCCTTTGGCACTTTAACCACCTTTTGAAGCAAATTACAAAGTGTCTCCTACCAAACTGAAAAGATATGATGAGATGAGATCACTTTGTCTTATCCCTTTTTGAGCTCGTGAATGTGTTGATAGGCTAACCATTGATAAGAAAATTGAAACTGGGTGTTGAAATACACTGAGAGATCCACTGTATAAATAGACCTGGAAAATTCAGTAAAAATAGCATATTTTTTATGAACTCCCAATCCACACTGTCATATGCCTTTTTAAGATCGATTGTAATGCAATAATTAGCTTTCCCAGTTTTCTTAGAGTAAGATCTAATCAACTCATAAAGTATCAATACATTATCTCCAAATGCTCTACCTAGGATGTAAGCACCCTATGAGTCACCAATATGATCAGGATTTCAGAATACTATGAGCCAAGATCTTAGAAATCAACTTGTAAATGGAGTTGTAGCATA
This sequence comes from Erythroxylum longipes, assembly GCA_027563885.1. NCBI lineage: Eukaryota > Viridiplantae > Streptophyta > Magnoliopsida > Malpighiales > Erythroxylaceae > Erythroxylum > Erythroxylum longipes. The sequence continues at coordinate 8,180,568 of JAOQMS010000001.1, read as the reverse complement.
ATACAGGTTGATAATCATAAAAGTATTGGAGCTCCCCACTCTTAGGAATAAGATGATAAAAGTTTTATTGAGGGCTGTTAATAAGTAACCATTGTTAATGAATTCTTGAATTGCTTCAATCACCATATTCCTTGTAAATGGCCAGGACTTCATAAAGAAATGTATGTTGAAACCATCAGGGCCAGGAGCTTTATTAGGATGAAGGGACTCCATTGATTCTTCAATCTTCACAATTATGACAGGTTGAATGAGAAGATCAGCCTCTTGAGAGGACAAACCATCTTGTAAATTCTACTAAAGAAGATGTACTGAAGAATATGCTTCTGAAGGTTTATTCACTAATTCAGAAAAATAATTAAAAGTCCTTTATAGCAGCTCATCCTATGAATTTATCTACACATTATCTAAGTCAAGAGAGACAATTCTATTGATAGCTTTCCTTTCAAAGATTGATCTATGAAACACCGAGGCATTTCTATCCCTATATTTTATCCATTAGAGTCTTGATCTCTGTTTCATGAGAAATAATCAAACCATAAAGCTTTAGAGTAATCGTGAATAGCTACCTTTTCCATTTCCAGCAAAAGAGAAGAATTGGGATTGGTATGGATTTGTTTTTAAATGCTCTCTAGATTGCCTTTTGCAATATTCAATAAATGATGTGTGTTACCTATATTATTCTTGAACAATGACTTCATTTCCAGCTCCATCAACTTTAATTTCATGAAAAGAATATAATGCTTGGTCCCTCAAAACCTTGCCCTCAATGCTTTCTATAAAGCATCATCAAAATCTACTAGCTGACATAGAAAGTTATTGAATTGAAAAGGCCTCTTTGGAGAAATCTCACCTACTTTAAGTAATAATAGGAGGGTGATTGAAAGGTTATTAGTAAGATAATTAGAATAACAAATGGGGTACCTCACCATCCATTGAATATTAGCTAAGCTTCTATCAAGATTTTTTTAAATGAAGTTTACTCCATGCTACCTATTGCACCATGTCAAATAATTAACACCAGCTGGAATGTTAACCAAATGAGCTTCGTCAACGCATTTCCTTAAATCAGGACAAGGACTTGCTATAGATCTGAGGCCTTCTGCCTCTTCCAACTTCAAGATAGAATTAAAGTCCCCTATGATAATCTAAGGAATTGTAATATAGGATGCTAGGTTCTTTATCTGGTTCCACAAAAACTTCTCTAGTAAGATATATTAAGGGCATACACAAAGGAGATATAGATGGACTTATTTGAGTGCTTATTTGAAACTTCTAGATTTTTCAGTTGCTTAGACATGAAAGTTTTGCAAGCAAAAACCATGGATGAATCATAGAGTATAACTATTCTTCCATTTGGATGCATATTGTGATTAGTGATCTCTTTCCAACCAGTTGGAAAATATTTGAGCAAGTTGTCACTTCCTTTTAGTATTTTTGTCTAAAAAAACTAGCCACTTGAACTTTATTTTGAATAAACAAAATCTTAATAACCAACTTCTTGTTTGGGGTATTATCACCCCTGACATTCCATGAGAGAATTATCATTGATCTAGTACTTTGTTTGGAGTCCTCTTTTATCTATTAGACCTCCTCCTATTCACGATTTCAAAGTGTTGATCTACATTGCCACATTGACTATTAGTAACATCAAGTTTCTTTGGGTATGGCTGAATTAGGTGGTTGTACATCCATTTCCAGAATTAAATCTCCAGCAACTTTTTTGACATAATCTGTCACAACATCCTTTCCCACATTTTTGCTACTACCTTATAGTTACATGGTATCGTTAATTTTTGGGACTGATTTTGGTTATTCATTCTCCATCAATTCTTAAAAATCTCCTGTTAGGAATATTTTGCCTATCAGGCGTCAAGTTTTCTTAACCATGGGTTGAGGCTTCTGTGCATAAGATACCTTAAGCTAGTCTTACATAAGTTGTAACTATTTATTGAGTCTTATGAAAGGTGTTACTTTAGGTAATTCAGTCATATCAGTGACAAGAACACACATTCTGCAAAATTAACTGCTTTTGTTTCAGCAGTGGCTTGATCCATCGATATAGGCTTACTAGTATAACTTGCTAGGTGACTCAAGCTACTTGTTGTCCAAATTCCAAAGGTACTTAATGGATGCATATCCATATATGTTTATTTTCTTTTTTTAGCTCTTCAAGCTTAATACCTGGCCTCCAAAGTTGAAAAAAACAAAGGTTTATTAAGCACATGCCATGGACTAGCTTGTATGATCTTCTTGGCATCTTCAGCAGAAGCAATTTTAAATAGATAACATCATCATTATTAACGAATAAATCCACAAATCTATGTTGTTTCCAGTGATATTAAGCCCGCTGATTCATGACAGGGAATGCAACCCCTTTTATCCAAGAAAAAACCTAATAAGGTCAACATCCACCTACTTGCACCAACTTTTAGAATCTCAATAGGTGGAGATACAATTCACCGGTCTGCCACCTCACTCGATGGAAAGAATTTCAAATTCATTTTAGGCTTTGGATTTCTAGCAACCTGAACTCGTATCATTCAAATACCTTGATTTTTCTCTACATTTTGCTTAACAAAAGAACTAGCAATGCCAGAGGTGGTGGAGGGTACAGCTAGCTGGGAATTGTTGGTGTTTATGGGTGGAAGGTTTGTGGTAAACATGAAGGCATGAAAGTATTTAAGTTAAAGGAGTAAGTTGTAGTCTCTTGAGTAAAAGGCAGCAAATATATCAGGTCATGAAACTAAATCTAACACAAGAGTAATGGGAGATCTGGAGGAGCGAAAGCTAGCTAAAGGGCGTAGACAATGAAAGCATGAAGGAAGTTAAGCTAAATGCAAGTGTAAGTTGAAGTTTCGAATAAAATAGTAAAGAAGCAGGTGAAGAACCATATTTGTTGCTAGACGTTGCCATCCGTGCACTCATGCATCAGGCAGCGACAACATTTTTCCTTATTTTTAGTAGTATATTATGCCACCAGTGAACTTCACCAGCATATCGCCTAGTTGCCAAGTCGAAAGTGATTTTTAGTAAATAAATTTTAATTTACAAAAACTTTTAATTTATAAATTATTTATTTCAGTTGCGAGCTTTGGAGCAACTGGTAGAAGTTGCTCCTTTGTAAATAGAAACAACCTTTTTGTAAAAAAATGCAAAGCGGGAAAGCCTTGTATAATAGGGTACGTTGTGTTGTGTTTTTTCTTCAATAAAATAAAATAATTTATTTGAGTTTTTGGTTTTTATTTTTGTTTTTAGTTTCTTCCAATTTTCAAAATTTATAAAAACCACAATCTGCTTCTGTTTTTTTTTTCATAATATGATTTACTTAATTGTTTAATATGTTAATTATTAATAAGGATTATGAATAATTTAATTTAATATTATATATTTATTTAATTAAAAATAATTATTGATAAAATTGTAAATAATTTATTTAGTTTTTATTAAATTAAGTTAAATTAATTTGATAATTATTAGAAAGATTAATTAAATTTAAAATATCTTTAAATATAAAATATTAAATAATTGATTCAATATTTAAAATAAATTTTAATTTGCAAAAAATTTTAATTTATAAAATGTTTATTTCAATAAATAAAATAATTTGTATTTATAATTTATTGATAAATATTATATAAGAGTTGAAAATAAATTTAATTTATTAAAAGAGTTTATCTTTAAATTTTATAAAATATACAATTGTCATTAGTAATAAAAATTTAACTACATTAACATCAACTAAATAAAATTTTGTTTTTATTTAAAAGAAAAACAAAAACCTAAAAACACAGTAAAAGGGCAAAAGTATTCCTCAAAACTAGAAAAGAGTGAAAATCTAGATACTATTAATTCATTCTTAATAAAACCAAAAATAAAAAATAAAAAAGAAATATGGTACTTTTTTGTTCGATAATCTCTTGGACTTTCATTACGGCAATCTTTTCCTACAATGATAAAAATATTTTGGCTTCCGTAATTGCAGATTCACGTCATGTTTTATTTTTCATTTTTACAGAAAAGGCTAACTTTGCACTTAAAAAGTAGAATCGCCTATTCTAAGCACCCCTACACTCTGACCCAACAGAGTGGTAAAGGGGTAAATCACGTTTTAATCTCAGTCAGTGCTTCAGAGAGGGTACCCCATATTCTATGCACACAAGGAGCCACCATATTGGATGAAACTCTCACACTACTGATGCTGGGACTCGAACTTAAGATCTTACACTCAACAACCTCCCTGAAGACTTATTAAGCTACCCGTGCGGGCTAAAAAAAATGCTAACTTGACATGATTTTTAGTTGATTCTTTTTGTAACAAAAAACATATAAAATATAAAATTTCAACTAAACAAACAATTAGCAATTGAATTTGTTACCTTACTGTATTTGAGTAATTTAAGTAAAATTGTATACCTAAGAACGTGAACGTCCAAAGTTTTGAAGTTAGTTTTAGTAGGAAGTATGTTGATGTCAATAATAAAAACGTGGGTAACATGGAGGACATCATAATAACATTTAAAACAAATATGTAGAAGCATATAGCAGTTATTTTCTAAAGCATATTTTCCAAGCTGTGCCCAAATGAAGACAAAATTAAGAACACTACATAATACCTTCCCTTTCCACGCACGCATTATATAGACTTGCTTCGAAATCTGGTAGTACTAAATATTCGTCATATTGAAAGGGTTGAGATTTTGCAAATAAGTTCGTAACAGTTTGGTTATAACAGCTTTGAAAGCCACGAATATCCATGTCAAATTCACAAGTATACACCAAGCGTAGGGATGATACCTATTACATTATTGAAAGCTGAGTACAAGCAGACCTAATTCTTGTCTTCAGGAATAACATATCCAAACAAATGAACATCTTCTTAAGTCTACTTCCATCTTATCACCTGGAAAACATCCTTCTCAACTCATGCATCTGGTGCATCTGACCGAATTGCTGTTAAAAAATAACCAATAGGTCAATTAATATATTTGTCATGAACGGAGAAAAACAAAGAAAATCACCAACTAAAAATGAGAAATATATACATCCACAACAGGTAAACTGAAGAATTCGCTTGTCATGAAGTCAGTACGATTTCCCAAGTATTTGCTATACACATAATTGGCGATCAACAAAAGAGACTAAGATCAAGTCAGCCTGATAAATCAACTATTAAAAGCGCAGCCTCTGAACCTTCTTCCCAAAACAACCTATATGTACAATAATACTGACATATGCAGTTATCTTCCTTCCCAATTCGAACTGTTTACAAGCAATATTTATTCACACAGGAAAGCACCACTAACAGCTCTTTTGATCTCCAACTTCAACCTCTACACAAAGAAGTTGTGCTGACCATAGGACCCTCGAAGGAGGCTGGCACTACACTCAGTTCTCTACACCCTTGAGTGGGTTGGATGAATTACGTGGGGTCCAGTCATAATAATGAGGTAGTAAGAAGATAGCATACTGGGGACCTCCAACAGATGATTCAATTAAGAACAAATTAGCACATATGTTTTGACATCAAGCAGAGAACGATCTACCTATATGGAGACAGATATTATGAAACATCCTGGTGAGCAAAGGGTAAAGCTACAGTGGAGTATATTAAAATAGGCAAGTTAAAAGGTTGTTGGTGGCAAATCCAAAAGTACTCTAGATGTGGGAAGCAGGAGGAGAAAAAACCGTAATTCAATTACGCTTTTGGACTAATAAGACTATATATGCATCTTCTCTTGATGATCTATAAATAACATGGAATTATTTTTGCAGGAGCTAGAATTTGTGTAAATAAGCATTGGATCAAGATCAACTCAGATCACAATACAAGATCAAATAAATAGGAAAAGGAGGTCGTTAAGAGATGGAATGCTCATATTGAGCTTCATTGAGAGAATGCACAAACTCCAAAGGTGAGGGGTACTTCTCATGGACTCAGCTTGGCTAGTAACTCGAGATTTAGAAGATTCCAAGCTGAGACAGAGTCAATCGAAGCTGAACATGCATTAAGAATGCTACATTTGTTAAGTCATCCACTATCTTGTATTGTTGCAGCTAGTAAAAAGATGCTATCAATAGATAACAAAATATCATTGCTTATATCTTGACCACTCTAATCACAGCACTTCCTTCCGTCTGCATTTTTTCTGTAACCTAGATGAATAATCTTGTTTTATAAAACAGGATCTAGTTGGGGTTCTAAGGACTAATCAGATTTTTCTTTCAATTTTGATCCAAAAGTTCTATTTCTTACAGTTAAGGACAAACAGAGTTATTACTACCATAGAAAATTTGAAAGGAAATACAGGGAAACATATATGAGCAAGTAATGTAGTCGTTGAACCATTAAGAACTATGAATAGCAAAAGCTCTTCAGCAAAAGTCGTAGGAGGATAAAGAATCAAAAGTCAATATTAGTGAAATGATGAAAATGCTAACTATATGGTAAAATGTGCGGGGAATGGATAAGTAAATGGTAGAAAAGGCCAAAAAGTTTCCAAGACACAACAATGATAAAGACAAAATGAAGGAATGGATCTCATTTTGCCAACTACTTTTCTTTCAAGTTATCATAATACCTTCTCATGATAATAATCAATGAAATCTCCATTTTAAAATTCTGATACTACTATGACATAGGCACATTAAGAACATTTCGAATACTACATTGACAAACACACAAACTTGTTAACCGATTATCGACAAAGAGGCTACTCAAACCATCATACGTTCCCAATTATCAAAATGAGATACGAAATTATAGAAGAAAGACACAATAAAAACATATTTGGTATTTCAAAGACCTACAGAATTATTACGGCAAAAACAAGCACGTCAAAATGGGCATGAGTTGGTTAACAGAAAGAGATTAAGGATGCCTAAGATCAATACGAAAGCAAAAGACAAACAAAACCCACAACCCTTAAACGAGAATTTTCAGATCTTGGAAAAAAAACGGAATAAATAGTCATACTGGGTTTCTGAGGCCTGCCATCGATCCATTTGGAGACAGAGAAATGGACTTTCTCGCGAGAGAGGGCTTCGGTCTTGTAAGGCTCTTTGAGGCATTGCCTGACAAGATTTGCGCAGATGTTGGAGTACGTTATGTACGTCATTCCAGCTGCCCTCCAGAACAGCACCGCTGCATTGGACGCCATTGCCACTTCCCTCTCATTCACTTCTTTCACTCTGTTATATCTACTGCACAAAACGAGCTTTCCGGTTTTGACTTTTTGTTTGGATCTGAATACGGTACCGAAATTGGTATAGGATTTGGTTCTAGTTCAGTAATGTACAGTAACATATTATTTTGGGTAATTTTTTTAATTTATATAATAATTTTTAAATTTTTATAAAATTACAAAAATAGTTTATCAATATATTTTATTGCATAATTTATAATTTTACACCAATTTTATCTCAAAAATTATAATAACAAAAATTAAAATAATAAAAATTTATTTATTTTCTTAATATTATTTTCACATATTCTATATATAAATAACTACAATTATTACTTAACGAAAATTTTTAAAAGAAATTTATATTATTAATATAATTAAATGGGTACTAAATATAAGAATTTAAATCAAATAAATTAAAATATTTTCGTTACCAAAAAAATAATTACAATTTAATTAAAAGTAATACAATTATATACACAATTAAAAAATTATTATAATAATTCTTAATTTTGACAATAAAAAATAATATTATCATAATTATAATTATAAATTAAAAAATAATTTTTGTCATCTTAATTATATTTCATAAATAAATAAATTAAAAATATATTAAATTGTATTGATACTTTAAATTTTATAATATACAATTTATTTTTAAATTTATAAAATTTTATAAAATATATTAAAAATGAAAATATTCATATATATATAAAAACCTATAAAACTAAACTTTATTGTCATACATCATATTTAAAAAATAAAACTTTAAAAAATTTATAGGCTATAAAATTGACACGTTACTCTAGCCTCTCCACCCTCTCCAAATGTTAAACACTTAAAAAGTTAAAATTCATAATTGCTTGTTTTGTAACTTATGCTCAACTCTCTGATGCTCTTCTTCGGTTCTTCCTCTTCTGCATGTCTCAAATTATCTACTTCTCTCGATGTGCCGACTTTTGCTGCAAATACATGTCCTCTTCTGTATGTCACAAATGCTCAACCTTGTTTACTTTACTTGTGACAAGCAGCAATAGCAGGATGGAGAGGTCGACCAGCGGCAGCAACGGAGAAACAAAACCGAAGGAAGAGTGATGGTGGAGAGTCGCCAGAGAGGAGAACCGAGAGAGAGAGACTGAGTGAGAGAGGGTGAGATAGTAGCAACATAGAGGTAGGGGGTTTCAGATTTTTTTTCGACCAGTCCCTGCTTTTCTTTAAATTTCCGGTATGGGCTGATATTCTAAATACTGCCGATATTAGGCAAAATAAGCCGGTACAGATCGGTACTAACAACTGGTACAAGAATACTTTCTTTGTACCATTTTTCAACTGATACAGTATATATTGCTCTGTCCAACCAGTACAGTATGAAATTTGTTACTTTGATTTGGATCCTTATGACCTAATCAATAAATAATATATTTGGGTAGACTTTTTAATAGACATTATAATAAGAAAGTCCTTGCTAATACTTGGAACCAAACCTAACACAACAAGCATGATCAACACCAATGATATAACAATTGGACGGAACCGATTGGTTCTACTGGATTAAGTACGAATGAGACTTGTAACACCCCCTTACCGTAGGGTACGCACCGGGATGCCTGCAGGTCATTTCGGTACATATCCTATGATAAAGGAGTGCTACGTGCGATCACTACAGTCACTCCACATGGCATCACAATAATTTGAATAATAACGCATCAATTGTGAACCACAATATTTTTAAAATCAAACTCTTCTTCTTTTCATTGATCAAAATCAAAAGTTATACATCCATCGCATAATGTACTGTCTGTACATATCTGTACATATATATAGAAACCTAGTACAAGATACTACATGAAAGAGGAAGAATACATCAAATCTAACTAGGTCATCCCAATAATCCCAGCTGACCGACCTGTGAGCCATGACCTTTCTCGCCAACACGATCTACACGGCCAGAAAAGTCCCTCTGGAGCTAGGAGTCTACTCTCGGTCCTGAAAAATATGTT
>JAOQMS010000001.1:8159398-8171287 GCA_027563885.1 Erythroxylum longipes | reverse complement strand
AGCAAAACAATTTTAAGCATTCCTAACCTGTTCCAAATTACTATTTTACCCTTCCCATAGGTGAGGGGATGTTACAAGACTAGTTTCCGATTTGGCTTTTACTTTGAACCATTGTGATTGAAAATTGACTGGTTTCTTCTAAACCATGAAGAACTTTCTTCATCTTCTTCGAAGCCCAAACCAGTAGAGGAGTGTTATTTATATTAATTGGTCTTGTTAAGAGGACATTCAAACTACATTGTCCTTTAAGCAAGCTTAATCTGGATAAGTTGTCTGAGGTAACTTGTTGAATGTAGGGAACTCGACTGATGCTGCAGATAAAATTAAAGTAGAATTGCAAGAAATTCTGAACAAGTCCCTTGGTGTGAAATTATATGAAACAATTTTCAAACCCAAAAGCCTCAGTTTTCTCTTGGCTGGTAATCAAGAATAGGCTTAGAATCAAGGATAGATGGTTTGAGGTATATGATCCCATTTGTGCCCTATGTAAACAAATTGAAGAGAGTAGGAATTATCTATATTTTTGCTGTAGTTACATAAAAGCAATATATGTTAAAAACTTTCTCTTCATTATACGAGTCTACAGGATCTTAAACATATATAATTCTTACATAAGCAATCATTGTACCTTGATCCATAACGTCGATTGATGTTGAATCTCTTCTGTGTTTCTATTCTTTTATCCTCCTTTATCACTTCTGTTCCTTCTCCTTATTTGATGGTTATCAGCAGAAGTAACTTCATAGGCAAGAATAGGACCAAAAGAGGTGAAGGTTATATGTAGTTTCAAATGAGAAAACCACCTCTTAACTACCACACCCATCATGTCGGTATTTCTAATTACATGAGACATTAATAATCCAACATTCTCCCACTTGGCTCATGTAACATTGTCATATGCACAAGTCATTTAAATTTCATGCGCATTGAATTCATTAAGCATCATAATCAAGAATTAGAACTAACGTGAATCATGGCGGTTGTATGTGATTTAAATAACATATTCCCTTCCATCTACTACAAAGCTAGTCTTCTCCATGAAATTTTATTAATTAGAAATTTAATATAGATAAATAATTTTGTTTCAAACAATTTAATAGTGTGTTAAGAAGTAATGTTTAAGTTTTAAAGAGGTATGTTCATAGAAGGACACTACTTTACATGAAAAACTTGATCAAACTTCAAACCTTAATTTTATGATATTAAGAATATTAGTATTTGTAGATCAAAATTAAAAAAAGAAATTTATTTAAACTTTAAAGAAGTCTATTTAAGAAGCACATTAAAATTATTAATTAGTAATTTAGTATAGATAATTAATTTTGTTTAAGATAATTTAAGGGCATATTAAGGATAGATATTTAAACTTTAAATAAGTATATTTAAAGAATGACACTAAAATTTTTATCAATTAGTAATTTAGATAGAGAAGTAATTTTTGTTTAGAATAATTTAAGGAGTGTTTTTTAAAATTTAAAAAAGTGTATTTAAAGAAGAACACTAACAAAGTTTTTAATTAGTAATCTAGTGTTAATAAGTAATTTTATTTAGGATAATTTAAGAATGTGTTAAATAGTGATACTTAAAATTTAAAAAGGTATGTTTAAAGACGGGCACTGAAAAAGTTATTAATTAGTAATTTAGTTTAGGTAAGTAATTTCATTTAGGATAATTTAAGAATGTGTTAAAAAGTAATATTTAAAATTTTAAAAAGTATATTTAAAGGACACTAAAAACGTTATTAATTAGTAATTTAATATAGATAAATAATTTTGTTTAGAATAATTTAATTAAGAAGTAATGTTTAAGTTTTAAAGAAGTACGTTCACAGAAGGACACTGAAACACTAACACACACATCAAGGTACCTCAAAAATATAATAATTAAGCTCAAAGATTTGTAATAACCCATAAAACACTTAAAACATAAATAATTAACAAACTAACACAATTCTAACCTAAACATATACTAAAAAATTGAATTAACAATTAAATACATAGCAAACTAAGCCTTAAAACACGATGCAATTCTGATTTATCAATTATTATCACAGTTTTATTTTGATAATGCTAATTTCACACTTGTGATTTGATGGAGTTCCATAGGTTATAAAGGCAACATCTCCATTGTATTAGATTAAAGAAGAACTTGCTGACACTAGATGGATTTTGATGACATTAGATAAGGTTGGAAATATTTTTCTATTAGTGGAGTACCAATTATCCTTACCCCTCCTTTATTTTTCATTTTTTATTGTTCCTATATGTTTTCTATATAGAGGATAGAGTATAACTTAAGTATGGGGGAAGGACTTAGCAGTCAAGACTGTCAATTTAGTTATAATTACCTTAATAATGAATAATTCGGGAACTTTTTTTAAAGAAGATATTGATCAAGATGATTCATTATAAGTTTCGTTATGGTTGTGCTTTGATTTATTTAGGAAAATAGTGATAGGTTTTGATGATTAAGTTGATTTCAATTTAGTTCATTAATTTAAAGAACAGATACTTGACTTTCATTATGACACTTTATGTATTATTTGTACATATATTGAGTTAAATATGAATTCTATTTAAGTATTTTCATTACCCAACATTTATTAAAAAATGGAAGTATAAAAATAAATGAGCATAAATAATTTCACTCTACTAGCTTCGTATAAGTAAAAAGGTCAAATTTAAAGAGTGGTGCTTATAACCATTTGAGATAGCGACCTAGTTGAGTAACTATATGTGCATAACAAGGTGTTTACTCTCATGCCGAAGGGTTAGTTGACTTTTCAAACAAGCTTCTAAATGCTCTTATATTGTTGAAATTAGTGTTTTGTTTTAAATAAGTTTTATGAAAATATTTAAATGTTATAACACTTTTCATATGTATGTTCACTTTATACAAGTAGAATAGTGTGAATTGAGTTGAAAGTTAAAAAATTGTGGAGTGAATTGGATTGGTTTATAATTTGATGCAAGTAAGTAAATGCTTAGCAATTCAATGAACTTTACAATTGAATGAATAATGAAGAATCTTGATGGATATCTTTGATTTTTTTAATGACTTCCCAAGGTTGTTTCTTATTAAGTTGAGAGTAATGAAGTTGATTTCTTGAGGACAAGAAAATGCTTAAGTGTGGAAGATTTTGATAAATGTTTAATAGACTATAGTTCTAAAACCATATCTAGAGCATCTAGCTTGTTTATTTGAGAGTTTTATTGTCTTTATACTTTTCATTCTTATTATGTTTTTAGGTCTGAATTACCATCATATGTCAAAATAAGAGGAAATTGGATGGAATTGGGGCAAAAAATTGAAGGATTAAAGTTGTCCTTAAGGGACTCAACAATATGGAGGTGGACACAGTCATGTCCTAGACTATGTAACTTTCTTAAATTATGTTTCTGCATAATTTTCAAAACATTGAATTGACATTTAGGGACATAATTATGCACACTGTCATGGGTGACGGTGTCCACTTTAGAAACCCTCAATTTTGATCTATAAAAGGGAAAAACTAAGAGACGTTAGGGAGAAGCTCAAAGGAGGCTGTAGAAACATAATTTATTACTTAGGATGATAGAAACAATGAAGACTAAGGAAGTAAAAATATTTGGAGTCGATTACCATCAATCTAAAGTGGATTTCAAAATAATTAAAAGGGATTTCATAATATTTCTTTTGATTTTCTGGTTTTCCATTAGTTTTGATGTTATATCTTTTATGTTTATGAAGTAAAACTTTATTGGCACCTAGATTACATGAACCATATGATAGACCTTGTAGTGATTACATTTTAATTTAATTTATTCTTTAGTTTCATTGAGATTCAATTATGTGTTCTTAATTAATCTTGAATTAATATTTCTAGTATATTGATTCATGTGTGATTTCATGCCATTGATATTGAGAAATCCAATTCATGAATAGATCTAGCGTACTTTAAAGGAGTTCCATGCAAACCTAGAGATAGTTCCACATATATCCTCTAGATTAGAGTTAAAACTAATAATGAAATTTACAAATCGATTAACACAATTTTAGATGTTTTAATTATAAAGAGATTTCAGGTAATCAAATGAGGATTATGTGTCAATAGTCTTGAGAAAGATATTGACATAATTGAGGAATTTCCATATTCCAATGAGCTTTAGATTAAATCAATTAATAAAATCATGATTGCATAAGAAGTCCTAAGAGAAATTGAATTCCAGGTCCCACTGCCTTCTTTGATTATTTCTTATTTTAATCTTTCTTCTACTTAGTCAATTATGTTTATTTTTTTAGTTTATTATTTTAATTTTGAATTTGATTAATCATATGCACCATAATTTGTTAGACTAGATAAAAGAATGACGATAAGTACTAGTAATTTTAGTCCTCATAGGATTGATTCGTACTAGCCAGTGCTTGCTGTAATTACACCATGCACTTAAGATTAAAGCTAAATCATCATCACTAAGTTTTTGGCACCATTACTAGGCAACTGTAATATTAGGAAAATATTATTTTTATTAATCTAGTCATTTTTTCTTTTCTCTTTAGGTAGTTTTTTATTTCTTTTATTTCTTTATATTTATTTCTTTATCCTTAAAACTATCTTTCTTGTGTTTGTGTTTTATTTGCAGGATTTGGTTATTAGATATTATTGCCGCCAAACACAATGGAAGAATGGAGAGGACAGTCTTTTTAAGAATATTATGGAGTTTTGAACGAGAGGCATAGTGATGTGTACTTGAAAGCTCAACCAATATTTATAATTTGTTGTTAACTTTATAAGGGTAATTACTATAATCATGAATGTTAGGCAGCAAACTATATGTGGGAACATGCAATTTTCATGGAGAAATAGCCTCAAGATACCCCATTCAAGAATACTGATAGTTTAAAGTGGAACAGTTATTATAAATTTGCATGGAACGATCATGCTTCTTATGGATTTCTAAAACAACAGCAACAAAAGGATTGTCAATGTCTTAAGGACATCATTATAAAATTCATTACGTCAATCAAGGTTACCACCATAAAACCAAAGAGTTAGGAATTTTTATCAGGATACACTGAGCCAAATTTGATTAAACAGACGAATACGATAACATTATAGATTAAAGAGGAGTTAGAGTTTTAGGACATAGAGGAAACTATTATTAAAAGAGAGAAGGAAGATAAGAAAGAGGAAGATAAAGAGTAGGAACCAAATACGGAGGCTATTAAAGAATTATTGATAATCATCTTAAGTAGAGAGGGCTCTTATATCCCATAAAACAAATTGTCAGAGTCAATCGAAGATCTAAAGGGTTTTGTTAAAAAAACATTAGGGGATGCATGTGATTTTATTAGTTTGATACATCATATGCTTATTATATTGCAACATATAGCCTATTTATTGGCTAGTGAAAACTTATTTGGTAAAATGGGTGGAAGTAAGCCATTGACTATTGATTCATGTTGAAGATGACTTGCTGAGAAATCTAGCTACAAGATTTAAAAAGAAACTTTGGTTGGGAGGCAACCCAACAATTAGATGCTTTTATTTTGATTGAGTAGTTTGTAGAAATTTCATTAGTAGTTTAGTTATTTGCATATTTTAGTTTGATAGTCCTAATTTTATACTTGAGATTTGATGGAGTTCCATAGGTTATGAAGGCAACATCATCCTTTGCATTAGATTAGAGAAGATTTCACTAGCAAAAATGGATGTTGATGACATTAGACAAGGCTAGGAATATTTTTCTATTAGGGGAGTACCAATTATCTTCACCAGCTCCTTAATTTTCATATTTTTCATTGTTCTTTTTTCTGCAAAAAATATTTTTCAATATTATGTTTTAAACATTAAGGATGATTGAGTTTGTACTTAATTTTCATATTAACCAACAATTAGATGCTTTTGTTTTGATTGAGTAGTTTGTAGAAATTTCATTATTAGTTTAGTTATTTTCATATTTTAGTTTAATAGTCCTAATTTTATACTTGAGATTTGATGGAGTACCAATTATAACTTAAGTGCCGAGGAGGGACAGACAGGCCCCTATCCTGAAATGGCTAGACAGCCTACCCAGCACCCCCACCGTGACCCTCTAGTCAATATCTGATCCAACTGGAAAGTTCCTGTGGAGCTAAGCATATTGCTCTTTTTATCGAAAAGTTTTAACTTTACATAAAAAGAAATAAGTACTGGAGTTTTTTTTAATTTTAAAACCATTTTATCAAAAATTTTGGCAGCATAACAATTGCATTTTGACATTCCCAAAATTTTATGTTTTTTTTACTGTTTTGTGAATGTTTAAAGTCTCTGTAAAAGTTCAAAACACTTTTATATTCACATCAAAATTTCCACTACAAATTTTGGACTTCAAGTCCACTCATATGCAATCTCAACAATCACTTTAATAAACTTTAAAAAGCTAAAATATATTCATGCATTTAACTTAAATGCATTCTTTACACAAAATACATTCCAAAACATATTCATGAATATGCAAATGTTCCCAAAAACGTTTATAAGGCAAAAATGCCTATACAGTAGCACATGACAAAGCTGACTACTTGTGAGGTGAAGCCTCTGCTACTGAAGCCCTTGAACGTGCACCTGGGAGGTTTTATTTTGAAAACAGAAAGTAGAGTGTGAGTTAAACAAGCTGAGTGAGTGTTAAGTTTTCTATGCAGACCATATTTAACAATTTAAACCTCCTTAAAACAAATTCATTTCATTTCTTATGATACAATACCAATATAAAACGTATATGCCTTCTAAAATCAAATTTCTCAAGTTACTTTTAAAGTAAATTAAGGCGGCATCATTATTGTCATGAACTTTCTTACACGACATAGCACACCACTGACTTCTTTTCCAAATGGTAACCTTAGGCATAAAGTCACGAAGCTGGTTCTGCATCGTTTATCAATGACTGGTTAACCACTAGTTACTAAGCTGGTTCAACATTACTTACCTACACTAGGATAACCACTATTCATTGGTGGTTACGAAGTTGGTTTTGTATTGCTTACCTATAATTGTTTAACCACTAGTTACAAAGCTGGTTCCACAAAGCTTACCTATACTAGGTCAACCACTATACATCGATAGTTATGGAGCTAGTTCTATATCACTTACTAGCAACTTGTTAACCATTAGTAACAGAGCTGGTTTTACATCGCTTACCTACACTAGGTTAATCGCTAAACACTAGTATAATAACGTGTATAAAACCTAATGGCGTACCATAAGCTAAAACTTATTTCCTTTTTATCAACACTTTTGCAAAGAATTTATTCATATAAAATAATTAAAATACACTCACTGTTTTGTAAACTTATCGCCAAGCATACTCACACTTTCTGTGCCTTTCCTTTACCTACACAAATCACATTTCGCATATATATATTAATCGAATTTGAGATCAGTATTTAATCACGTAACATGTATGCTAAGCATATTTCTGCTTTACTTCTGTAAGTTAACCTATTGTTCTCCATTTCAAAGTCTAACTTCGAAAATTATTTACCCATTCTAACTTATCAGTTCTTTAAAACACTATCTCACCCAATTAATTTACCATAACCATAATCAAACTTTAGCAACTCACACCAACAATTACATCTCCTCTTAAGGCCAAATTTTCCTTACTACATATTTATATATATCATCATTTCATTTTCTTTCTAATTTTTCAACACAATTTACCTAAGATCCATGCGAAGCATCATCTAAACACATCATAAACCATTTCAACTTCATCACTTTCCACATAGTCTTCATATAAATTTTCCAAATAATAACATAACACTTCATTTAATAATTCAAATTTCACAAATACACTTAATGAACATCTATAATCACATTCACATGGTCATTACATCAAAACCATACTTTTATACTAAAAATGCCCTTAAGGCTAAACTTAATATATTTTACATCAAACTTTTCCAGTTCAATTCCAAATCAATTTTTTTCATTTCTTTACTTCATTAGCATCAAAACTATGCTATGAACATCATGAAACATCAAAATAAAATTTTTGGATCAAATCACACTAAAATTCATAGCCATGGCCCATCATCTCATTTCTTGATTTCTTGGTTTACTTTCTAGTATTCAACACTTAAATGCTTCCAAGCTCATTATCTACTCCATGGCAAGTCAAAAATTACTATTTATCTTAAATACATCGTCCCACACAAAAACTCAAAAATCTAAAAGCTTAAGCTAGAAAAACTAACAACTTTCTTCTTCAATCTTTTGGGTAATTGGGGAACACTTAGACTTGATCAAGATCTCTTCAAATCCAACTCAAACCGATGATAAATGGTTGCACTCATCTTCCTCTCAAGCTTGGCCATAAGTCACCCTTTATCTTCTTCTCTCCCTTTTTTTTTGACTCTCACAACTGTGTTACAAAAATGAAGCAACTTTGTCTTACTTTTGTCTTTTTATACTCTTTAATGTTTTACACTTGTCACTTTCCTATTAGTCAACTATAATGACTCATTAATCCACTAACGTTTATACAAAAAGATAAAATTTCCCTTTAATGAGTTTAATTCACCAACTAACTAAATTACATTTTGAAAATATTATGTAACCCTCTTATTATCAAATTAACCATGAAATACTCTAGTTAGGGTTAATACTTATTGATTGGATGCTTTAAAAAAATTCAAATGGGTTTAAAGTTATTAAACTCTAATACTTATTTTGGATATTTTTTTTAATATTTCAAGGTCCCCTAAAAATCAGTATTCACCTATATTTACTATTCATCTGAAGATATTATTTACTGAAAATAAAAATTTATATCGAAGGAAAGGTTTGGGGTTTTACAATCACCCCTACTTATACAAATTTCATCCTCGCAATTTAACTAAGCATACATGTTTAAAACAAGTAGGGATATAATGTACACATCTAATGCTCAGGCTCTCATGTAGCTTCCTCAACTGTTGTGATTCCTCCACAATACCTTAACCAAAGGAATTATTTTATTACACAGAACTTGTTCTCTGAGGTTGAAGATCTATACTGGTTCTTCATTGAAAGTCAAATCTTCATTTAGGTTCACCGGTTATGTTGTGACTACTTATGAAGGGTCTGCTAGGTACTTGTGAAGCATAAATACACGGAAGATGTTTTGAATCCTCACGAGCTCATCTGGTAGCTTCAATCGATTGGCCACTGACCTAATTCATTCATGATCTCATACGGTCCTATGTAATGCAGACTTAGCTTACCACATTTCCCAAATCTAGGTAAACCTTTCCAAGGGAAAATCTTGAGAAATACTCTATCTCTAATTTCAAATTCAAGATTCGTATGACGATAATATGCCCAACTTTTCTTCCTTTCTTGGGCTATCTTTATTCTGTCCTAATAACTTGAATTTTATCTTTGTCACTTGTACAAGCTTAAGACCTATTAATTTCCTTTCACCTACTTCATCGCAACATACTGGAGTTCTGTATTTTCTTTTATAAAATGCCTCATAAAGGGCCATGCTAATACTTGCCTGATAACTATTATTTTAGTCAAACCATATTTCTGGTAGGTGCGTGTCCTAACTCCCTCTAAACTCCATGACACAGGACCTAAGTATATCCTCAAGTATCTGGATAGTCTTCTCTAACTGTCCATCTGTCTGGGGATAAAAGGCAGTGCTAAATTTCAATTGTATACCTAAGGCTTTCTATAAGTTGGGCCAAAATCTCGATGTAAACCTAGGGTCACAATATAAGACAATAAAAATTGGCATAACATGGAGCACTATCTCGTCAATATAAAGCTAGGCTAACCTATTTAAGGGATAATCATTCTTGATCAGAAGGAAATGTGCGGACTTTGTTAACCTATCCACTATCACCTATATAACATCATGCCCCCTCTGAATATATAGAAATCCTACTAAAAAGTCCATAGTAATCTTCTCCCACTTCTATTGGGGGCTAGGGAGGGGCTGCATTAATCCCACAAGCTTCTAATATTTTGCTTTTACATGCTGACAGGTTAGCCACTTAAAAACAAACTCTGTTATTTCCTTCTTCATCCCTCTCTACTATTAGTGTTCTCTGAGAGTGTGGTCCATTTTCATGCTACCTGGATGCATAGTGTAAGATGAGGAGTGAGCTCCCTCTCAGATCCCTTTCTTTAAGTCTCCTATATTTGGCACACATAATTGTTGCCCCCTCATCACTGTACCATCTTCCTTAATAATAAGATCTATTCTATGCCCAATCTCAACTTCAGTCTTCAACTTCATCAACTGTGGATCTTGTTTCTGTCCCTCTCTAACCTAATCCACCAAAATGGGATGAACATGAGAAGTAACAATTAATGTTGTTGAGTTTTTCATATCCATTCTAACTCCTAGAGACGTCATGTCCACTAGAAGTGGAAATGAGATCTCTAGGAGTTAGAAGTGGAAGATATATTGTCTTCAGTTGTGCTATCAAACTAATAGGTCCTCTACTTATTACATCAGCCACTATATTGGCTTTTTCGGGGTGGTACTTTATCATACAATCATAATCTTTTATTAACTCCAACCATCACCTCTGCCTCATGTTTAGTTCTTTCTGAGTGAATAAATATAGCAGGCTCTTGTGATCTGTGAAAATTCTACAAGTAATATTATACAAGTAACACCTCTAAATTCTCAATGCGAAAACTATTATTACTAATTATAGATTATGGGTGGGGTAGTTCTACTTATACTTCTTCAATTGCCCAGAAGCACATGCTACAACCTTATCATTCTGCATGAGTACACACCCTAACCCCTATCTCGAGGCATTACTATGCACTACAAATCCATCAGTCCTTGTCAGTAATGTGAATATAGGAGTTGTCGTTAGCTTTTCTTTTAATTCATAAAAACTTCGTTGATAGGCATATGATCACTCAAACTTCTCCTCTTTTTGCGTCAACTTGGTGAGTGGGGCTTCTATTATGGAATATCTTTCAACGAATTTCCTATAAGAGCCTACTAATCCAAGGAAGCTCCTGAATTCTGTCACAATGGTGGGAGATCTCCAATTAGTAACAATTTCAATCTTTCAGGGATCTATACTAAGTCCCCCAACTAAGATGACATGACCCAAGAAAGTAACCCTATTTAGCCAAAACTGGCACTTACTGAGCTTCGTGTACAAGTGGTGCTCTTTTAGGGCTTGTTATACTATATGAAGGTGTTCTGCATGCTCCTTACGACTGCCGAAGTACACTAATATGTCATCAATAGAAATGATCATAAACTTATCTAGGTACTCTCAAAACACCCTATTCATCAAATCTATAAAGTAGTTAGAGCATTCGTTAACCCAAAAGGAATAACTAAGAATTTATAATGCCCATATCTTATCCTAAAGGCAGTTTTCAGAATATCCTAGTTGTGAACTTTCAATTGATAATAAACCAATCTTAGATCAATCTTCGAATATGCCTTGGATCCTTATAGTTGATTGAATAAATCATCAATCCTTGGGGGCGAATATTAGTTACAAACTATCACTCTGTTCAGTTGTTTGTAGTCGGTGCACAACCTTAAACTCCTATCCTTCTTTTTAACAAATAGGACTGGAGCCCCCTATGGAGAAGTATTAAGTCTTATGAAACCCTTATCTAACAACTCCTCCATTTGCACGTTCAATTCCTTTAACTCCGCTGGGGCCATTCTATATGAAATAGTTGAAATTGGTTGGATGTTTGGAGGTAAATCTATCTCAAACTCTATTACCCTATCTGAGGGTAATCCTGGAAGATCCTCTGCAAGCACGTTGGGGAACTCTCTATGTAACATCCCCTCACCAATTAGAAAGGGTATTGTGGTAATATGGAATGGGTTAGGACTGTCTAAAGTGTTTTTGACATATTCATGCATTCATATATGCACATGAATAGCC
>JAOQMS010000001.1:8110473-8159298 GCA_027563885.1 Erythroxylum longipes | reverse complement strand
AACATTTATTTATCATTTCATTTTCTTTCTAATTTTTCAACATAATTCACCTAAGATCCATGCCAAGTATCATCTAAACACATCATAAACCATTTCAACTTCATCACTTTCCATATACACTTCATAGAAATTTTCCAAATAATAACATAACACTTCATTTAATAATGTTAATGTCACAAGTACACTTAATGACCATCCATAATTGCATTAACATGGTCGTCATATCATAACCATACTTTTATACCAAAAATGCCCTTAAGGCTAAACTTAACATATTTTACATCAAACTTTTCCAATTAAATTCCAAATCAATTCTTTTTACGTCATTAGCATCAAAAACATGCTATAAACATCATGAAATATCAAAATAGAATTTTTGGATCAAATCACACTAAAATCTGTAGCCATGGCCCATCATCTCATTTCTTGATTTCTGGGTTTACTTTCTTGTTTTCAACTCTTAAATGCTTCCAAGCTCATTATCTACTCCATGGCAAGTCAAAAATTATCTTAAATACATCCATCCCACACAAAAACCCACAAATCTAAAAGCTTAAGCTAAAAAAACTTACCACTTTCTCCTTCAATCTTTTGGGGTAATTGGTGAACACCTAGGCTTGATCAAGATCTCTTCAAATCCAACTCAAAACCCATGAAAAATGGCTGCACTCATCTTCCTCTCAAGCTTGGTCGTAAGTCACCCTTTGTCTTATTCTCTTCCTTTTTTTGTTTTTTTGACACTCACGACTATGTTACAAAATGAAGCGACTTTTTTTTACTTTTGTCTTTTTATATTCTTTAATGCTTTACACATGTCACTTCCCTATTAGTCCACTCTAATGACTTATTAATCCATTTACTTTTATATAAAAATACCAAATTGCCCTTTAATAAGTTTAATTCACTAAACACTAAATTAGCGATGGACAATTACCGTTGGACCTACTACCGTAGGTAATTACGGAAGGAAAATCAATATCCGTTGGTAAAACTGTCATGAAAATTTTTATTTTATGACAAAAAAATTGGCATCGGTAAAGGTGGAGGGAAAACATTCGCACAAATTTTTCGACAAAATTTAGTGACGAACTTATCGTAATCGTCAGTAATTTAGGAGGGAACACTTCCCACAATTAAATAGTGTTGGAGTTTTACCGATAGATATAGTGTCCATCAGTGCATTTTACACAGTGTTAGTTTTGTACCGATAGTAATGTATTCCGTCGGCGATTTTTAGACGGTCTTCACTTTCCATGGTTAAATTTAGATTAGTCGTTTTAAAACACAAAAAACGACATCATTTGGTTTAATACCAGATGACATCATTTCGGTTCAGCATTAAAGGCATCCCGAACCTTTGCCCTCGTTTTCTTCCCTATTTCTTCTATATTTTTCCTCTTTGTGTCGTCGTCCTCTCCTTGCCTTCTGCATCTCCTCTCGCCGCCGTCGCAGTCCGTCAGCATCTGCGGCGTCTCCTCTCCATCGAAAGTCTCGTCTCCATTGCCGTCGAAAGCAGCTGACAGTCACCTCATCGTCGCCATCATCATCGATATCTATAGCTTCTCCATTTGTGTAAGTTTAAGATTACACTTCTCCATTTGTTGAGTTTTGCATGACTACAAAGATGATGGCATATCATTGGTGCTGGTGGTATTGGGGTTTTGAGACTTCAATTAAATCAAATTCTATATTTATTGCTTTGATTTGTTTACTGTGTTGATTAGGGTATGAATTTGTTTAATTGATTAGAGTATGAATTTGCTGAATTTGATATGTTATGTGGTTATTCTATAGTTTGGATCCTCATGTTGGATATGACGAATATTTTAAGCCAAACGAAGGATTAAGGAATGAGAAAATACAAGTTATAGCTGACACTTTTTTGCAAATTTAGAGTGTCTTTCAATAATAAGTTTTTCAAAGTAACAGTTCCTGGAAGTATAAATGCCCTCATCTTACAAAGAAACATTTTTGCATTCAATGCCAGAATAGGACAAAGTACAAGAACTTTTATGTTACTATGTGCACTATAATTGAGGATTTGCTATGTATCAAACTTTAAGTTGCATCCTTACAACAATAAACTAGTACTCCTGTATTAGTAAGTAAAAATTAATACAAAAGTTTAGACTTAAAGTGATATAATTTTAAGGAGAATATAAATAGGAGAATCTAGGGATTTTAGAAGGGAGCCAAGTTTTTGATATACTTTTAATACTTTTTTTCCAAATTTGGAGAAGAAAATACATAGGAAAAGAGCAGAAAGACAAAATTTAGTATCAAATTTCTTTCAATTTTTAGTTTTTCTTATCACATACATCGTGAAACATGTCATGTTTATTAATGAAATCCTTTATCTTTCGGAAAAACTTACTTATTGGAATATTTTATTGATGCTTAAGAAAGATTACCAATCAAATTAGAGAAATTCATTACAACATAAGTAATAGGCATCAGTTAATTACACTAAGTGATTTAAGTGGGATCAACCTTGGTGAAATTATAAATCTTAGAGCCATTTAATATTGATTGCCAGTCATTCTATATTATTATTTTTATTATTTTAAATTGTTCTTTTATTTGATTAGATCCTTTAATTATTCAAATAGGTTAATTTTGATAATTGATAAACATAATCCTTATAAGACAATACTCTTTTCATCAATGTATTACTTATTCATAATAACGTATGCTTATGTTAAAAAATTTACAATAAAAAATGAAAAAAATTAATTATTTTTAATAGTGGTTTTCATGTGCATTGAAATTAGGTTACAATTATGGAAACCTCATGTAGGATTTAGGATGGATTTAACATTTTGTTAAATTGATGGGTACAAAAGATTATATTATATTAAGTGCGAAATTATATAGTTTTTGATATATAGTTATATGCATGTGAAGTGTGCTTTCAGGGATCTAGAAATAAATGAGGTAACTTTATAGAAATTATATATGAAACATAAGTGATTATAAGACATTCAATAAAATTTTAATGCATATTAATAATTAATTTACTAATAATAAAATTGTATTAAGAACCCTTAAATTAGAAGACATAATCGTTATTCTTAAGTTTTGTAGAATCATATATATGCAATACTTATAAAATAGAGAAACTAGTCAATACTCTCTTCTTCTTTTTTGCCTTTTCCAATTGTACAGCAAAAGAGTAATTACACATTAGTCCACATTAAAAAAAATTATAGCATTCTCTCAATTGAGTAAAACTAATTAATTAAGATTTAATATATAATTTTTAGAAATATTTTGAAAACAATTTGATTGGGTCAAATAATAAATTTAATAAGTTTGTATGTAGTTTTTTAAAAATTAACATAAAGAACTCAATTCAATGAATCATTTATACTAACCCATAGTAGTTAATACGTTGTAATAAGAATACAAGTCATTGTCCTAATATGCTCTAGGCCATGTCTATGTAATAAAGGCTACTCTATGTAACTATTTCTAGTTTATCAATTAATTACTTTCAACTTTCAAAAATATATATAAAAGTCTCTATAATCATGAGCATAAACAAATCACTAACTAAATTCTTTAGTAGATACTAATATCGTGTAACTTATATTAATGACTCATAAAATAATAAATCATATATAATCAAATTATTCCAATCTCAAAACATGATCTATGAGCCATATAAAGGACCATTAACCTTATACAGAGATTAATATCCAAAATATAACTTGCATAAAAAAAAGTCATTAACCATAAAGATCAATTATGGAATAAACCATTTCCTTCTATGAACAAGTTATAGCACATCTAGATAAGAAAAGAATCTCATGTGTACATGTACAAGAAAGACAATCATATACATGAATTTCAAACATCATTATATACAACAAACAAATGTAAAATTCACAACTTTATTAATCTTAAGTACTATGAACATATAAGATGCAACTCACAAACTCCCACTACATTGAAACATAATATGATTACATAATACCTCTATTGCCTACTTCTTTAAGAAAAGCTATAAGACTAAGCCCCCTAGTTAGTGGGTTAACTAACATATTTGTGGTAATAATGTACTCATAACATATACCACCATTATTAACTCATTCTTAATGTTTAAAGTACTTAAGTTCAACATACTTGACATACTTGGCTCCATTAATGTTATTTATATTCCTAGAAAAGAATGTAGTACATGAGTTGTCACAATGAATTCTAATAGTCTTAGAAACTGAATCAACAATCATAGGTCTTCCCATGTAGTTCTTCAATAACTTGGAGTATGCTCTTACCTCATAACTAATTATAATATCAGTTTTTGTGGTTAAAGTCACTATAATAGATTAGTTAGAGCTTTTCTAAGGCTCTCATCATCTAGCTAATATTAGTAAACTTACTGCCATAAGAGCACCACCAAGATTAGAATTGACATATCTAATAATCTCTAGAATCATCTACACATATATAAATCATTAATAATCACTAGTTTTCATTATAAATCACAAAATTTTCTTCATTGAAACTCAGTATTCATAATCATAATTTTTTAAATACCTACCAAGAACAGTAACTACAAAGGCAATGCTAAGTTTACTGCATACCTATGAATATATAAAATTCTTAATTGCATTACTGAAAGGAATATAATTCTTTTATACTTTTTTCGGTTTATTTTTAGGACATTGTTCTTTGCTCTAGTTATCACTTTTGACTATAAAAAATATACCAAGCCTGCAATCCTACATGTTAAATATCTTAAAAACTGTATCGATATAAAACTTTTTATATAGGTTTAAAACTTTCTTAGATTTATCCATATGGATCTTTACTCTGAGAACAAATGGTGCCTCCTAGCATCTTTCGCATCAAAGTTCCTTGAAAGCATCTTCTTCATATTCTTCAACATGCTAAAATCAACGCTAGCTAACATTTTGTCATCTACATATAAGAACATAAACACAAACTCGATTCTATTGAATTTGAAATATATAAAAGAGTCAAGTGTATGCTTTTTTTTAGACTAATGAAAAAGTTTCATTGTAGCTAACTATCATTTTCTACGTGCACGCTTTAACTATAAACCTTATTTTGAACCTCTCAATTGTATCTTCAGTATTTATCTTGATCTTAAACATCCACTTACTACTAATGGTTTTACATCTATTCAGACTGTACAATAATTCCAAACATCATTGTTTTTTATAAACTACATGTTTTCCTCTATAATCACCATCCATTTATCAGAATGATTACTCCTTAATGCTTTAGTAAAGTTAAGGTGATTTGTAATCTTTGTTGAAATATAGTCAAACTCACTCATATAAATAATAATTTTCAAAAGGTATAGGCTTCTTATCTCTTTATTAACATCTTAATAGTGTTATATGATCAAGTTTAGCATCTACCATAATCTAGTCTATAGCATTTGAGCCACCTCCAACTCTAGGAACTAAAGTTGAATCTAAGTCATCCTTATTTACCTGTGGAAGTACCTCAATAACTCTCATATGAATTATATATAAATGTATATTGTCATTGGTCAGGCTTAGGCTTAGGCTTAGGCTTCTCAATTGCTCCAGTTCTTAATAATTCATCTTTTACATCATTCTTTAGAAACTTTAAAACTAATAATTCACATCTAATAAACATTCACTAATTACAGTAGAATAAATGGACAATTAAACCATTTTAATTCTAAAAATTAGTGAATATCCATCATCATCAAGTTTGAAAATTAAAATTAAAATATGTGTCATATATGGATATATAAAATCTTATTCACGTAACTAACAGATTAAGAAAGAATCTCATATCATTATTTGTAGTCTACTTAGGTTTCTGGCTATGTCCTTTGTCCTCATAATGTAAATTACAACCTTAGATGCTCTACCATACCTTAGTAAAGTCAACATGTGCATAATTTCATGTACCTCAAAATTTTCACATTCAATAAATCTCACTTTATTGTGACAATAATTCTTCAACAATCAAGCTTAATTATTTTAGCTATTAATTTTGTTATGAGGAATGAACAATATTAGTTTATAGGGAATGTACAACAAACAAATTTGGTTCTAGTATTGCTATCTTAAATGTGTTGATAACTGTCATTTACAACTTGTGATAATCTTTCTTTATCCTTCTTTAATTATAGGATTCTAGTTTTGCAATACAACTTTGTTGCTTCCCTCTTACCGAATGACTCTTTTGGTCTCTCTAGCAATTTGACTCTCTTTGTTTGTGTTTTTGTAAGCAATAAAGTGAGATGATCTAGGTTTTGGTTAAATGCAGGGATTCTTTTTTTTTTGTAAGAGGGATCTATTTCAGTGGATCTATTAAGTCCAGAAGAATCCTTATACCTCTTACAAAGCAGGTGATTTCGAGATCTATTTCCTTTGTCATTTCTTTTACTTTATTTTCCTTTTTTGTTGGTTTTGTACTCAAACTTACAATTAAAATTTCTTATAGAAGGTTGTGCTTTGAATAAGGTTACATGCTTACAATTGTTAACATTAGATCAAGATCAATAATGAACTATTTCCTTTATTATAGCAGTAATATAAACATGATAAGCATTACATCTGAACGTTATTCATGTCCATCCTTCAATTGTTGTCTCTAAACAATTATGATTAGTGGAAGTTAATCTAATAAGTAGTTATCTCTAGAATTGTTTTGTCGTATGTTTTAACTTAATTCCATTTTCCTTGAACAGTTGAAATATCCTTGATTTGCTATAAAAATTTCCTTTATCCTTTCTAAGATGCCTTTTTTTAAATGTTCTAATTCATGTTATTGAAGATCTTGACAATCTTTCCCTCCATATTCTATAGAGATTGTAATCAAAATCAATTTTAAATATGGTATGATCCCTTTTGCATTATTGTTGAAGTTGCATTGCTCAATGAACAATATTCCTTCATTCAATCTCTTAACAATATTGGTGAGACAATTGCCAAATTTTCAACCAAATGATTGGTGTATAGTTGCATTTGAAGAATAAGTGATTTAATGTCTCTGGATACAAGTTGTATAACATGTATATTGGATTATGATTATGTGATCCTTTTACTCTATTCATGGTGCTTAGTGGATTCAGTTTGAGAACTTTGAGGTATGATATTTTGAGTTGTTCATATCTTGTGAGACCTTTCAACTTTAATATTTTGCTAGACTTTTGTATATTGCAAAGACAGATAGACTGAGCAAACCTAAAACAAAATATCTATAAATTATGATGCTTACAATTTCAAGGATACTAAAGCATGGTATGTTGAGTATTCCATGTCTTTAGACAAGATAATTCATTCCATAACAGTACCTGTCTTTTGTTATACATGTCAAAGTAAACTAGAAGGCATCACTTAACTACGTGTATAGTTGCTCAAATTTGTCATCATACTATAAGCCTCCAACACTAGTAATTTAAATGTGTTTTTGTAAATGTCTCCTTCAATATTACTCTAGCAAAATGACTAAATAGTCCGATGAAAGTTTGTTTATGATCTTACTCTTATAGCATGATGGATCATATTAGTTTATGATGTTATATTAGAACAAGTGTATTATATTAAATATTTCATATTCTTTTCGCAGGCCCTATATTGTGTTTAAGAGCATTGCTCATCTTTGTTTGCTGTATTCTAAAGTTATCCATCCATTCAGGTTAGTCATCCTACTAATATTTACCATATGTATTGCTTTAATAATATGATTATGATACCTTTGGATTTTGTGTGAATACAAAGGAGGTATTGATTTTGTGTTATTGTTTAGAATATTTTTATAATCATTGATGAGTCTTTATGTTCTTCTTTAATAGTCTAAGTATTTACTATATGTGGAATGAGTTTGAGATGTTATGGATGATTTGAGGCATTAATAAACCTCTAGGATGGTATATAGGCTGGAAACCCGTGATGTAGCTCCCGTGAGGCTTATCGGTGAAAATTTTCACAAGCCTAGGAGTCACAGCGAGAACTTGTTTTCTTGATTCAAAGGTATAAACAATTCCACGTACCATACTTTTGAAATCAATTGTAGGTGATTAATTCAATAAGTTAACACTTCAACTTCGATATGATTAATGCAAACATAGTATTAACACAAGGAATTAATATGTTTCATAAACAAGATAATTCGTTCCATAATAAAACCCTAGGATGATATATAGGCTAGAAACCCGTGATGTAGCTCCTGTGAGGCTTTTCGGTGAAAAATTCCATGAGCCTAAGAGTCACAATGAGAACTTATTTTCTTGATTCACAGGTGTAAACAATGTCATGTACCATAGTTTTGAAATCAATTGTAGGTGATTAATTCAATTGGTTAATACTTAAGGGATGTTGTGTTAACGTTTAGATGTTCCGTAAACTTTAGGGAACATGAAGGATACTAACTATGGAATCACTGTTTTAAATTAACAGTTTTGCATAAATGAGTAATGTTGATAGATCTTAGATGTATAGACGATTATCACCTGATGGTTTCATTAATCCTAAGTTTGTTGAGGGAGTTGAAGCTTTTATTCATTATGTATGTTCTCAAATTGCATATATGGATGGACCAAAGATCAGATGTCCATGTAAAAAGTGCAAACACATTCGTTTCCTTCTTATTAATGAAGTGAATGGGCATTTTTTGAGAAGAGGGTTTGTCCCAAATTATTTTGAGTGGACACAACATGGGGAACCATTGATTTATAGCACCTCAAGGGGTAATGAAGCACAATCGTTAGTGAGCTTAAATGAATTTGAAGGGGGGATTGGCTTTAGAACAAATAATGTGGATGTAAATGAAAATCCTTACATACAAATGGTTTATGATGTAGCCGGTTATACCTTTCAGAAAAATATAGAAAATCTTAAAGAAGAACTCAACCCACAATCATAACAGTTTTTTGACTTACTACACTCAACTGATTAAAAACTATGGTCAATTTTTGAGACAATGACTTGATTGTCTTCAATTGCTTGAATCTTGAATATAAAGTCTGAATGACATATTTCTGATCATAGTTTTGATAAAATTCTAGGATGGTATAATGAATCATTGCCTCCTGATAACACAATGGTTGATAGTTTTTACAATATAAAGAAACTTATTAGGGTACAATATAAAGAAACTTACTAGAGGTCTTGGTTTGCTTGTTGAAAAGATTGATTGTTGCAAATTGGGATGTATGTTGTATTAGGGAGATGATGTGGAATTACAAGACTGCCAATTTTGTGGTCAATCTAAGTTCAAGCTTAGAAAGCGTTCTATGAAACATAAGTTAGTACCCTAGAAGTAGATGTATTATTTCCTGCTAACTCTGAGACTTCAAAGACTATATGCTTCTGATGTTACTGTATCTCATATGAGATGGCATAATGAACACTAATAGGAAGATGGAATAATGAGTCATCCATCAGATGCATTGGCATAGAAACATTTCAATAATACCCATTATGAGTTTGCAGCTGAAAGTTGAAATATTAGGTTGGGATTGTCGACCGATGGATTCTAACCTTTTTGTCAATCCAGCCAGTAATATTCATCATGGTCAGTCATAATTACTCCTTATAATTTGCCTCCATTGATGTGTATGAAAGAGGCATATATGTTCTTGATAGTGATTGTGCCAGGGCCTACAAATCCAAAGCATAAAGTTGATGTATTCTTACAACCATTGATATCTGAATTACAACATCTTTGGGAATATGGTGTTGAGACATATGATGTTTCTCTGAAACAAAATTTTGTGTTGAGAGTAGCTTTGATGTGGACAATTAGTGATTTTTCGGCATATCCATGTTGTATGGATGGAGCATAGCAGGAAAATTGGCTTGTCCTTATTGTGACAATGATTCTGATGCATTTTATCTTCCAAACGGGGCAAAATATATTAGTTTGACAACAATAGAAAATTTCTTCCTCCAGATCATCCATTTAGGTGCAATAAACAAAAGTTCATTAAGAATAGGATGGTAAAAACACCTCCTCCCCCTCACAAAGATGGTGAAGAGATATTGCAGGAGATTGAGGAATTAGGCTTGCTAAAAGTTATAGAATTTGAAGCTAATGAAATTAATACAAGCATTAGTAGAAACTTTGACTGGAAAAAACAAAGCATCTTTTGGGATTTGCTATATTGGAAAACTAATTTGAAACGTCAGAATCCAAATGTGATGCATATCGAAAAAATATTTTTGAGAATTTGTTCAATACCATAATAAACATTAAAGGGAGGACAAAAGACAATGCAAAATCACGAGCTGATTTGAAACTTTTTTGTAGAAAGAATGATTTACATAAAGATTTTCGCACTGGTAAATATCCGAAAGCATGTTACACTTTGGACGAAAAGCATAAGGAAATATTATGTGAATGGTTAAAAAGTCTAAAGTTTCCTGATGGTTATGTTTCAAACTTGGCAAGGTGTGTGGACATGAGGAAGTACAAATTATTTAGGATGAAAAGTCATGATTTTCATATGTTTATACAAAGGTTAATTCCAATTGCATTTCAGGAGTTGCTATCAAATAACGTTTGGGAATTAATAATAGAATTAAGTTTATTTTTCAAAAGCTTAACATCATTTGAAATTAAGTTAGATGAAATGGAAAAACTAGAAGGGAAAATTCCAGTAATTTTGTGCAAGTTAGAAGGGATATTTTCTCTAAGCTTCTTTGACTGTATGGAGCGTCTAATTGTCCATTTAGCACACAAGGCTAAACTTACTGATCTAATTTAATATTGTTGGATTTATCCATTTGAGAGGTACATAATTCAACAAAAATGATTGTAATTGAAGTCATATCACGTTTTAATAACTAAATTGGTATAATCCTATTCACTCATATAGGTATTTGCATCACTTGAAAAAAAGAAAAATAAGGCTAGAGTTGAAGGTTCGATATGTAATGCTTATTTAGTGGAGGAAGCTACTACATTTTGTTCACATTATTTTGAGTAATATGTTCACATAAGAGAAAGAAAAGTTCCTCGTAATGACGATGGGGGAGGAACTAGTGATGTTGATGATAACTTATCCATTTTCACATATCTTGGATGAACTTATGGATGTTCAACGAGAAGAATGTTAACAGAGGAAGAAATTAAGGCTACCCATGGTTATATTTTATTGAACTGTCAAGAGGTTCAATCTTTCGTGCAGTAAGTTGAAATTGATTATTTGGGTTTTGAATTTTAGTGTTATTCATAACTGAAATACATAATAATGTTTTTAGATTTTACGAGGAATTGTTACGTGAGCTCATGCCCGACAAAACACAGGGTGATATCAATAATGAAGTTGGAAGACACTTTCCTCGATGGTTTAAGCAATATGTAAGTTTTTACTTACAAATATTAAAATGACTGAATTATAAGATTTAAGTGTTCAAACCACAATATATTGTTTAATATGGTATTTTCTTTTCTGTAGGCCTTAGAAAATCCAATAGAGAACAAGTTCATATGTGATCTTGCAAAGGGACCTTTGCGAACTGTCAAATCGTATCCACTGTATTTCGTTAATGGATGCAAATATCATACAGAATATCATGGTCATAACATGGCAACAATAAATAGTAGAGTTTGCATGCAGGGAGAATTGATGGATTACTATGGAAAAATTATTGAAATACTTAAAATTGAGTACCCTGCATTGCCAATAAAGCGAAGTGTGATATTTAAGTGTGACTGGTTTAATCTAATTCCAAATGTTGGTACAAAAGTGGATAGCTGATACAATCTAGTTGAATCAACAAGCGAAGAAGACTTCAACAATTTGAACCTTTCGTATTGGTAATGCAAGCGATCCAATTGTATTGTGTCCCTTTTCCCAGTTTACAATAAGATAAGTCATATTGATTGGCTATTTACAAAGTTAAACCTAGAGGTGTTTTTGAATCACATGGAAAAGGAGAATAGAGAATTGAAAGTGAAGTATTTCAAGAAGATACTTATAAAATAAATGCTTCTGTCCTATATGAGGATAATGAACCTTTGAACAATCCATATGATGCATATGTTGAAAATTTATCTTGAGAGGATGAGGAGGGCCAGAGATTTAAAGAAGAGCCTGAGTTTGATTCAAATTCTTCAGAAAAAGAAGATGATTTTGATTTACAATATAAAGGGATGATAGTGATTAATTTGTCTTTGTAATTGAATATTATATTCAACTAATAAATTATTTCCTTTTCAATAAACTGCATTAAATATTGAATTTAAATTGTAATATTTCTAGAAAATTCAATCAGATATTAATTTCAGGTTGAAATATGCCACCAAAGAGAAGACAGGATATGATGCGACCAAGATTCATACCACGATTCGGAGGTACTTACTGTATAGGTAAAGCATCTCATGGTGTAGCAGCTGGAACTAAATCACATCCTCCCCCTCTAGCTACTACACTTGTAGATGAGGCATTAACTTCCGTACTTGCTGCTACACCATCCACCACCCCTACATCATTTACTACCCCTATACTAACAGAGATATCAGGGGTAAACAATGATGATGAAGGAGGCGGCCACCAGCCTGAAGCTGAGGGACCTGATGGAAGAACTTACATTACAATTGTCAATAATATGTAAGTGAAAATACATGAAACATTATATGTTTATAATTAAGTTATAGGTTTCAATCTTAAAAATGGTATAAAATTATTTGTTTTTATATTAGATTTATTCCATCTGGACCGTGCTCAAGAAACATGACATCAAAATTTAAGGAAAAGATTGATATTGAGGGTTATGTATAAAAGAATACCTCTTAAGCCAAAAAAGAATTTTACTATCAAGAGTTTTAGGTACAAAAAAAATTATTTTTAATTAATTTTTATACATTAATTAGATAAATATTATTACATTATAAGTATTTATCAAATGTTTTTCCTTTTATTTCAGAATTTTTTTTTGGGATTCTGGATTTGACGCAATAATTTATAAATTATGGGAGAGATGAGGACGTATACGTTATCGAGACTTTGTTGCTGTGATACACAGGGCCGGTGTATAACTGCCTTACATTTATGAACAAATATGGAGTCGTTGGCAGCATTATTGGACATCACCTGAGGCAATGTCCATTTTAGAGCTTAATTCGACCAACAAACATGAAGGACCAGGGGCAGAGAGTCTTCCCATATATACGGGAGGATCTATTACCCACCAAGAGCATACAGAGAGACTTGTAAGTATCTACACTTTACATTTATATTCTCATTTCTTTACTTTGTTGTATTTCAATTGAATTTGGTTTGTGAATTTTGGAATGAAAATATGTGTTTCTTGTTGAGAATGATAATGCTATAAATGTCTGGTACCATATATGGTTGTATTGTTGAGTTATTTTCTTTATTCAACAGGGGGTAGATATAATAAAAATAGAGGAAACTTTGTCGAAATTTTTATAAATTCTAGTTCACTTATAACATTTTATTCTTATGCAGGAAAGGTCGATAGGTAAGAGGCCTACACCCCTTCAGCTCTTTTTGCACACTCTCACTAAGAAGCATGACAGTGTGACATTCTTCAACAGCCGTTGTGGAGAACTAAATGTATGTGAAATTTATGGTTTAATATTAATGCTAATAATTATCACTTACTAATATAGACATTGCCTTTTGATAGGACCAAATATAAGAAAGCATTCAATGACAGTCTCAGCAGTCTGAAGATGTTGACGAGACTGAAACCTATATTCATGCAGTGGGTGGTAGGGACCATCGAGGAAGGATATTTGGTTGTCTAAATTTTTATAAATTCTAGTTCACTTATAATATTTTATTCTTATGCAGGAAAAGTCGATGGGCAAAAGGCCTACACCTTGTCAGCTCTTTTTGCACACTCACACTAGGAAGCATGACAGTATGACATTCTTCAACAACCATTGTAGAGAGCTAAATATATGTGAAATTTAAGGTTTAATATTCATGCTTAATAACAATCACTTACTAATATAAACATTGCCTTTTGATAGGACCAAATATAAGAAAACATTCAATGATAGTCTCAGCAGTCTGAAGATGTTGATGAGACTGAAACCTATCTTCGTGCGATGGGTGGTAGGGACCGTCGAGGAAGGATATTCGGCTTGGGTTCATTTTCGAATACAAGTTATTTGCAATCCTTCACATCTAGTACAACAGCATTTAGTAGGCGGTCCACAACCAATAAAGTCCAAGAGTTTTAAAGCACAGTGTAGACATTAGCAACTCAGTTGCAACAGTCGATGGATCAGTTGCAACAATTGATGTATTACATAGCTTAACTCCATAATGAGGTAGATGACTTGAAGGGTAGGGGTAACACCTCATCACATCAATAAGAGCATCCGTTGTCTCCAAATCAATAGTGTACTTTTGGTTATTTCATTTGAATTACGAAAACTTATTATGTACAATTTAATGTTTTTATTATCAATTAAGATATTTTCAACTTTATATCATCAATCAAATTTCTATTTAAACAAATTGAATATATAATATTACATTAATAACTGTTTAAATTATGCATCAATTATAACATCGTGAAATAAAATTTATTGACGGTATTTTTTTTAAAAAAATTCTGCTTGATTTACCTACTAACATTCGCGATTCCTTCGGTAAAATCAGTATTATTACCGACAGAAGATGACTGACCGTCGGTAATCACTGGTGGAATAATCACTTCCGTCTGTAAACTCACCGACGGAACAAACATAACTGTCAGTAATGTTTGAACAAAGTTAGCGACGGACTACCGTAAACCGTCAGTAATTATAGACAGAATAACCATTTCTATTTGTAAACTCACAGATGGAAAAAAACATAACTGTCGGTAATGTTTGAACAATCTTACCGACGAAAAACCGTAAACCGCCATTACAATTACCGACGAAAGCATATTTTTTGGTGGTAAATATACCAAAGGTCAACCGCACAAGAATCCGTCGGTACATTTACCAACAGGACATTAGTTGTCTGTCAGTAAATTTACCAACGATACATTATTTGTCTATCGATACATTTACCAGAAGAACATAACCTTCCGTCGGTCCTTATTAGCTAAGGCCATTTATATGACACCTTTGTTCATCAATAATTTCCATCGCTAATCTTACTTACTGATGCAATGTTAATGTTTTCCGTCAGTAATGTCTGTTGCAAAACAACATTTTTCTTGTAATGTAACTAACCAAATTGCATTACTAAAATATTTCGTAACCCTCTTATTATCAAATTAACCATGAAATAATCTAATTAGAGTCAATATTTATTGATTGGATGCTTTGAAAAAATTCGAATGGGTTTAAAATCTTTAACACCCATGATTTTCCAAAAAGAGCATTTTAGTCCTAAACTTTTAGAACTCCTGAAATCTATCTGATCGGACTTATTTTTGATCTATTTTAGTATCATTAAACTCTAATACTTATTTTGGATATTTTTTGATATTACAAGGTTAGGTCCTCCAAAAATCACTATTCTCCCATATTCACTATTCATTCAAAAATACTATTCACAGAAAAAAAATTTATATTCAATAAAATGAAAGGTTTGAGGTTTCACAGGGACTTAGCAATCAAGCTCATCAATTTTATTACAATTAACTTAATAATGAATAATTACAAAAAAATTAAATAAGATGTTGATTAAGATGATTCATTATGAGCTTGATTATGGTTGTGATATGAATTTTTTTTGCAAATATGTATAAGTTCTAATAATTAAGTTTATATTTAAGGACAAGATGTTTTTAACCTTAGTAGCAAATTAGTCTTGTATAAGGGCCTAACTTACTCAAAATTTCAAACCATAAAGAAGCATTTTTTTCATTTACCTAATTCTGCAAATGATGGTAAGTGAAGCAACTCCCTCAACTTGAGCAATTATGAATAAAACAAAAGGTAGTAGATTTAATAGATATATGATAAAAACTTTTTCCTTCTAAGAAGTAGATATATATCCATTTAACCCATAGGGCCTCTATATTAGTTAAAATTCTCCATATTTTTCTTGATATATGACTTCGTTAATTAATGAAATTAGGAGAATGTTGAGGCCTCCTTCATTCTTTGGCAAACAAACTTCTATACATTTGACTGTAGCAGATGAATTTTTGTTAATGTCACCTGAACATAAAAAAATACAACATCTTCTCAATGATTTTCATCAAACCTTTTAGAGGAAAGTGTGAGAGGACCAGTAGATATATAGGGAATTAAGGATGGAGTTAATAATTTATAACCTACCTATAAAAAAGGAGACTTGTTTCACTAGTTACAAATTATTTTTTGAATTTTCTCTGGTAGTCGTGAGCGCTCCTTAAAAGATATTCTTTTAGTAGTGATTGAAAATATAATGTTAGTAAAAAAAGGATCCTTGAGTTGGAGGTTAGTAATAAAAAAAAACCATCCGACAAGGTTTTTTGCTCCTATAGATACTATCAAATGGTTTTTTTTTGTCTCTAAACTATAGAGAGTATAAAGGTGTGTAAGGCAGACATAAGTGTGCACACTAATTTATCCTCAGCCCTTGAAGCAAGTCATCAATAAATGCAAGGTTGAAAATTTTAACTTCTTGCATTTAAAGTTAAACCTAAATTTGGTATCCTACTTGATGTTATGGTCAATCTACCTAACAAGGAATTCCATATAAAGAATGAAGTGATAAGGGGAGATAGGGTCCCTTTGTTTTAGTCCTTTGCATTCTCTGAATTTATTGGTAGGTTCTCTATTAACCAAAATTCTAGATGAAGTAGTGTGAATATATTAATCAATCCAAGTGATAAATACTTTTGGAAAGACAAAAACCTCTAGGATGAGCATAACAAAGTTCCAATTTATGGAATCAAAATCCTTATAGAAGTTTGTTTTAATTGCACAATTCTTATTGGAGCTTTTGCTACTATAAATTTTATATAATTCTTGGAGAATAGTATATTGTTACTAATCAACCTACCTTTGATACAAGCCTATAAAACTCATTAATAAGCGGTTTTATGATGACCTTGAATCCATAAGCAAGGATTTTCATAATGATCTTGTAAAGAGTGTTATAATAAGAGATAGGTTTGAAGTTTTTGAAGGAGCTAGGATCATGAATTTTGAGAATAAGGCAAATGTAGGTTTTATTGATCTCTCTTAACATGTTTCCTTATCAAAAAAATTCCAAAATAGAATCAATTTACTACTTTTTTAATGAGATGTCAATATTTTTGAAATTGAACCATCTAGGCCTGGAGATTTAATATGATTATGCTCAAAGACATCTCACCATTAGAAGTTTTATAAAAAGACTCTACAACTTCATCTATGATTTTATTAGTGATAAAAGATTTAAGTAAGTACATAGAAGAATTACCACTAGATAGAGAACCTAGAGGCTTAGGAAATAATCATATGCTTCTTGTTTGATCTCATTTTTAGATTGAGCTTATTTATGATTATGTTTAAGTAAGGAAGTGATCATATTGATTATGTTTAAGTAAGGAAGTGATCATATTAATGTTCCTTCTAGTAGTGATGAATTTACAAAAGAATTTGAAATTTTTATCTCCCTATTTAAATCATTAAATCTTTGAATTATATCTAAGTAAGGAGTTATGTATCTCTAAGGCTTTTGTATAATCAAACAAGGTAGCTTTCTATTAAATTTTTGAAATAGAATCACTAGGATCTAGATAGAGTTCTTCCTACACATTCTTGGATTTAAATTTTACAAAAGATATATCCATTTGGGTATTATAAAACTTATTATGGTTTAGTAGTTTGAACTCTTGTTTCACCATTTTTAACTATCTCTTATAGATAGGGGCTTTGTGACCTTGAAAAGTTGAAGAAAGACCTATAAAAAGAGTCCCTCAACCGCAGTTAGGTAATTATTAAAACAAAAGGTGCTCTTCTTTGCTACTTGGGAGAGAAATTCTAAATGGTAATAGGATAGTGATTAAAAATTATAGGGTTACTGAAACTTTTTTCAACCAAACCTTATTGATAAGAGTTTTATCAAGTTTCCTCCAAATATGCCAATTTCCACATTGTTTATTATTCTAATTAAAGAAACTTCCCTCAAACGTTACATCTATAACCTCAACATGATTCATATAATCCCTGAATTATTCACTAAAGTTCCTTAAATAAATGTTCTCTTTAGCTTATTAGTAATGGAGCGTATATTTGTAATATCCAATAATTAACCAATGAGAATTAGTATAGGAATGGATGGTATGTATTTTTTTGCCTATAAAACATACCTTTGGCATGATTAAAGGCATAGACAAAACTTACCAAGAACTTAAACTTTTATTAGATTAGAGTAATTAAGATGGATGAGTTGATCTGAAGACTCCAATTGAGAAAATTCAATCTTATTTGAGTCATAAGCAATGACTATATGAACGTTATAATTGAAATGACGGTTAGTAATAAAGGTTTAGTAGGTCTAGTAATTCTCTAAAACTAGCAACTTTTGTCACTTTTTAACCTTAAGCTTTGTTTTCAAAAGGCCTATTAACAAAGGCTTTATTTCCAGAAGATAGTCTCTTAGTACTTGTTGTTTTTAAGGTAATTAATTCCTCTAACATTCTGGGAAAGGATGGACATTAGGAAAGGGTAAAGCTCTTCGAG
Source organism: Erythroxylum longipes (assembly GCA_027563885.1). Lineage (NCBI taxonomy): Eukaryota > Viridiplantae > Streptophyta > Magnoliopsida > Malpighiales > Erythroxylaceae > Erythroxylum > Erythroxylum longipes. Next base: position 8,140,707 of record JAOQMS010000001.1, on the reverse strand, counting down.
CCTTTAGCTTTGGTTTTTCTTCCAAATCTTTTTCAATTGCAATTTAAATTCCTCTAACAATTTGCTCCTTTTGAGCTTGTTCCTTTGAGTCATTAAGGGATGAATAATTTTATAAGGAGTTTAGGGGAGGAGATATTTAACTTATCTTTAGGAACTACAATTGGATTTTTAAGAGTATGCAAGAAACACTCCTAGACTTTAATTATAGGAGGAACATTCAACAAATCTTTTCTCAACATCCTTTAGCATCACTGATATTTGATTAAAGTTAGAGTCATGGTTAGTTAGGTCACTTATCCACTAAGATGATATTTCAGAAGATGCACTAGTTTATAACCCCATAAGCTTAGTGCAATCACCTCTGTAAAAGATCATACATATTAGCCACTAAAGTTTTTCTTGTTCACCTAAACTAGGTCTCTATTAGTATGAGACCTTATCTAAATCTTCATAAAGATAGTCATTAGCAGCCAGTCTAAGTAGATGGATAACTTCATGCAATTCTTGTTTCATAACATAACCTTAATTGCCTTTTGAGCATCAATGTTTGAGTGAAATATGAAAAAAAAAGTTATCTTTATTTGTTATAGCCCTTTTAATCCTATTTCCTACTAGTGAGATAAAGCTTAAAGTTTATTAGAGGGAGTGTAGGATATTGACCATAAAGAACCTAATAAAAGTTGAAGACTATTTACTAGCTCCTTCTTTAAGTACCGCCTATGGTGGAGAAATAATAAAACATTCCTTTGAAATAAAAGGATGATAATAGTGAAGTTTAACAGGAGAGGAAAAGATTCTCCTACAACTTGTTTCCATCTGAGCTTGGGGTTTTTGCTGCAAGAACATGTCTAAATTGGTGAAGTTATGAGGGGGTTTTAGGGTGGAGAAGGAGTCTCAGCATGCTTAAGGAACATAATAAAGGGTGGAAAAGGGGTTTGTCAGCTAATTAGCTCAATAGACTTAGAGAAACAACATAAGATGGGGAGGAGTTATAGGGCAAGAGTGGTTGAGAAGAAGAGAAGAGAACATTATGAGAAAGGGGAAACTTAGTCAAGATGGTAAGAAAATGCATAGTACAAGGCGAGGAAAGTTGACAGATTAATTATGGACTAATGTGACAAGTTTTAAATAACAATTTAAAAAAAGTAAAAGAAAATTGACAAGAAAGAGAAATAAGTAATTCAATCAAAGAAATTCATCTAATATATTGATAAATTATTATAGGTTACAAGAATTTAAAATTGAATTAATTGTTGACAATTTAAAAGATTGAAAATTTGAGTTTGATTTAGTGAAATTTTAAGGCCAAAAAGGGTATTTTATTTTGATGTAATTATTTTTATCTTTTCGTTGTCCAACGAAAGGGCACACAAGAGTCAATTAAAAAAAATTATATGAGGTCAAAGGACTCTCTAAAATTTTGGCAATTGTGTGTTTGAAGGTCTTTTTTTTTTTCATTTTACTATTATGTTATTCGATGGTTTTCAACTCAACCTGTTTAGGAGAGGGAAATATAATCACAAGAACATACGACTGATTCGAATCACCCTGTCTTTGACTTTTAGTGCAAAATCTCATTTAAGATACGGATATCCAAATTTAAAAGTGCGGCAGATATTTATTTGAACAAATTTCATTTTCCTTAAACGAAAAAGAAAAAGGTTAATTAATAACATAATTGGTTAAATCAACATAGATAGAAAGGGATAGACATTCATGCACATTCCCGCCGTTGGTAGGCCACTCCTCAAAACGCCCAGCCCTTTCAAAAAGATTTCTCACTTTCCTTTTATGTTATCTTTTAATATAAATCTGGTCTTTTTTGCTTTCACACCCTAATTCTCTAACATTCAATCATATTGTACATGGTTTGCTCCCAATTTTTTCTTTTCCCCACAGACGCTTCGACTCTTTGCTTCTCACTTGTATAGCGCACTGAAGTCAATTACAGAGTTAAAGAAATGGTGGGAATCCATTGTTTTCGTTTGTTGATTGTTTAGTGTAATAGTCTTTATGTTTATGTTCATTGAAGTTTGATTACCCCAAATATAATTTGATTGGCAAAGTGTGATCTCACTGTGGAAAAAAGTTTTCTTTTCATGATTTTGATAATTTAATTGGATACCCTTTTTACTAATTCTTAGGATTTGTATCTAGGTGGGATGCGAATTGTATATGAAAAAGAGGGATTCGGATTGGTTGAGAACACTCCTAGAAAGCGAGTTCTTTGGTTCTTGTGCTCATCATCAAGACCTTAGAAAGAACGAGAAAAACGTGTATTGTATAGATTGCAATATTGGGCTTTGCAGACACTGCATGAAGTCTCACTCTCTACATCGTCAGCTTCAGATCTGCAAGTATGTTTATCAAGACGTTGTACGCCTCCAAGACATGCAGAAACATCTTGACTGCTCTAAAATTCAGGTTTCTCCTTAAAATTTCTTTCTCTGTTCTTTATTTTTTTGTAAAGATCACTTGATTGCATCAATTAAAGTTTTATGTGTTTAGTTTCTTGTTTTGTAATTTATCATTCCCAGTTTTCTTTGTTTCTTTATGTTCTAATTATCTGATGTTCTAATCTGAATGGAAAAGAGGGAAATTTTAAAAAGCGACGAGTGACTTCCCTAATCATATCAAGAATAGTATTCAATGGATCATTCACCTCCATTGCCGACTCATTATTCGTTAGGATGCTTTTATCAATTTATAATAGAATTGGGGTTTAACTATGATTATTAATTTCTCAAATTCCTAATATTGGTTTGAGACTGCATTTAATCATGAACGAGTAAAGTTTGGTATAAAACTGCATCTTTGACGGTGAATATCTACTGAAAGTGGAAATCATGCCTAGTCCCGCACACTCCGGGATCTTCTTTCATTGTTCTTTATGGAACTACGATGAACGTGTTGTTATTTACTGCATTGTGGATAGTGTATCTGAAACTAAAATTCTTCCTTTTAAAACTAATGTTTCATCTTTCTCTCCCATTGAAGGACTCTCATATGTTTGGCACAAAAATTAGACCATCAAGTATCAGTCTAGAGTTGTAAATCAGATTGCATAAGCAGTCTTAAGTAAGACCCCTGCAAAATTAGAAAGAAATTTATAAGTGCAAGGCCAGTGCTATAGTACTGAAATTGTTAGCTTTGATATGTAACTTATGATATCCACCCTCCCTGACATCATTTTCATCTTTCTTTTCCTGTGATTTAACTTCTCATTGACATTAGCCTTTGACATGAGGTTCTGAACCAAAGTGATTTAAATTTGCAGACATACAAGATAAATGGTGAAAAGGCTGTACATTTGAATCCTAGACCACAATCTAAGGACACAAGACCATCAACAAAAGCAAAATTTGGTGCTTCCTGTGAAGCATGTGGGAGATACCTACAAGATCTACCTAATTGCTTCTGCTGCATTGCGTGCAAGGTAATAACAATAAAATCCCATTTACTATGGCACGTTATTCTTCAGGTCTCTTTTTGGGTTACAATGATCGGATGGTGACCAGCCTTTTTTCTTAAGGAATCTTCACATGTTCAACGTTTCAGAGAAAATAGTGAGCTCACTTTTGCTGATGTACTTGTAGGTCTCGACTGTATCTCTGAAGCCTTATGATCCAAGCCACAAAGTGATGAGTTTCCCAATTCAAGAAATTTCTGATCTTTCATGGAAGGAAAAACACGATCAAGAAAGCCAATTAATTGAGAATGAATCATCAACTTCAGTGACTGATGCATCTGATGAGAATCAATGTTTAACCAGATCAGAATTGAAACCTAGGAAACAATTGCACAAGAGGAAAGGGGTGCCCCGTAGATCTCCTTTTTGTTAATACAAAATCAACAGCCATACTCTCTTTCCATTCTCAAGCAACATTTACTTGTACTCATTTTTTTAGTTTCGTTTTAACTTGACCAATAAAACCAAGTTTTCTTTTACAAAACGAAATAGAAAAAGATAGATATTGAATTAATGTTTCAGTTAGTGAGAATATTTGCTATTTCTTTTTCTCGTGAACTATTTCTTGGGATAGTTTCTTAACCATTCACAATATTGCAGAGAGCATATTCTAAACATTTTCTCCAGTTGTTTGTGCCATTATGGCTTGATTATGCAGGAGTCAATTCTTGATAGGAATTAGGCCGTGTTTTTAGGCCGTGTTTTAGGCATAGATATATGGATATGTTTTTTCCCTATTCCCCTTTAAAAATTATTTGGTTTATTACCAATGCTGCATGAGCCTTTTGCGGTTTAAAAGGAATCACTGGCCTTGCTATGCGAGAGTACTCTTTATGATTGTCTCAGCTACTGCATCACTCGTCCTTATAATTTGGAAGCAAATTCACGGCCGATTCTGGCATTATTACTATTTGTTAAACTTAGTAACCTGACGACGCCTATCCTAATCCTAATCCTAATGTGTTCGGATGAACTTTTTGTTGGTCATAAGGAGCCTGAATACTAAACCAAAAAAAATATATATATTAAGGATGTGGCCCATCAATTATCAAGTGAGAAGAACTGAATAATTTGATGTAGGGAATATTTTCTGCTTTGATTGAGGGTAGGAGTAATTAAGATCGCGATTTTTAAGCGTTGGGAGAATATCAATTTGATGATGCAGAGATTTTGTTGACAATAGCATTGTAACAATCGTGTTTTTATAAGCAATTGCTGTTTTTTCTTTTCTTTGTGTTATTTTGCTCTTATTAATCAGATTTTCAATATCTACGTATAATCCTAGTAAATCTTCATATGATATTGGCAGACCACTGATTTGCAGCACAAACTATACAAGGGCATTTCATTGAAATTCATTTATTGTGTCCTGGATATTTGATTTTTAATGATGGTGTAAGAATTGGTCCATTATAGGTTTTTCTTCTTTATCTAGTTTATTTCCATTTTCTTTGTGTTTCAACATAAAATATAGAAATAAAGAAAGAATTAAGATGATTTTAGTTAATATTGAAATTAATCCACTATTTGCTGCATAGTTTTAATTTTTAAATGAAATGTGGTATAGTGCTGAATGAAATGCTGCATATTTTAAACAGAAATCCTATGCAATCAAACTTGTCGTTAATGACTTGGTATCTTTTACAGTGAAGACAAAATTAGAAGTACTACAGGATATATACCCTTACTTCAAACATCTGATGTACCATTTCTGTTCAGATTCATAGTCATTACCAATTAACTAAAGCTGTGATCATTGCATCACCTTATTTTCTAAATGCAATTTCTTAGCCACTCTCGTGTATGAGATATTAAGCCTATGTTACCTACAATGGTAAGAAGTGAAATATATTCAAATTGTCGATTGGCCTAAAAGAGTCGGATATTAAAATGGAAGAGATACTACAATCTTTAGATTGACACTTAAGTTCTACTTCTATGTTCTTTGAAGTGAAAAAATTCATGAATTTTTTAAATTACTGAAAAGATATCTTATTAGTTTTGTAGTGATAATCATTTAAAGACATACCTTATCTTATACATATTCAAATATATATGACAAAGTCTATAAGATAAATATAAATTGCAAATGAAATTATGGTGAGATTTTAATTATGTGATTTATATTAAGTTTATGTATTATCCCTAAATTGTTTCTAGTTATTATTTTATTTAGATTGGACATTAATAGAATATAAAAAGACTGGCTTACGTTATGATTCATCCTTATAAAGGAAGTTGTCGATCTCATAGACTAAAGTATAGAAATACTTAAACAAACATGTAAGCACTTGTTAGGGAATATATTCACTAAATTACCCCATATGAGAATTTTTTTTGGCACATTACTGTTTGTCTACAAAAATTCTCAATATGAAGATTATATAAGTGATTCTTTAACTTGAGATCATAAAAGTATTTTACATAGGAATTGCTATATTTTAATACTACTTATAGTAATTGAGTGATCAATATAGGATTTACACCTTGAAGTAATTGAAGATAATGTTCTATTGTTTTCGATTATTATTGATTGAAAAAATCCTTTTCTAAGGTAAAATATGTTAGCTCAAGGATTATGATTAACCATTTTGATCATAATTGTATAATATTTCAAAATTTAAATTGAATTTATTTCCTTGTATAATTAACGATCTTATTCTCAAATATAAAAAAATAATTAAAAATACCCTTTCTTTCTTGCAAGAACCTTCATATGAACTTACCTTACTAGAAATGATTTATCCAAAAGGATCCTATTAAGGAGGTATATTAGTCTCGTGATTACTGGAAGATTTTTGGCAAAGATGACATTGAAGTTATTCAAATTTAAATATATCCAGTTGACTAAGGATGCAAGATGAAGCAACGACTAGTTGAAGAAATTGACTATTTACGAAAGAGCTAAAAGAACAGAACGATTAAGAAGCTTACAAAGCTATATTGTCAAAACTCATCAAAAGCATGTACATTATTCTGTCAAAACTCATCAAAAGCATATACATTCTTAAAAGTGATATCTTTGTAAAAAATTATCTTGTGCGTTATAAAGTGAAATCCTGCTGAGAGAGATTACTGAAGCTCATATAGAGCAAACTTCTTTTTTTATTTGAGAGCTTGTAGAGGCTAGTGAAATATTACTAGTGTGGAAGGTTGAAGAATCTTGAAAAAAAAATTAACTTGTGAGCTTGGAGAGGCACATCAAATTACTACTTCATTTTATAGTGAAACCCTCAAGTTGAATACTTGGAAATTGGACATAGGCTTGGGTTATAAGCTGAACTAGTAAAAATCAACTATGTCCTTCTTTCCCTCTCTCTCCTTATCTTTTATTTTTCCGGATTATATTGTGTGTGTGTTTATTTCAGCAAAAGACTCTTTTACTTTTATAATAGGTTTCTTCTGTTTTCGACTTGCTAACGATTCTTTTCGTTTTAACAAACACCTTCTTTTTATTGTTTTAATAGGACTCGTACTTTAGTAGGCTCCTATCATTTCACAGGCTATTATCGTCTGAAAGGTTCCTATTGTTTTAATTTTTAACAGGCCCTTGTCTTTATACGAATTGAAAGTAACTTGCGAAAATTTTTTTAAGTCACACACAATTTACCCCTCGTTCGTGTTTTGCTTTATTAGAATGATACTTTATAAACTAGTTTAAAGATATCACTAATAGAATCAATTACTAATGGTGGAGAATTAATACAAATGGACTCACATATAGTAGATATTAATTCTATGCTTTACGTCTGATACAATGTTTGGATTGAAAAGGTATACATAGATATTTTTGTAGGTACCATCACAATTCTACGTATCAATACATAACTTTTTTTGAATCAACAATAAAATTATTAATAAATACATTTCAATTAATAACTAAAATTTCAAAACAATTGATAAAACAAATCAAAATCTAAGCGATTTTTTTGGATTATCAAGAGATCACTTAATATTTACATTATTAATAAAAATTTAGAGATTTTTTGTGACGTATCCTCCTTGTCACAAGCATACATTTTCTTAATAAATTATCAAAAATCCACGTTATCAACTTATATAAATTAAGATTCGCCCTTCAATATCACAAAGAATCTTTTTCTTAAAAATAAAATTAAAAACATAGGAATCTAAGGGTTATTTCAATTTCAATTAAAAGACAAAAATTGGAACAATTATGTAATGAATCAATGGAAAAATAAGATAATTAGTTTTTATCAATATTTATATAATTTATCTTAGGTTAGTTTGTTTATATTACTACCAAAACAATGGGAAAAAAAGAATTAAATAGTTTAAAATAAAGATTTAGACAAATGGAAATGATATGAAAATCACCAATTAATTCATTGTAAAAAACAAAAATGATTTTGAAGTAAGCTTATTACCTGGTCAATTTGAAGCAAGCTCATTACTGGGCCAAAATGATAATTTTAAAAAACATTGTAAATAAAATCTTTTATTATTTAAACCTATTAATTATAAAGATAAGAAAGAAAGACTCATATATTTATGGAACAACATTATAAGTAAATACTAAGCAAGGGATTCCTTGTAATTATAACACAAATAAAAGAAAATTTGTTGATATTGATATATGGATATAAATTATTAAATTATAGAATTAAAGATGAATTAAATAATTTATCTAATTATAAATAAGATTAAAGGTTATAACGTGATCCTCAAGTATGCCAAAATGTCGAATAAGTGGAGACTTGGCACACTAATCTCTTTCTACAGGAACAAATAGGACATCCAAAGTTTTAAGAAATATAGAGACATCAAACTACTCAAACACACCATAAATTTATGGGATAGGCTGATTAAGAAGAGAGTAAGAAAGGTTGCACAGATCTCGAAGAACCAATTTAGTTTCATATTAAGAAGGTTTATGACAGAAGCTATACATCTTCTTAGATGATTGATGGAATATTATAGGGAAAGATAGAAGGACCTACATATGGTTTTCGTGGACTCGGAGAAGGCTTATGACAAAGTACATAGGGAAGCCATGTAGAGGTGTTTAAAAGTTAAAGAAGTTTTTATGACTTATATACACATTATTAGGGAATGTATGAAGATGTTATAAGTAGAGTAAGGACGATAGGAGGAGATACATAACATTTCTCTATCGATATCAGATGACACCAAAGATCCTTGTTAAGCCTCTTATTGTTTGTTATTATAATGAATGAGCTCATCAAGAGTATTTAAGGTGATGTGCCTTGGTATATGTTATTTGCTAATGACATTATTTTAATGGATGAGAGAAAAGAGGGTTTCAATGTCAAGCAAGAACTTTAGAGGGATACGTTAGAGTCTAAGAGCTTTAAATTGAGCATGACTGAAACTAAGTACTTAAAGTGTAATTTTTCGAGCTATAGGGTGACATCTGATGCGAAGATAAAGATTGATTCAAAAGTTATACCACAAAAAGATTGTTTGAAGTACTTTGGATTCATAATCCAAAGTAATATCAAGATAGATGAGGACATATTTGGCCATATCAAATCAGGGTGGCTTAAATAGAGGGGTGAATTAGGAGTTTTATGTCACAAAATGATACCAATCAAGTTAAAAGGTAAATTCTAGCATTTAGCGATTATGCTGACCATGCTCTATGAGGTAGAGTATTAGCTCATCAAATAGGTGTATAGATATAAGTTAATGGTGGCAAAGATGAGGATGCTCTATTAGATGTGTAACCTTACAAGAAGAGATAAAATTAGGAATATAGTGGTAAGAGTCAAATTGAGGATGGCTAACATTGATGGTAAATTAAGGGAGATAATGCTTAAGTAATTCAGACATGTTAAGAGGAGACATCATGATGCCCTAGTAAGAAGATGCGAGAAGATTGTACTTAAGGATTGTAAGAGAAAAAGAAGAAGACCTAAAAAGAACTAAAGGAGGTGATCACAATGATATAGCTTTACTACAACTTCAAGGACTTGGACCTCAATTGGAAACTTTGGCAAACTATTATATGGGTAAAGGATCTTACAAAAGAGATCGTTCTCTTTTCATAAGTCTTTTGAACCATTCATTTTGGTTCCTATGTCTTTAGCTTTAACACTTTTATAGTACTCCTCCCTTTAGACATTTTAAAAAGTATTTCTCTCTCTTTTTAATTGCTTGTTTGATTGTTTTATTTATTTATTTGTCCATTTTCTTTCTTGCTTGTTTATTTATTTACTTATTTTTATCACTTATTTTTATTCTTTATCTTTTTTATCTTTATTTTTATTTCTTCTTCTTTATTATTTTAACTTTGAATTTCTTTATTCTTATTCTTATTTTATTGTTATTCTTATGCAATTATTTGTTTATAATTTTATCTTTTGTTTTCTTCAAACAATTCTAATTATTTTCTTTTTTTCCTTTTCTTTTCCTTTTTTTTGTTTTCTTAAGAGTCTACTAGTTAGGGATAAGACTATATGCTTCTGGACTGCCCAAGACCTAGCACTGCAATAAGATTTCTATTGAGATATTGTTATTGTTATTATTGTTATTATTGTTGTTGTCAATATAATTAGGAACCTAATGGGTCATACATAAAGGATGAGTTAAAGAGAGAAAAGGTATTTTAATCAAGTTAGACTATATTGTAAAGTTTGTGGAACTTTAGGATTAAATATTAAATATTTAATAAATAAAGACCAATATAATTAAAAATTGTTTTTCTCTCTTTTTAATTGCTTGTTTAATTGTTTAATTTATTTATTTGTCCTCTTTCTTGCTTGCTTGTTTATTTATTTACTTATTTTTATCCTTTATCTTTTTTTATCTTCATTTTTTTATTTCTTTTTCTTTTTCTTTCTTTTTCTTTTTTATTTTTATTTCGAATTTCTTTATTCTTATTTTATTTTATTGTTATTCTTATGGAGTTATTTGTTTATAATTTTATCTCTTGTTTTCTTCAAACAATTTTAATTTTTCTTTTTTCTTTTCTTTCTCCTTTTTTTGTTTTCCTTTAGGTCTACTAGTTAGGGACAAGGATATGTATTTTTGGACTTCCCAAGACCTAGCATTGCAATAAGATTTCTATTGAGATATTGTTATTGTTATTATTGTTGTTGTCAATATATTTAAGAACCTAATGAGTCACATATAAAGGATGGGTTAAAGAGCGAAAAGGTATTTTAATCAAGTTAGACTTTATTGTAAAGTTTGTAAAACTTTAGGATTAAATACTAAATATTTAATAAATAAAGACCAATATAAGATATCATATCTTATTTGGGCACAATTTTATTTCAAATTGATTGTAATTCTAAATAAAGTTTAATTGAAATTAGAATTTTATTTCAATTAATTTACCAAAATGTCCCAAACCAATTATAAATAGGCTTAGGTTCTAAAGGAGCTGACCCTTCTTATCCAACCCTCTCTACAACAGTTGTAGAGTTCTCTCAATATGCTTTATAGAATAAGTTGAAGGTTGAAAACGTGTGCAACTATGATGGTTGAGATAAGCCAATTTCAAAAATGATCTGAGGGTAATGACAAGAAAAGAAGTAAGCTTCATAATAAGAAATTATGATTCATAATTTATTATGTTTTATGAGTTAATTTTATTATAGAATTTAAGTAATTTTGGCTCTTAGGAAATCATATGAAAATATTTTGTATCTATTCTTCTATGTGTTGGATCAGATATGTCCCTTAGATTTCCCAATATATCCCTTTGAAGAGAAAAATTCATAAATTTTTGAAAATTTAGGATATCCAAAGCTTATATATAAACAAAAGTAATTGAATTAGAAAATTCATTATTATTAGCGAAATGCACATTGACATAAGAATATATATATACTAGTTGGAACCTTAAGCTTCTTAAGACTATCCTAATGTACTTCCTTTCTTGAAGTGCAAAACATATATTACAAGTAAAGAAGATTATTTAACACTAATGGAAAATTAATGAACCTTAAATTGTGTTCTTATTAATTTACATCCTTACAATGAATTGGTTCATTGAAATTTGATGTATAACATTATTATTTTATTAATAACAACATTCCTTATCTTTGTGTGTTTTATTAATTGAATTTGACGTTTTAATAATAAAGGTAAAATCCTTGAAATAATTATTGTGCAATTGAAATTAAAATGAGATCATAATTATGAAATTTAATTTGCATTTATGTATTATTACTAAATTGTTCCTATAATGAAATGATAAAACTAGCACACATTATGTTCCTGTTTCATGAAGAAAGTAATTGATTCATAAATTAAAGTATGGAGACAACTAAATAAGTGTATGGATACTTATTAAAGAATAAGTTTGTTAAACTGAGTGATCATAAAGATCCCAAATAAAAGATAACTTATATATCTATAGCTTTCCTTACTATTAGGGTTATATAATTTTTTTTTAGACTTAAGATTACCATAACATCTCATATAGAAATTATTATGTTTTGATGCTTCTTATAACTTATTATATTGAGTGTTGCTCAAATGGTATTTATTGGATCTAGTATTAACAATACAGAAATAGTTGAGTAACTCAACAAAAGATTTGTTACTATAAAGTAATTATAGAGAGTTCTCCGCATTGAATTGAAATTTGGAAAGGTGTTTCAAATATTAATTATTAATCAATTTCTAATTAGAAAGAATAAACATGATTGGATTTAAAATAGTAAATACCAATTCCATACTCAGTGTCCAATTAGACCATTGGATAACAAAAATGATTAAGTTATACATTATAACCATGTATGAACAAGTTGAAATAAATCACTTTGACATTCATAATATTTGGATATTCATGAAATGTGCTAGATGTTAATATTAATTTACGATTATAAATTATTTAGTTAAATAATTAAAGATAAATGATTCTAATTATAAATTAGAACGATAATTTGTAATCATAGACAATATATTAGAAACCTAATGATTCATATATAAAAGAGCAGCTAAAAAGAGAAAAATAAATTTAAATTAAGTTGTACTTAATTTTAAAGTTTGAGAAACTTTAAGAATTAAATATGACATATTTGATTTTATTAAAATTATATTTTAATTATAATTAGAGTTAGACTTTAATTATAATTAGCAAGTTTAGTTTTAATACAAAAGAAACTCTATTATCTTTCTTTATAATGGTATAAAAGAGCTAGCACTCCTACCTTTTCCCCTCAAACTGTTGAGTTCTTTTTCTCTACTTTATGGATACCATTAGAGACTAAACACTTAGATAACTTGATTTTAACATCTTAAGAAGAAAATTTTTCAAAAATTTGGATCAAGTTCAACTCAATCACTTATTTATGATTCAAGTTTTTTAAGTTATTCAATTATTGAGATTTAATTGGAAATTTGTAAATTTTATTTTTTGTCAATGTGTCAGTAATTCAATCATATTTAGTTTTCCAATAGTGATATCAATTCCTCCTTTAATTTTTTAACTTGATCAAAGTTGTTTTTATTATTGTTGATTTGATGAAATTAAGGCTTAAAGTTTTATTTTAATGAATTACTAATATAGATTAGGATAATATTAATTAGACATTTTGTTTTAATTCTCTAGAAATTACATATATATATAACTTGTGTTCTTGTTTTTCGAAAAATTACTTGTGCGCTTTATTCCCTGATAAGTAGAAATTATAGTATATTTTACACACCCTATTTTATATTGTTTTAAATTATTTACATAGAACATTTGGGGTAAATTATTGCATTGTTTAAGTTATTTAATTTTATATTTTATATAAAAATTGTACTAAATATTTTCTTGTGGGCTTAGTACACTTAAAGAACAGAATTCAAATGAAAATCTGGCCCAAAATGAAGTTCATCCAAGAAAAAATCCTAAAACAAAAAAGCAGCACAGTAGGAAAATAAACGCCCAAAATCTAGCAGCCAAGAGACAACAAATCACAACACTCTAGTCTCCCAAACACAAAGGAAAAGAACCAAAATGTGGTTGGACAAAATGAAAAATGCCATTAGTAGAAGAAAGACCAGCAACCAAAACATATAGTAATGGCGACGCAATCCATCAGCAACTAAAACATAGCAATAAAATAGCCCACTAGACACGAGATAAAAACAACACAAAAACCAGAAGAAGACAAAATGCACAGCTAAGAATGCATCAAAGCAAGAGCAATGCAGTAAGATAAAAGTTAGCAAAAATGATTTAGGAATAGAAGAACACAAAATGTAGTAGCTGGATAAAAGAAAGAAAATGTAACAGTTGGACAAAAGAAAGAAAATGCAGCATCAAAACGCAGAAAAGATTGAAGCATATTAAAGGCAAATAGATGTTTAATGTTGACAAGTTTCAAAAACTAATTATTATTTTAATCTTCTTATTCAATGTGCATCTTAATATAGCAAGTAAAGTGAGCCAGTTCATGCACTCACTAGATCAAGATCATTTTAAAGCAGTATATAGAATCTTAAGATATCTAAACGAAACTCCTAGTAAAAATAAGTCCATCTTTATATTACTATCCATAATATTCCTCTAGAATATTTATGCCTTAATGAAGCCATAATGAGCATGAGGGGAATAAGCTACACTAGATTATATGTATTAGCTAATATTTATTAAGAACTCCTATAGAGAATTGCTCTCATGATACTTTATTAGAGTGATAATGTGCTTGAAGATTTTGTCTTGATTACTTACTTATGGAGACCTAAAGTTAACTTCTAAAGTAATCTGGAAGCTCGCTGGAAGAAGATTTTTAGTTGTTGAGTATGAAGAGGTAATGTTGAATGATTCTAAAGAGATGGTTCCTAATAATGATAGTGCGAAATAAATTCATAACAAATGATATAATGATCAATAAATTATTTTAGTAATTTATTGTAGTATAAGTAATTTTAATTCCTTATCAAAGGTAATTCTGAGTTGAGAAGCTCAATATAATGTAATAAACAATTCAGTAAAGGACCTGAAAATATGTTAGCACATTAGAGGACCTTTCTAGTGGATCTCAATTAGCTATTGCCAACTTAGGAAAGCGATCTGTTGGAGAACATATGTAACATCCTGTTTCCATATTAAGGGTTAGAACCCTCAATTTTTGTAAATGAAAAATAGCAATGAGAGATTAGAAAAATGCATTTCGTACTCATGCATAATGTTCGTATACACGTGTGAATTTAAGTGTTTTGCAGACATTTCAATAACTATACATACACTCATTTGACATTTTCTAGGTATAATTGATATTTAATGTGATCGTAATGTGAATTGTGGATTATGTGTCTTAAAAATTGAGTTGTTGTGTATAATTAGTGATTTAGAATTTTTGGTGAAATTTAGGAAATTTTCTGAAAATTTGGGTAATTTTTAGAATAAGAAAAATGTTAAGTGGCAATACAATTGATGAATAGCAGCAGAAATAAGTGGCAGATGGCAGTAGAAATTTTTATAAATGACATTTGGATTTAATGACATATTTCATTTAAAATTGGAAGTTAATTGGCGTAAAAACTAGAATCAAATGGACTAGTTATTAAAGATGGGAGCAAGTAGAGCCATAGGAATAAGACATGTGGCAAATGACATGTGTCATGCCACTTGCCACACGTCCATTCCACAAAAATATCTAAGTGAAGACCATGAGATGGTCTTTCACTCATTATTTTCATTGCTTATGTTTTGTTTCCTCCTTTTCTTCATTTTCTTCATTCTTCTTCTCTTCTCTCGAAGCCACGACATTCTCCTTCTCACAACCCAACCCCTTCATGTTGATTTTTGTCAAAATCGTACACTACCACTTTAAGATCCTTGTTATCTCTTCATTTTGTCACAAGAAAAACCTAATCTCTCATTCATAAATGAAGATGATCGTGAGATGTTTGGGAGCTAGGGTTTCTTGGAGACTCTTGAAGAAGCTTTGGGTAAATCAAGTAAGTAACATATTAATCTTCATGGCTTTGTTAAATGAAGCATATTTGATAATAGTTTAAGAAGATGAATGATCATGAAAACAGATGTTGAAAATATATGTGTAACATAGGTGAACAATGGATATATCCATGTCTTGCTTTTGTGTTGTGATGGGTAATAGATTATGGAATGATATAATGTTGGATTAATAGAGTAACTTGTGTTTTATATATATTGGAACGTGGGTAAGGAAATGAACACTTTGATGTCTTGTTTTTGTGTTTATAATGATCAATATTTCATAATTTGTTGTAGAGATGAGTTTGAAATAGAAAGATCATTAAAGATGGTGCAGGAAAAAGTGCAGAAAAATTTGATAGGTAATGGATCTTATGTTCTGTTTTCTTAGTGTATTAACGTGGATCTCTTTGGATGTTTTGGAGATGAACTAAAATTAGTCTACCGCTAAAGAAAGGAAGTAATGTGGTGTCTTGAAATGGGAAGAATTAAGGTGATAGTTAGAGATGAAATGAAAGTGGAAATGAAGTTGAAAAAGTGCAGAAAGTTGATGATGAATGTATATATGTATATATTCTGTTTTTAGTGTTCATGATCAATCATGGACTATGATTTGTTTATAGATGATATTGAGTTGAAATGAAGTTAAGAATGATGGGGAAATGATAAGTAATTAAATGATAGACCAAGCGTAAGGTATTGAACGTAGTAAGTAAAGAGTTAGAAATCTAAAAAAATTGGAAGATGAGTCTTGTTTACTGCTTTCTATGAAAGTTTGCCGCGACCAACTCCTTATTTCGCTGTGGCCAACTTGCAGGATTTTACGAGAATTCCTCTAGGGACACTTTCGCCGTGTCCAACTCCTGGCTTCGCCATGACCTACTTTCCTGCATATCTTAAACATGCTTTGGTATTTTGACGATATATTGATCTGTAGTTATCCAAATGGAATGATTCTTGAGTTAGATTAAACTAGAGACATAGGGCTACAAATTGTCTGAAGAAATTGAATTTTAATTTTGTCTTTAGGATTATAGATTTCTGAATTTAAATTTAGTACAGGATATTGATTTAGTTTATGAACAGTCTGAAATATTTGAAGTATAACTTTTGAAATACTAAACTAAATTGAATGATCTTGGTGTCATTAGAAACTTAACACAATGGGAACATTTTTATAGAAAAAAGTGTTGCCAAATTACTTCATTTCATGGTCAGAAAGAATACGGAAAGTTGACCCGAAAGTATGTTACATGAAAAAAATCTGATTTGACCAAATGAGTTATGGGTTTAATGAAGTGTAAACCTAAGTTCAAGTAGATGTATATGATTCATGAAATGAGAATGAACATAAGATGTGAATTTAGGTAATATACCCAGGATTGTCATTGAGCATGCATTATACACAACATATATACATATGTATGTGATTGAATATCCCTAAGATTTTGCAATTAATAATGTGGGTGCAATATGTGTATTACATGATGTTGTTATACAGGATATAACGTTCACATCCAGATATTTCCGGATCATGGAAGCTAATGCTAATCTTGAGCATACTGTGAGTTGACCTAGATGGTCTCCTCTAAATTAATTGTTTATTTTAATCTATGTATTGAATTTTTATATGATGTGAATGTGTTGATTCCAAACATTGAATGTCCGATGCGTTTGATGCATGAAAATCATTGGAAGTGCTCATTGTATGTGAATTAGATTGAATAAGTGATTCTTAACTTAAATGTGAAATGTCGGACTAAGGTTCGATGATAAATGCGAATGAGAATGTGAAAGTGAATAAGAATGTGTCAAATTAAGCACAATTGATTGATTGAATACATGTGATGCATTCCATTACATGAATGTATGATAACATAAAGGCAGTTGTGATCGGAGTAGCCATTGAAAAAGCGCTTAAAGCTCAAAAAGTGAAAAAGAGCTTAAAGCTCAAAAAGTGATTAAGAGCCAAAGGCTCACTGTGTAAAATGAGCCTCGTATTCTCAACAGATAAGGGACAGTTATTAATGAGTCTGGTATCCACAATGGATACGGGACAGTTACAGGCACTCGGTCACAACAATAACAATTAGAAGTGAGTCTCATGGCCATTGCATATATAATTGATATGTATGTTTTAAATGATCGAAATGAACTGTTTGACTGCTCTGAATGTGAACTGTGAAATAAGTGATCAAAGTGTTATGTGATGTTATATGATTATTGGTGAAATGATGTGCATTATATGCTAACATGAAGTGTATATGAATTTAAAGCATGAACTGTGTGTGTGATGTGATATAATTGAGCCATCGAGGATGGTCTGCTCACTGAGTTTGCAAAACTCAACCCAAAATTTGCAACACTTTTTTTCAAGCTTAGAAAAGATTTCCAATTAGACAAATTAGGGTCGAGCCATTGCATTTGAGTAAAAGATAGAGGTTGGGATTTGTTAGTGTTTGCATATATTTTCTGTAAATTTAGTATTAAATATTGTATTCTATAAGCTTCATTTATTGTATAAATGAATTATGCTTGTAATAACTGTTGTGATCAAATACATTTTTGGTATTTGTAATGGGCCTAAAAGGTTATTGAAATTTCGACAACGTGTTTAATGTCTGATCAAATGTGAGTTTGTAATGACTTTCAAAATTGGACATGTTTGTAAATGAGATTTCTCAATGAGTGTAATAACAATTGTGACTATGATGTTTATGAAAAATGGGCCAAAATTTCATTAGTGGTTTTTGGTAATATACATGTAACGTTTGAAATTTTTTTTCAATGAGTTTGATTATTTGACTGTGCTAGTATGCCACCTTAGTAGAGTATGTTCTTGAATGTCATCAGAATATTCGAGAATATGGCCTATGAGCGTGGTGTGCTAAAATCCTTCTGTAATTAGTGTAAAAAGATATGGAGATAAAGGGTGTTCTTATCAAATTCCTTGACTAATTTTGAACGACTTGGAACGTATGCCATTAATTAGCGCACTCAAAGAATACAAGTCATGATCCACTAAATAAAGTTTTGAGGGAGTTGCAGCGCTTTAAGCCATAATTTAATGAATGACCAGCTGACAGTATAGAAAGACTTGAAGAAATCGATCTTAATTAAGCAGTTTTTGTTTTTTCAGTTTTGTATTCATTAAGTGATTTTTAAATAGGTAGAATATTATCGGCAATGTTATGATCAGGTATAAAAGCACCTTGCACAGTGTTAATGATACTTGATAATGTCATTTTAAGACGTTTAACTTAAAACTTAGAGATAAGCTTATATAGATGGTGTTACAATAGGAAATTGGATGAAAATTAAACAATGTACGTGGAAGCCTTTTTTTGAAACCAATAAGAAAAAAGTGGTTTATTTCTTATAGTAGCTTAGACGAATGAAAAAATTCCATGACTAGCTCAGTGAAAAGTGTTAGAGAAGTGTTCTAAAGGCAATCATCTTTAGCATTTATTATATATATCTTTATGATTAATAAAAAGGAATTTTTGTTAAGTTGATGTTCATGTTCTTTATGAATTAATAGTGATCTTAAATCGAATTAATGAAGTCCTTGATGCATTACATAGCATGAAGAAAATCATGATGAGATTATGATAATGAGATTCCTATCATGTGTAATTATATTAGTGTCTAAATTATCCCTATTCATAGGATTAATAAGATGGGACATTATTAATCTAGTCAGACGTATTAATCTAGTCAGACCAAAACATGTTAAGCTCCATGATTAGATTAAGCAATGGATCTCATAGGTTGTAAGCATGAGTTATTTAGAGTTAACATGTGGATGCTTACTGAGAGTAGTAGGTACATTGGATGGCTTGCCATAAGATAATCATATGGAAAATCTATTTTAGTGTCACTGATCTCATCATAGCAATGGTGCAAATATCCTTAGACTTGAGGTGCTCAAGGATACCTTGGATACTGATCCTATACTTTGACTCCATTCCTTGTTACCTCTCAGAGGTTACTCACAGGGTGGTCATTGGGTACAACTTGAGGTATTCGAAGGTAATTGAGTATCCAATAAAGGATTCACCACTCCTGATAAGAGGAGATGATACCCACGACCTCTTATCAAGGTTATTACTCGGGAATCTTTGGCCATAGTAGAACTGTCATGAAGATAGTCTTTAGTGACATATCCAATATAGTAATAAACCTCATAGACAAGAGCTAACATCACTTAGGCTAGATGTGACATAGCCAGTCTAGTGGGAGTTGACACTTTAACTATACTCTGAACTAAGTGGGGTATAGAATGGTGAAAGGACAAATTGCATGGGAACATTGTCTATGGAAGGGTTCGTAGTCAAACCACTGACTTTCCAGTCGATTAGGGGTCATGATGTGTTGCTAGATACCTCTCATGACTTGCTTGAATTAAGTGTTAATTCAAATGGCTAACATAATTAGGAACTTAATGAGTGACATGCATTGGAGATGCAAGGAACGAGTAAAATGGTTTTTAATGGGGATCCAAGATATGAGAGATACATGACTAAGCTACAAAAGTGTGGTAGTTTAGGTCCATTTGATTATGAATCATATGACACATGTGAATCTTGTTTAAGATAACAAAATTACCCTTTAGTAAACAACATGACAACATTAACCTTTAAAGAAGGGGTAAATGTTTTCATGCTAAATTAAGTGGGATTAAAAGCCACCTAATTCCCACTAACTCTCCATTGATGTTAGGTGTTAGAGGGAGGACAAAGGGTCTCAAAGACACTCCATTTTTTTGCAAAAGCTGTAAGAAAACAAAGTGTCTTTTTGGTGAATTGTTCACCATCTTCTAAAATCCTCTCTTAAAGAACACACCATAAAGCTAGCAATTTGTATGTGTTCTAACCATTCTTCCTAAGAGGTTTTAGGTTTAACTCTTCATGTGGATATCATTAGAGATGTCCTCGTTTGGTCGTTGTGGTTTACGACTACCCGAAGAGGTGAAGACATTGATATCTATCTTATTACATGTGATAAAAATGTGGTCTCGAGTAGAAATTCAAGGCAAAATCAGGATGTACATGTCATGAAGGTCACACATTATCAAAAGACAATGATGCTGATATGAATGTATCAGTCAAATATGGCTTAAAATCTCACTGGCTTTGTCTACCACTAGTCACTACTCTTCTAAAGATAATGCATATTGACCAATCATAAGAGTAAAAGTGCATGTAAAAGTTGCCATGAAATTCTCTAGTCAATTCACACTCTAATCATGACTATATAGTCCTAAAATCAACAGAAAATAGAAAATGTTTGTTTTGTTGTTTTATTATTTCTCTCATTTTAATTGAAAACAAGTAAAACAAATAAATTCAAAAACACACATGCATAAAAAAGCAATGTGGAAATGTAAAGAAAAGAAATTTACTTCCCTTAAGTTGCCTCCTAAGAAGTGCCTTTGTTTAGGGTCATTGGCTCTACTCCATGTTTTCTCTTAACGTGAAAAAATTAGGATCTTTAGGTTTCACATACGGCTACTCCACATGAGGTTCTTCAGGATAAGGTCTCAATTGATGATCTGTCATATTCGGCATCTTCCATCTCCTCTGACTTTCAATTTTGACTGAGCCCGTGCACTCTAGAAAGATCTCAAATGTCTCTTCGCCTTTTTCTTCCTTATTTAATTCCTCCAATCTGCTAAGTAAAGATGATGAGTTATTCTAAAAAATAATCATGAACTTAGTACTCACCTCCGCGCTAAATGATATGCCCTTTTCTAGTTCGAGCTCCTCCTCAACTTCTTATTCACACGCAATTCTTTGAGTATTGTTATCAAAATTCTCAAGCTCCTTATCACTCTATAAGGTTTCCACACTAATATCTACTGGGTATATCTCGGGTTGATATTGTTGCTCCTCTTCCATGTAGGTATTCTATCCTCACTGCCATTTCACCCATTTGGTTTAACAAGTTCTAGTTTCTAGACGGTATATGCCTCATTTCTTGCTGGAACTGTTACAACTGCTATTTTAGGTTCTTTTGAAATTAGAGACTTTTAATATTCACAACATTCATCAATTCTTTCAGAGATGTACCCGAGTTTTGACAAGAAGCTTCTAGTCCACAGGGGAATTAATGTATGTCCTGTAAACTATCATAGAAGTAATTCTGATGATCATCCCATCCATAATCAAAGTTAGCTTATAGGATTGAGAATAAGAGTTAACGCAAAAATTACTTCAATCTATGATTTTTTTATTTTTTAAATCATAAACATAAAACAGAACAATGAAATGATCACAATATAACTAAAAAGAAACCAATTACAAACAAATATATACAAAACACCAATTAAAATCACAAATAAATACTAAAACACCGCACTTCCTAGCAACGACACCAAAATTGACAGCACATCGTTACACTAGTCAAAATAAACACTAGATTACTACTATAGCAGCGGTGAGTCTAGGTCGATCCCATAGAAAGTATGTGTAATGATGTTGAAATGAAATTAATCGGTGTTTAGGTTTAGGGGGTTTTGGATTTAGAAATAAGAAAATAAAATGAAATTACACTAATAAAAAAATCAAAGAAAGCATGTGAAAAATGATAAAAGTGGGGAATTCGGTAGGAACTCAGTTTTTTGGTTCAATCCAAGCTTACACCCTAATTAAACATATTTTATTGATCTGTTGTTCTCAAACCTATCCTAGCAACTATTGATAATGGGTTAATAATTAACCCAAGTTTTCCCTTAGATAGTGTTTAATCAAGATACGATCATTAATTAAACCTAACTACCGAATAACCTAGGATATGGTCTCTAGATTCAATTGGGTAGTAGAATTACAAATTAGGAAAACCGATTAATTAAGGAAATAACTACATATAATTCGTCATTTAATCTAGGTCATGTTATCCCTAATGATTACGAATCATTAGTCGCTATATATGAATTTCAACATAACAATTACAGATTATATCGAAATTCTAGTAGTGGGTTTGCAAATAAATGATTAAATGAATGCATTAAAATCATCTTTTCTCAATACCCAGTGGGCTCATACACAAATAACTAAACAATAACAAGAATACCATTATCCATACATAAAACCCAAATCAGTTAACATAAGATAATATAATCAATTCTAATGAGGGAAAGAAACAACAAAAATAGTGAAATACACTTAACCTAAATTGTCAACATCGATGTCAGCTCTAAACGGGCGTCAAGACATCTAGCCTTCCATGGCTCTCTCCTGAAAAAATGCATCAGCCCCTATTAAATAATCCCAACCAAACCCTCTTTGCTACTGTGCCACCTCTCTATTCTCTCCTCTATGCTAATGCCACTATTATGATTTTACGAATTCTTTATTGGTTCACTGGTACTGTTCATTGCGTTAAAAACCTAAGCTGATGTCCCTTTTGTTATTGGCCAAATGTTTGTGTTTCATGCATAACATTTATATGAAAAGTAGATGTGGACTGTTTGTACGCAAAGATTGTTTGCATAAACATAAACGTTGTTTGCATTTCCTATAGCGTGGACTGCGTTTTGGCTTCCCAGCTGTTGGCGCTTTTGTCTACTCACATTGTCGTTTCCTACTTCGCCTCCCAGCTAGTTGGATTGTCATTTTGGTCCAGCTGTTGCATACAACGTACATGTTGCTTGCATGTTTTGTTTCATCTGCTGCATTGCCATTTTGCATGGACTGTTCGTTGTCGTAGGATGCTGGATTTTTAATCATCTCCACATGATTAACACAATTACATCAGTCCATCAAACTTTTTAAAAAATGGATCAACTTAGGCCAATTGCACAGTAAAATTTACAATAAATAATTTTAGGTTTTAACTAATAAAATATGAATAATTATGCCCTAATATGTAATAAAAACAATTAAATAGACTAAGTTTAGGACGATAAAAGATGTAATATTTTACACTAATTAAATTCCCCCACACTTTGCTTTTTGTTGTCTTGGCCAAAACATCATAATTAAGCTCATAGGCCCCAAAAGATTTACTCTATTCCCATATTTTCCAAGAATATATATATATTTTTTGGTAAATCAGTAAAATTAAATAAAAAACAAAAGGTTATTTACAACTCAAGAGAATGCACAAGAGGCAATTCTCTATCAATCACGATATGAAAAACCTCTTCTAAGGACATGAGGAAACATACAAGTAAAGAACCAAACTTCCCATAAAAACTACCCAAAACAGAAATTTACAGCTTAACCAGAACACGTAATCTTACAAGCATACCTAGTAATGCAAAGTTAAAACAGTTAGTCTTCCTCTCCACTTTTCTAGAAGGTCGAAACACCTCTTCATGGGTATAGCTATTGAGATGCTTCATAATATACTTGCCTCCTTCTTGTCTCTAAATGCTTAATCCAAGGTTGGGAACTCCTTCTTCTGTTATCAGAGTTTTAACCAACCTTTCGTGTCAAATCCAAAGGATTCCTCTGATTTTGAAGAGAAAGGATATCTCTTTCACTTTTAAAGCCTTGAGAATGTCGGATCTCCATTGACTCTTTGAACCATCAAACCTGCAGAAAAAATTAAGAGAATAATAACAAGCATTTCAACAGTTACCTCCTCACAGTGTTTGAGCTAAGATGGTCCATAACTTGGAAGATTATTTTGGAGTACATGCTCCCAACATCCTTGGCTTCATCTTTGAATGCTTGGTTATTCCGCTCCTTCTAAATGTTATAGACAGTCGTAAATAGAAGGATAGGAAAAAAGGTTAATGTCAATGGTATTTGAGGATTGGTTAAACCATATAGGGATGGATTGGAGGTTTGAGTTATTGGGAAGGTGTATATGGAAATGGATGAGACAATGCTCCCACAAGGTTTTAGAGAAGGGACAATCAAAAAACAAGTGTTCAATGGTCTCATTGGCCGAGATACATAAAGAGCAGTGGTTAAGAGTATGGAGATAGAGAAGTTTGTCCCGCATTTGCAACTTGTTTAGGAAAGCCATCCATAGTATGAAGGGACAACTAAGGCTGTTGCTTTTGAACCAAACCAATTTATACCAAGGGACTTTCTGTAGTGGTGGTCTTAGGACATTGTAGGCTAAAACATTGGTGTACTGTTTTGAAGGGCTAGCTACCCATTCCAAGTAGTCTAGAATAGAACTATTTGGTTGGTACTGTAGGGGCTCTAGGTTTCCAATGATCTCTATATTAAACTCTTGCTGTCTCCACTCATTATTTCTGATAATTTCTGAGACTCTTACTGTCATTGGTAGCCCTGATCCATTGATCTCCTGCGGAGAAGCGAAGAGCTTCAAGAGTCCTTTGGGATGCCAAGGATCCTGCCAAAAAAGAGTAGTAGTTCCATTCCCTATCCTAAATCTGAATGGTTCCCCAATTTATCCCTCACGAATAAGATTTTTCTCTAACTCCATAAACTATTAGTGGTTGGTTGAGCACTCCGGCAATTTTTCCTTCTCAAAATTATAGAGTGCACACATTGAACCCACAAAGCTTCCTTATCATTAAACAGATACCAGATCCTTTTCCCTTACAATACATAATTCCATGTTGACAAAAGATTAATGCCTAACACCCCCCCCCCCTCTCCTTTTTTGGTCTAGTGATGTCACTCCATTTAACCTTAGTAAACGAATGAGAATCCACTTTCCCAGCCCACAGAAAATTCCTAAGTTTAGACTCTAAATCCCTTAAAATGGAGGTAGGAAGAATAAAATGGTTCATCCAGTACACTTGAAAGGAATAAAGGACCAAAATTACTAATTGGAGTCTACAACCATATGAAAGGTATTTGTGGGTCTATTTGTTAATCCTAACATCAATTTTGTCTAATAAGGGTAAGCAATTCCTCCTATATAACCTACCCATAAGCAGAGGAACCCCCAAATACCGAATAGGGAGAGAGCCTTTCTTAAGCCCTGAGATAACTTCCAATTGATGGGAAAGGTGGTCCATATCAAGGGAGAGAAAAAACTGACTCTTGGAAGGGTTCATGTTCATGCCATAAAACCTAGAGAAGGTAGACAAACAATTAAGCAAAGTTTGAGCTGAACTCAGATCCACATGACAAAACATCAAAAGGTCATCTGCAAATAATAGATGGGTGAGTTTAAGAGTTTTGCACCTCCAATGATACTTGAAGTCAGAGATACGAGCTATGAAAACATTCAAACTCCTAGAGAACATAATGAAGAAGTATGGAGTGTGGTTTGAAGATCTTGAAGCTTAAACAAGTAATTAGCATGTTGTTCTTCTTGAATTGTTGAGTGAAACATACATGATGATACTTAGATGTTGAAAGATCATGAAATAGGGATGAAAATATGTTAAGGAGATGATTTTTAGCTAAAATGACTATTTTAAATGTTGTAGAATGAATGCAGAAATTTATAAAGGAATGATATATGTTCATATTCTGTTTTGAGGTGTGATCATGTGGGTTATTGGTTGTTGTTATGAAAATGAACTAGAATGAGTTTAAAGCAAAAGAAAATACTAGTGTATTGTCTTTTTTATGATAAAAGGTGAATATATTAACCAAAAAATAGTATGTACATGGTGCTTGGGGCATACCCTGACCCTAATCAATCAACATCATCCTTGTCAACAATACAGTCAAAGAAAACAAAGACAGCAGAATGGTTGGGCATGCCCCGACCCTAATCAGTCAACATCATCCCTGTCGACAATACAAGTGACAAAAGCCTAAAAACAAAGAAATCAGAATGGTCGTGGCATACCCCGACCATATGTAATAAAACAGAACAACATCTCCCTGTAAGTACACAGTCATTGGGGCATACCCTGACTATAAGTAGCCTAAAGCTGTCCCTGTACACGGAAGACCAAGCATCCACTTCACAAATCAATGGCAGCAAGATGTGGTTACATTGTCATAGTGGCAGACCATGCTCACAAGCAGTCAAAACAAAGACAACATCAAATAATACATAGTCAATTGGGCACACCCCGACCAAAAGCAAATAAAACCATCCCTGTCTACCACTCAGCTCACAATAACTAAAAACAAAATACACGGTCCTTGGGGCATACCCCAACCATAAACAGTGGTAAATCCATCATATTATCATTACAACCCCGCCTATTTAGGATATAAATATCAAAAGTTAATCAGTTCATGTGGATAGATCCTATAAAAAATGTTGTACAACATAGATTTTATCTTATAGATTACATTGGAGCATGTTAAAGAAGAAGAGTCTAGCAAGATTGCATTCCGTGTCTTGCACAAGGTGTAAATAGCACATACAAATGCCAAGCTGGTGACTTTGCTTCTTAGATGTGCTCTGGCATATTTCTTCCAAATTCACTTCATAGCACTCGCGAGGGAGGTCATGTCTCTCAAGCCTAGCCACTCACAAATTGCTCTCTGAACAGTACCTACAAATGGACACCTAAAAAATAGATGGTTAACTGATTCTAACTCCACTCCACACAGTACCCATTTCGGGTCGACCTCAAGGAATGTGAGGTTATCCTTGGTTGGTAGTCGATTATGAAATGTAAGCCACTTAATAAAAGAGAATTTTAGCAGAATTTATTGCTTCCAAATAAGGGACATTCATGGCTTCTTATCATGTTTCACCCTTAAGATCTCATAGACTTTCCCAAAAGAGAGAACACCACTGACACAAGTCCTTTAAAGCTGTAGTCCTTCTATCCAAATTACTAGAAAGTTTCAAATTTGTGCTAATTTTTTCATCAAGGGGGAATCTCGGGTAGATGGCTCCCACTCCCAAATAGATGTCCCCTTTAAGTATACTTCATTCATCCATTGCACCCATAGTGAATCCTCTTTAGAATAGACATTCCAAAGCACTTTGGCTACTAAGGCTGAATTCCAGACCTTACAATTCTTCAAACCTTCACCTCCCTCATTTTTTTGAGCACATAGATCATACCAAGCCACTTTGCAATGTTTACTAACCCAAAAAAAATAATCGGTAGATGGAGTTTATCCTATCAAAAATGGAGACCAGTATAGGGAAAGCTTGAAACCAAAAGTATTGAACTCCTTGGACTACGGATTTGATCAATTCTAATCGACCGGCATAAGTTAGAGACTTTCCAGTCCATGCGTTGATATAGATCCCAATAGTTTCAATTAACACTGAGAATTATGCCATTGAGACATTCATAGGTGCTAGTGGAATCCCCAAATATCGCACAGGGAATTCACCCACTGGATATGCAACAGTCCCTATGATGGTCTCTCTATCCCTTCCAAAAACACTTACTGGATACACATTAGATTTCAGAGGACTTACTTTTAGTCTAGATACTCCCTCTAATTCTCAAAGAGCATCCACAAGAATTTTGATGGAGCTAAGATCACCATGATATAAGAGAATTAAATCATCAGTAAACGCCAGATAGGTTATCCTACACTTGCTACACTTCGGATGGAAGTGAAATTGAGGGTGTCCAGTCTGAGTTTTTAGTAGTATAGAAAAGTACTCCAAGCAAAGAAGGAAGAGGATAGGTGACATGGGGACTCCTTGTCTCAGTCCCCTCCTGCCTTTAAACATGCCATATAATGCACCATTCACCGAAATGGAGAAAGATGGTGTAGATACACATTCCATTATCCAACCAATAAACTGGCTAGGGAAACCCAAAGCACATAACATATTCTCTAGAAAACTCCAAGAAACCGTATCATAGGCTTTAGTGATGTCCAGCTTGATCATACAGCGAGGAGAAATTCTCTTCCTTGTATACCCTCTAACCAACTTTTGCACTAGAAATACATTATCCAACATATTCCTACCAGGCACAAAGGCAGACTGTGTTTATTCAACAATACCTCCAATGATAGGAACCATCCGCCTCATCAAGATTTTAGTGATAACTTTGTAAACCACATTTGTACACACTATGGGTCTAAAATCAGTCACCTTCAGCTTGTACTTGGTTTTGGGTATGAGTGAAATGATTGTATGGTTTAACTGTTTGAGTAGTTTACCATTCAGGAAGAAATCCTTCACAGCTGCCACTAGGTTATGCCCAACCATACAACAATTCCTTTTGAAGAAAGCCGAAGTAAACCCATCCAGTCTAGGTGTTTTATCTTCTCTAATATTAAAAAGTGCTAGCTTGATTTGATTCTTAGACATAAGGGTAATTAGGTATTCACAAGCTTCTATATTTAAGATAGGGCTAGATTGGATTACCTCATTATCCACAGTTGCCGAGGGGATACAAGTACCAAAGAGCTTGGTGTAATAAGTGAGAAAACGATTTGCCACTTCTTCCACAGATCTGGTTAGATTACCATCGTATTTAATAACATGTGAAATCGCATTTTGCACATTTTTCTTTTTTACTAAGGTATGAAAGTATCGAGTGCACTTATTTGCCTCAATAATGTGAGTACACTTCGCCTTTTGTTAGTAGAACAGTCTCTCTTCTTCTAGTAAAAACTTATCATGTTTCAACTCAACATTGTCAGGACTAGTTAATAAGGCTTTATAGGCTAGTGTGAAATTCTCTCTGGCCATTTTAGCCTTCTCTGAGATATGGATATAAGCTTCCTTGTTTAGTGATTTCAAAGGCCCTTTAAGTGCTTTCAACTTAGAGCATAAGATGTGTTGCGCATTTCCATTCACTTCCAACTTCCATCCATTGGTAATGATATTCGGCAATTGAGGGTATGTAAGCCATATATTGAAGAACTTAAACGGTGTTCTCCCTTTAGCCTCCGATTGTTTAAACTCCATTACCACTAAGAAATGATCCAATTCCACCCTCATTTCTAAAAAGTGAGATATGCATGTATAGCATGAAGTTCCCCAATCTTAATTAATCATGGCTCTATCCAACTTGGCCCATAAATGATTCTTATGCCATGTGAAAAATTCACCTCTCGCTAAAGCATCTTCCAAACCAAACAGTATTCAAAAATCTAGAAGGTCTTTCATTAGGTATGCCGAGGGAGGCTTGCATCCTATCCTCTCCCTTGCAGCACATACATAATTAAGATCTCCCATAATAATCCAAGGAAGATTAATAGCCACCCCCAGCCCCATTAAATGCTACCACAATTTCCTGCACTTAGTCACAATGTAAAGCCCCGTAAACAAAGGCAATGAAAAATTGGTATTGTGTTATCCTGCACTGAGCTTCGCAATGAATATTCTACTTCCCCACATCTAACACATGGCAGTGATAGAAGATGGGACTCTAGAGTACACAAATTATAGCCCCCTCTATAGCCTCAAAATTATGAGAAAATTGTCAACCAGTAAATCGGGTCTACATCGTAGTATCTAAACTCATTCGTAAAAGTTATGTTTCCACAAAGCAAGATAAAAAACAATTGTGTTGTCTTATAAGTCCAACAACACTCTATTGTCTCGAGGCCTTGTTCAGGTCTTGAACATTCAAACAAAGAAGCTTCAATGGGTATTCGTGGAGGTTGTGTTACCTCAAAGCCACTTGGTGACTTTGGTGCTTATACTCACTTTTCCAGTACCATCAAATTTAACACTCATACTACCACCCCATTACCCATTTTGTTAGTGTGGGTCACCCTTTGTTTTCCTTTGCTCACAGTTTTGCTGCTTATAACTTTCTGCCAGCCCCTTACTCCTACGGAAGTATGTACAGTCCGTGGGAGTTTAGGGGACCCTGCCTTTTTTGACAGGGGAGGTTAGTCAGCATTTAACCTCTCCCGAGTCCTTGGAGCTTCAGCTAAGACTGCCCCTTCCCCTTGACTTGGTACAAAAAATTCATCCCTTCCATCTCTTCAGAAATTTCAGTCAGCCTCTCCTCTTATTCTTGAGTAGACCGGGGGGGGGGGGGCTCTCCCTAGTGGTGCCCTCTGTTAGATTTTGATCCTCAACATTCTGTAAATCCACAGCT
>JAOQMS010000001.1:8095373-8109084 GCA_027563885.1 Erythroxylum longipes | reverse complement strand
ATTATTTTTATATATAAATCACATAGAATAGAATAAAATAAAATATATCAAATAATTAATAATAATATTTTTTAATTAATAATAAATAATAAAATATAATAAAATTTTATTTAATGAAAATAAAAATATATAAACAATTATTCTTCAATTATTTGTATATATTTCTATATAAATAAAAATATACATAAATTATTTTTAAATATAAATCACATAGAATATGATAAAATAAATTTTAATATAATATAATAAAATTTTAATATAATTAATAATAATATTTTTATATAATTAATAATAAACCTCCTCCAATAATCATTTTAATATAAGGGGTATAATAGTCATTTATTATACATGACATTTCATTACATCCATCTTCCAAACAACATTTCACTACATTACATTATGAACCCTTCTATTCCTTCCAAATAACGTTTCACTGTATTACATTCTATTCCATTATAAACCGTTCCATTCCGTTCCGTTCCGTTACATTCCATTTCATTCCATTAATTAACATCCAACAAAACAGGCCCTTAATCTCCTTCCTAATGACTCCCTGATCATGGATTGTTAAAAGGCTTAATGGCCCTACTAAACATAAAGCATTTTTGGACTTCCTGAACATTACCAAACCATGACTAGTTGGATTAATGAAAACTAAACTAGTGGATATTAAATATATGAACATCAAAATTTTAAGGAATCATTGGAAGATTATCATAAATCACCAATTTCACCATTATGGTAGACTGATTTTTGCTTATAATCTTAATAAAATTTATATCTATCATACTAATATATCTAATCAACTAATATATATGATAATAAAGCTATAGTAGCAGAAGAGAAAATTCTAGGTCATATATATTTATAAATATAACCATGCTTTCCAGAGATCTTTTTTGTGGAATAATCTAAAGGATATTACATCCATTACGAATTCCCTTAGACCATTCTTGGTGATTTCAATATTTTAATATGCCCTTCAGAAGTTGATGGGAATGCAATTTAAAGGAATTATATAAAAGAATTCAACAATTGTGTTAATTACATTGAGCTAAATGATCTCATAAGGGATGGAAAGTTCTTCACTTAGAGTAATAAGCCAAAAATGAAGATGGTTCTTGAGCAAAAATTTAGATAGGTCCTTTGTGAATGCTCAATAGGTTATAGAATTACTTGAGAGTAAAGACTTTATCCACAATCTCGCTTTTCTCTAATCTCTTTCTAATTTGGGTATAGAGTACTAGCAGTATACAAAGGAGACATTATCCATTTTGATTCAACTACTACTTAGTAACATAGATGGTATTTAGGAGGCAATCATCAAATGGCTTAACTTTGACATTCAAGGGTATAAGATGTACATATGTATAAGGAAACTTCAACAAGTGAAAGAATAGTTTAAAACTCTCAATAGAAGAAAGTTTGGCAACACTCTCCAAGTTGTCTCAATAGTTAAAGAAGAGTTCTTAAGAATACAATCCCTCATATATTTAATCTATGATGACTTGCAGTTGTAGAATAAGGAAAAAGGAGCACTAATCAATTATATTCAAGCTTTAGATGTGTGTCAATACCTATTAAAACAAAGATTCATGATTAAATGACTCAAAGAGGGTGACATTAATTCAAGCTTCTTCCATAATTTTGTGCTCTCTAAAAGAAATATAGATAGAATCGCTTCTCCTATGGTGGATGATGGACTAATGGTTAAAAAATAAGTTGAGTTGTTCTAGGAAGCTATGTCTTATTTCTCTAATGTTTACAGATCTTCCACTTATGGTAACTCATCAATTTAGCTACTTTAATATTTTATTGAGGATTAAATTTCTTCTCAAGAAATGGATATGCTGACCAATACATTGAACGAAAATGATATTTAGGAAGCCTTTTTTGTTTTAAAATCACACAAATCTCTAGGATATATTTGGATTAATGCATATTTCTTTTAAAAAACTTAGCTTATCAACAAGAAATGTCATTAAATATATTGTAATAGAATTCTTTCAATAAGGTAAATTGTTGAAGGAGTTCAATAAGACGTCTTCTTGCTTAATTTGTAAGGCACATGCACTAAAAACCTTAAACGATTTTAGGTTTCCTATTATGACATAACATGCAAAATCATATCTAAATTAATTATTGATAAGCTCAAGAAAGTACTCATTCACTACATATATCCATCACAAGAAGCATTCATTCAAGAGAGGTAAGTTAGGGATAATGTCATGCTTGCTCAGGAGCTTTTTTAGAATTGCAATGGGAAACATTCTAGTAGGAAATGTGCATTAAAATAGGCCTCTATAAGGCATTCGATTGAATTGAGTGGAACTTCATCTTAAATATATTAAGGGATTTTGGTTTCCCTCAATTGTTTGTGAACTCGATTGAGCAATACATTTCAGTTATTTCCTATTGCATTTTAGTTAATGGGGAGCCTACTAATATCATTATGAGTGCTAAAGGTTTGAGGCAAATAGACTCTCTTTCTCCTCACCTATTTACTGTAAGCACTAAATTTTTGACTAGGCTCATCAAACATTTCATGAATTAGGAAGAAAAATTTGGATTTTATTCCAACTGCAAGAAGTTGAGGATAAGTAGCTTGTCTTTAACAGATGATCTTGCTCTCTAAAGTTGATCCTAGATTTTTCAGTGTATTTAATGTCAACAGTAACTCCTTTAAAGAACATTCCAATCTCTCCATTGGGAAAAAAAAGAGCTAGATTCTCGTCTCTTCAGGGCCTTATCATATTTCCAATTGACTCTAAACTTGAACTAGTTTGAAATATGCTAAATCTTCTTTGACCTATCTGGGAATTCCCATTTTTTTCTAATAGACCATCCATGCAAGAGTTCCAACCTATTTTATTAAAAAAAATCAAAGAAGAATATCATGTTAGCGTAATAAAAAGCTATTTATTATGGGGAGAATTCAACTTATTAATTTAATGGTGAATAGTTTTCATATTTATTGGTTTGCACATGTAATGCTTCCCTGTAATATTATTAAGACTATTGAGGAAATAATAAGGGAATGCTTTTGGTCAGGGAAAACATAAGGAAAGCTCTAGAAAAATTGAAATAAAGTAAGCTTTGATTACCAAAAATAGTGGGGGCTAGGCATTCTTTTTACCAAAGGTAGAGGAGGGCTAAGAATTCTAAGTTAACTTTATTTATACCTAGTTCATGTTTTTTTAAGCAATTAAAATTTTTCATTAATGTAATCCCCTTGAAACTTTGATGAAAGGTTGTTCTCCATTGGATCGCTAAAGTAATCTTCTTATTTTCCGTCATCCTAGGTTCATAATTGTGTCTCAAACTCTAACTTTTCTTCTAATCCTAACTCTAGCTACTTCTCTTTTATCCACTCTTCATAATTGCATTTTATATTACAAAAATATGATTTATGGATTATACACGATCATGTGAGTGACTGTATATCTAAAAAACATCTCAAAATCATGAATTTATATATTTTAGTGGGTTATAGGGGCATGAGACATTGTCGTGTGTGTTACTTACTTGAGTGTTTGTCTTCATGCAGGCAAAACCATCTTTGATGGTTTAGATGTTAACAGTCACTTGTACGGTCACTTACACGATCGTGTATGTCACTTCTATAAGTGTATCCATCTTCATACGAGTGTGTATCTCTAAAATATCTCTAATTCTTTCTTCTTCTTTTTTGCCTTGATTTCTCTCTAATTATTCTCCTTTTGATTCATGAAGGCACTTGAAACAAAATAAGTACCAAAAAAACATAAAGTTCTCAAATAACAAGTACAACATACTAAAAATGGGAATAAAAACATAGTCTATTAAACATTTATCAAACATCTCTACACTTAAACCTTTTCTTATCCTTAAGCAAATCATAATCCAAATCATCAAACTTAAAAATACCATCCCTTAATAACCTTAACTTATCTATCCACACCATAAATTATCACATTATATCAAATAAATTAACATACAATTAGGCCCTAGTTATCTTAGAACCAATTTTCATAAGTCAATATCAATAGCAATCACATTGGTAATCTTTTTGAAATCAAAAGCATAAATTCCACACCCCCTAAAGAATTCACTCAATGCACTTAAAGTGTTTAGGCTAGAAAATATAACAAACTCTCAAGTCATTTCATGGGAGGATTCTTAACCATAAACTTACAATAAGATCACATCTCCACCATAAACAGGTAAACTAGAAACGAAAATCAAAAGATCTTATTTCTAAAAGGGTATAATGAAGCTTAGGTAAAGGTATGGTAAGGATAATTAAAAGGTAACATATTAAAGCAAATTCACATAAATAAGATTATATAAAACTTGGTTTTTCATAGCATAGGTCCTTCAAACAATAATTTCATTGATACAACAATAACTCTTCCTCCAACAAATATTATAACTTTCTTTTTTCTTTTTCAATATGCTAGCAACAAATAACTTTAAACTTTTGAATTTCTTCGAGCAATTTTGGAGAGAATATAAAATATAAAAATGAACCACTTGAGAAGAAACAAATTTAACACCAAATTAAAAAAACGTAGAAATATTGGATTTTTTAAATTCTTCAATATAACCTAAGTTTCAGGTAATTAAATAAATGCAAATTCTAACAAGGATTAAAAATAATGGAAGGTTTTCAAGAAAAATAGGGTAATCAGTGTGGTTATAATCAATCAAAAGGCTAAGTCTAAAAAATGGTTACTCCTAAGGGACAAAAATAGGTTGGATAATAGTCAAAGAAAATACGTCAAGACAAATGGTTGAATCTAAGTGCCTTTATCATTTTAATGCCTATAGTTTTAAAATGTGGTTTCAACATGAATAATAATAATAATAAGCTCCATAATCATCCAACTATCTATAATAACACACAATAAACAATAAAAGAGCATAAAATAAAAACATGTTTGCTTGCAGGCTTAAAAGCTCACAAATAGGTTTCATGTATGCAAATAATATGTAATTTTCATCCAAATTAACTTTCTCAATGATTACCAAAATTTTGGCTTATAAAAGAGAGTCTAATATAACTTTCATAATTTTACATACTAATTTAATTCAATAATAAAAAATAACATAAATTGTTTTGGACATATTTTAACTAAATTAGGATGTCAGTTAATAGCATTCAATAATAAAGATTATAATAATCTTAAGAAATTTGAAATTTTTTCTCAAAATTTTCATTAAATCCTTTCCCACACTTAAAATTATACATTTTCATCAATGTACCTAATAGAAGAACATAAAAATATAATGTCAAAATGAACACGAAAATGTGAGAAAGGAATATTTTGGTAATTTCCTAAATAATAAAAATTGCAAATTATGAATTCGACGAAGATTCCATTCGACATTATGTATAGTCATCCTCGCAAAATAAAAACAAAATCATATAAAAAGGATAAAGAAAATAAAAATAAATAAATAACGATAAAAAAATAAAAATGACATTGGAATAATAAAGTTTAAACAAAAAAATAAAAAACAAATAAAATAAGAGAAATACATAAATAATCTTATACTGCCTTTATAGATGCCAATCCTTCAATAAGTCTAGTATATTGGTTAATAGATATCCTTAGGTCTCGGAGCATTAGATGGTTGCGAAGCTGAAGATGATGTAACTGCTCTAGATGGTGGAGATGGTACAAAAATCTTGAAGTGTCCTACTATCCGTATCATGACTCCCTTCATCCATCTATCTTAGGCCTCTAATCTCACCAGCCACCTAGTCAACTCCTATTGGTTAACTCAGACAGTGCACTGGACTCCTAAGATTTGAACCATATACTTCTTTGATCGAGCAATCTTCAACTAATCCCGGTGTCCATATAGCGTCGATTTCATAAACGATTCTGCACTATTCAATAAATTTAAATCCTATTAATGATTTGCTTCTCCCATTTGTGGCTATAGTGAATCATGTCTTGACAATTACTCTAGTATATTATAGTGATCTCCATCTGCTCCTACAGTTGCTTACTCATTCGACTCTCCTACCAATCAATAGGCGTCTCCTATAGGTCCGCGCCTCCTTATAACCATATGTATATTCTTCATCATGTCCAGGTTGAGGGTGACCATATTGCCGAGAAGCCTCATTGTTGGTAATCAGTTGAGGATTCCCATCCTCCTCACCAATCATGTCACGTAGGGCTCAATTCGTATCACCCCCACCTACTTCTCTTGACTCTGATGCCAAAAATATTGGGCCAAGGTGTGACCCAAATGTATCGATGTCCTCTAGCTCATACTTCACAAGTAAAACACATTCAAGTTCTTAACTATATCAAAGATATTACCCTTCCTACTCGATGTATGACTCAAGATCTAGTGAATGTATGTGCGTACAGGATGTTATAGGGTAGATGCCTTAGATTTACTTGGGTCATAATTTGCCTCCTTACTGATGTTGCGCCAAAAGTGACGGGCATCCATCCTATATGGAAAATCTATCCAGATACTCCTGCATCTCCACGAAGTCCTGATTTTTATAGGCCCATCATTATGGAGAAGTTCGTGCAACTCATCCTCATCATATCTCCAAGTATCTAAAATTATATTATACATAGTCGAACCCAATCTTAATGGCTCTTTTCCATGAAGCACGTGAGCACACCTCGAGAATAAGCTCTCAATATGTGGGCTCTATGATCTCAAAGAATTGGGACCATCCTCCAACATTGATAAAGTTCTCGAACTTGTTGGGCTAAGTTGGTCTGCTTTAATACCTCCCAATCTATACATCTACCTATCCTAAACTTCTTGTTCTTAAACCTCTGGAATTGCTCCTTATGAGCTCTAACATTAAAATGCAGCATCTCTTATCACGTCGGTGTATGAGCACAGTCTCTCGCACTGGTGGGATGCGAGCTTCACACCCTTCACCTCTTTGTCTTTTCCTTAGTGCCTCCTTTGCCCTTCATTGTTGCATTATTTTTTTTCTTCTTATCATTGCACCTAAAATGAAATAAAATGTGAGAAAATAACGAATACCGATACAAAAAATAAAATTTCCCATATTTAATTCATACACCCACTATAGTATTCAGTTGCTAAAAAGCACAATTAAAAATTAAATTAAACTAAAAACAATGAAATTAACAAAATAATTAGAAAATTATTAACACAATTAAAAATAAAATTAATCTAATTTTGCGAATACTAATGCAATTCTTAAAATTAAAAGTTAAATTAAACAATTAACCATATACCACTTACATAATTAAAATCTTAATCATGCACAATGCGAAATTGGTATGAAATTAAACTAATAAACACTAACTAATTACTAGAAAAACAACAAATCATGACTAATCAGTTTTTTCTACTATAAGGTATAGCTGACCTATGACATGTCACACAAATTTCAGGAAACTTTAAAATATAATTTTTTTTATTATGTTCTTTATTTATTCAGTGAAAATAACAAAACATAAAATGAAATTATGTACAAAACATCTTAGATAACCAATACCATAAAGATTTGTATTTATTAAGTGAATACAAAGGATTAGTATGACATTTAATAGCCAACTCCTTAATTAAGCATAGCCCGTTCGGCCAAGTAACCTGTGCATGCGCTTACGATCCCAATAATATAAATAAGAATTTATAACATGTACTTTGAAGACTAGGGATACACCAATGTACACAATGCACATAGCTAACAGGTTGGCTAGCTACTTAGCAGTCGGACTCCACTCTTTGTAAATTGCTTATCAAATTCTCTGTTCCACCTACTCTGTTCCAACCTTATTCCATTAAATCTCATCCATACATTTATGTGGAGTCTACATAAATGTGTGGATGAGATTTAAGAGAACATGATAGGAAAACTATAAGTGGTACTGGAAATCTGAACCTTGTAAATTGACGTTTATCTTTACAATATCTTCAGAGATGGGTGATATTCAAAAACAAGTTGGATATTTTAATTTTCCGAAACCTTTCCGATTACTTACACTATGTTTTTCCTGGAATATGATTCCCAACATGTAGCATTGTCAATTATTTTTGTTTCACTGTAACCCTTATTTTGTTTGTTTTAATGTTAGACATTTTTGCCCCTAAGGGCAATTTTGTCAATTTCCCATTCAGTGGACAGTTATTAATTGTAATTTGGTTTTCAAATAAATTACCGGTTAAGTTACGTAATTTGATCCAGATAAAGATAATAAAGTGGCTCAATAAATGATCTAAATTAATGGGTCGAAGTTCGAGTGGAAAATGAATCCCTTTCAGTGTGGACCTGGACCTTATCGGCCTTGTGATGGGGAAGCCCGATATGGAAGCTTATATATATAAAGGGGGTCTCCTGTGGTTACTTAAGTAATTCATGAGCATTCAGAGCTCTGACCCGTTAAGAGCGCCCCTGTATTAAGGAAACTATAGAAAGGCCTAGATCTTGAGCCGGTTAACGTTTTCCATACAGGTCCCGAGGAGATTCGAGCTCGTTTGGCAGCTAGAAAAGGCTCATAAAGATTGGATGGAATCAAATCAGGTATTCCGCATTATCTTCATTTTTAATCCTTTCACGTTCGATCCTAGATGCGTAATGAAGTCTGCTCTACTGCACGCGCCCGACCCGCTACAGTAGTGGGAGTGAGGCGGTACGGAGGGCACGTGCCTGGCACGCACCAATCGCACACCTCCGCGGGGGGCACGTGTAGCGTCGCCCGTTGCACTACTCGTGTCATGAGTGCGGCGCAAGCGCGGGCAGCGGCGCAAGCATCCTTGTGTGTGGGGTGCGTGCCGCGCACGCGCCAGACGCATTTGGTGCCCGTCGGCGTCCGCGCATGTACACACGCGCCCACTCGCCACGCGTGGTGACATGGCAGGGCACACAGGGTTGACGTCATGCTGACGTCAGTCATACAGATAATGCAAAAAACCACAAAAAAATTTTAAATTTCCCGTAAGGATGTCCCG
Source organism: Erythroxylum longipes (assembly GCA_027563885.1). Classification (NCBI taxonomy): domain Eukaryota; kingdom Viridiplantae; phylum Streptophyta; class Magnoliopsida; order Malpighiales; family Erythroxylaceae; genus Erythroxylum; species Erythroxylum longipes. Next base: position 8,100,138 of record JAOQMS010000001.1, on the reverse strand, counting down.
GGATGTTTTGGGTCAGTTTTTGGGTCTGGAAAATTTATAAAGTGATTTTTCCATTTTTCTGGATTTATTACATTAGTAATAAATTAAAGTTTAACTCCAGAAAAAGGAATTAAGGTATTCCGAATCCGATGAGAAGTACATTTTCATTCTTCGAACATCCTATGAGAGAGATACTTCAAATTGTCGTGTCTCGGGTCTCATATTCAAGGTTCGGGATTGCATGATGCTATTCGAAAAAGGAATTTAGACATTCTAAAGCCATTTTTGAGTGAATTTTCATGCAATGAACTTGCCATAAGGGAGATACATGAGGTTCTTGTGTCTCGGGTGGTTAGTTCGGTATCAAGTGAGCCACGATAGTCACTCTACTGAGATTTTTCTATTAAGAAACTCTCAAATGAAGTTTTCAGAGAATGTCTTCAGCACAAGTGTGTGACAAAGAGACTGTGCATTCGGGTTTTGCATTTATTGAAGATACATTGTCGCATACCATATGCCCATAAAGAATGTGAGGATAACATAAAGTTGTATCCCTTGTGTTAGTGGATTTTTGAGATACTAATGAGAATGTAGTCACCAAAGTGGCCTTTCAAGTCAGTATTTTGGATTGTTCTACTTACATGTTTGGGGATGTCTCTGACTTTATGTTTGGCTATTCTGCTCAAAGGTGTTGGCCTTACATAATGTTTTGAGATGTTCATAAAGGCATTAGATGAAGGAAAACCGTTACTTAAATGATCTATTCACCCAAAGGTGGTAGTATCGTGAGAGTTGATGGTTTGTACTCTGATCACTTTTTATGCTGGAAGTCTAATTGCATATATTATATATTCATCCCAAAGGTGTTTCATAATATGTGTTATTGGATTTTCAGGAAAGATACTGTTTAATGGATTTCAGTATCGCTGTTATCCTACATTTGTGCTGATTTAATCAAAGTTGTAAAGAGTCACCTTTTCGGTCAATAAAATCAGTGTCACCGTTAAAACCCTGACCGGTTTCAATACAAGAAGTAGACAGAGGATGTATCGAATACTATGGAAGTAGCTGAGGTTGATATGACCATACAGGAAAATAGGTTATCTCCACCTACATCCATGAGCTCGAAAGCTCATAAAGCAGCCTATTAAGCTAAGGATCGGTCTGACATATCATGTCTAATGGCCATTAAGAGATCTGAACCTAACCATCTGTTTAGTGAACTTCCAAACGCAGACATAGCAAAGTCATCTAGTATTGAGACAAGTGCCTTGACTAAAGAATTGATCTCCATAAAGTATAAGGGAAGAAAGGAAAAAGGGGAGTGAGGAGTACATGTCAAGAATGATTCCAAAGATGTAAGACATTTCTTTTCCTGATGTCTTCATAAGGCACCAGACTCTGAATACTCTCCCTTCAGAGTTGAGTAATCTGGTGAAGACATATTATTGGCAGGATGAGAAATGACACTTTAATACTTTGATTTTCCATTGCATTGCTGAGGGGGAGAACCTTAAGTTTGTTACTCCTACAGTCCTTGAAGCAACTAAATGGAAGGCAAAGATGAAGCACACTAAGATTAAAGGTAGAAAGACTGAATCTTCTCCACATGCTGATGCTAGTCAATTTAGTGTTGGTGAAGGTCTTAGAGACATAAGGAAGCCAGCAGTATAAGGCATAGAAAGAAAGACTGTGACTATCAGATAACTTCTTGGCTTGTCAATTTATGAATCTAATTGCGATAGTCATATTAAGTACTTGATGACTATATAGTAGAGTATCTGATCAAGGTGCTTCTACGGTGCAAGGGGTTCATATCCAGGATAAAGCCAAATAAAGAGAAAGGAGGAACTGATGGTTGACAGCAATGAAGAGATGGAAGTAATGTCTATAGGGGATGTATGTACTGAATCTTGTAGCAAGGTTCATTTAGGTTATTACACGACACATTCTATATATGATCTTTGGATCAATTTTGGACAAAGAAGGTTGACATTTTGTATTTAATACTTCTGTTGTACAGTTGTGTTTAATGCAAAATATACTGGTATGACTTTCTTATCATATGGTTTGTATAGAATGTGTCTTACCCCGAATCAGATATATGCTTCTTAGTATCTTACTGAACAAGTCATGAAATAAAGGACCCTGATGAAGGAACAATCATACATGGTGTGGCATAAAAGTTTAAGCCACATTTCCAAAGCTAGGGTTGAGAGATTGATTAAGGAAGACATTCTCTCAATTCTAAATTATGATGGTCTGGGACCCTATGTTGACTATTACAGGCGTGAGTTGACTAAGAAGGATATTGAGGTCAACTTATACTTCTGACTTGTTGAGTTTGATACATAAGGATATCAGAAGACCTTATATAGTTGCATTGTACAATTCTAAAGTATTATGACATTTGTCATGGTTATTCCCATACAGTTATGTATTCTCACTTAAAGACTTAAGGTTGAGAGAACCAATTGGGAAAATTTGTGTAAAATATCAGATTTGACCGTGGAGGAGAATATCATGGCAAAGATGGTGTTTCAGGACTTGAAAAAGTCAATGCAAAACAAAAGTCAATATCGAACAAGACTAATCTACCTGAATATCTAGAAGTGTGAAAACCAGTCTCACACAAATTAGTGTATGAGGCTGCCCTACCGAGGTGGTATAATCCTTATAAAGAAAAATTGCATGCTCATCATGCTTATTGCTATTTAGTGGCATATTCTGACCACTTGAAAGGCTACAGATTCTACTGTAGAGAATGAGGGAACAGAATAGTGGAATCACTAACAGTTAAGTATCTGGAATACAATGTCTATGATGATGGTGGGCCTCTTGACCCTTAGGATGATAACAGGATAGATACTACAGTTGTTATGTATCCGCTACTCATACAGTGAGATCCAGTAGATTTAGGTCTTTGTATCATGCCTGTACAGGAACAGGACCCATACCTGTTTACACAGTGGTTCCTAAGGGTATAAGATCTAATGCAGTTATGAAAATCTACCGGAGTGAGATGACCTGTTATCCCATCTGATGTCATAGTTTATGAGGTGGACAGGACTACGATATTAGGCATATTAAGACTCCAGTTACTTTTACAGATGCTGTTTCTGTACCCGCAACGGAATTGTGGTAAGTTGCAATGACTGATGAGATACAAACCATGAAGCATAGTAAGGTCAGGGAGCTAGTTGATTTTGTAGCATAACTGCAAAACTGTCAGTATAATGTTTAAGACCAAAAGGACTTCAGGATGAAGTTTATCGGTTCATGGACTAGCTCAATTGCTTGATGGTTCACTCAAAGAGAAATGTTAACTTTATTATTACTTTTCTCGCGTACCCTCGTAGGATACATTTTGAGTGATTATGGCAATTGCAGCTCATGATGATCAAGAGTTACATCAGATAGTTGTCAAAATCGCTTTCTTGAATAAAGACCGTTATGAAGTGGTCTATATGGTATAACCTGAAGGATTTCAGGATCCAGAAGGAACTGACATGGTTTGCACGTTATGCAAATCAATATGTGGTTTACATAAATTCCCAAAAGTGAAACCTTACAGCTGATGAGGTTATGACCTCTTTCAGCTTCGTGGAAAATAACGTTAAAAGATGCTTGTACTAGATGAGGGGGAGCAAAACTGTCTTCCTATTACTGTATAAGGATGATATCTTGCTCACGTTAAATGTCTTAATCATGTTGTATAAGGTGAAACAACTTTTGGTCAAGAACTTTGACATAAAAGGCCCTTGACGTAGCATCTTTTGTCTTAGGTATTTGGAGTCACCAGGACAGATCTTAACATTCATCATACCTCTCAAAAGGTGCATACATTAAGTATATGTTACAAAGGTTTAATACGGTTAACAGTAAACCTGTCGTAACATTTATCTCTCACAATGAGAGATAATCTTTGGCGTAGTGACCAAAGAATAAAGTAGAGAGAGAGAGGTCACGAGAAATGTTCTGTGTTCTAGTATGGTCGATAGCCTAATGTATGCTCAGCTATGTACTAGGTAGAACATTGCATTTACTGTTTGACTGTTTGGTCGGTATCTGGTTAACCCAGATGTAGACCATTGAAATCCAGTCAAGTGAGTGTTAAGATCATTAAAGGAAAGCAAGGATTATATGTTGGCATATAGAAAAGTCAAAGGACGAAAACTTGTAGGGAATTCAGATTCAAATTTAGCTATGTGTCCAGATGATCGAAAGTTCACTTAAGGTTACGATTTAAGGTTGCAGATGGTATAATGTCGTAGAAGTGTGTTAGTTAGACATGGATAAATTCCTCAATGACGCATGCATAGTGCATGCTATAGGCTGCTTTACAGACGATTTAGCTCGAAAATATGATTTCTGAGTTGTCTGTAGTTGATTTTGTTAGACCCTGAAACTTTTCTTAGAAAATTTTGAGCAGTATATAAGAAGTGTGGATAGGTTCATGTTTTGCCTTGGTGATTTTGGTAGTGAGAGACTATAAACTGGGAAGAATTAGGGTGAAAGTGGTGAAGAACACGTGTATATATATGTGTGTGTGTGTGTGTGTGTGTGTGTGTGTGTGTGTGTGTGTGTGTGTGTATGTTCTGTTATTGGTGTTCATGATTAATCATGGACTATAATATCTTTATAGATGATATGGAATTAAAAATGAAGTACAAAAGTGGTAGTGATCTGGAAAATGTTCACTGAGTGTTCTTCGGTCTAGTAGCCATAACTTTTTTTTCTAGTTATCCAAATGAGATGATTATTTTCTTGGATTACACTAGAAATA
>JAOQMS010000001.1:8085143-8095273 GCA_027563885.1 Erythroxylum longipes | reverse complement strand
AAAAGAGTCACAGCTGCAATTAATAATTGTCCAAGGGGGAGATTGTTAGACATTTTTGCCCCTAAGGGCAATTTTGTCAATTTCCCATTCAGTGAACAGTTATTAATTGTAATTTGGTTTTCAAATAAATTACCGATTAAGTTACGTAATTTGATCCAGATAAAGATAATAAAGTGACCCAATAAATGATCTAAATTAATAGGTCGAAGTCCGGGTAGAAAATGGATCCCTTTCAGTATGAACTTGGACCATATCGGCCTTGTGATGCGGAAGCCCGACATGGAAGCTTATATATATAAAGGGAGTCTCTGTGGTTACTTAAGTAATTCACGAGAATTCAGAGCTCTGACCTGTTAAGAGCGCCCGTGTATTAAGGAAACTATAAAAAGGCCTAGATTTCGAGCCGGTTAACGTTTTCCATACAAGTCCCGAGGAGATTCGAGTTTGTTTGGCAGCTGGAAAAGGCTCATAAAGATTGGATGGAACCAAATCAGGTATTCCGCATTATCTTCATTTTTAATCCTTTCACATCCGATCCTGGATGCGTAATACAGTAAGGTTTTGGACCTTTGGTTTATGTAAAGAAGCAACATATTCTTACCTTCTTAAGTTACTTCTCATTGCCATACCGTAAGCGTCTTTTAGCCTAAAATATTGATGATGTTTTAAGGAAATGATTTTATGAATTTTATAGAAACCTCAATTTTGATATTAACTTTTTTTTAAAAAAAAAAGGGTAGTTGATATTTGACAAACTTAGAAGTATCTAATCACTTGTACTTTTAATTATTTAAAGAATTCCAAAATTAAATATTGACCATAACTATTATTTTAGGAGTAATGACCCAAATAGGAGTGATGACCCAAAAAGCCTTATAAATCTTTCTTATGTCAATCCTCTGCATTCTATTGAAACCAATTCGAGGGGTTGGAAAAGTGGATCATTCAATTGAGTGATGATGGAATCTTAATTCCAAGCTGCTAAAAAAGATCGAACCTAACGTGCTTTTACGTAGATATCTGAATGAAACTCAAAGCATATGCACCGAAAAACACAAGCAAGACCACACATCAAGACATGAGAATTGCCAAAGGTTCAAGAGTCTCTTCCCTTCTCAATCGAAATAACTAATTGATTCAACAGTTATACAGCAGTACCTTTTAAGTGATTCAAGGATAGATTCAAGTTTGCAACCCCTTGGCCAACAAACCAGATCAAAGAATATCTAGTTACGAATAAGATCATAAATCCAAACAAGATTAGGCACAAAGTTGCAACCAAAACAGATCAAAAACTATGACCATATGGTGAAGTTGATCAGCTACATGTATCTAAAATTGACAACTCCACTAGTTACCCTTTTTAAGGTCGTTACTTTCATCAGTACAAGAAATGGCCTGAATTGAAGTAGCATTGTTATAGTTCTGCGGTGGACTATTGGAAGAAGATTCAAGCGCTGTGATACTAGTAGAATATTTTTTGATTCTCAAGGAAATAAGAATGCTGGATCCAATCCCAAGTAAGGGAAACAGGTATGACCAAACCTGAGACTTCTGAGAGCCAGTGGCGGAAGAAACAGCTGCACTAGCAAGGCTGCCCAAGGATGTGTTCTGCAATATCATAGGCACGCAGCCAACAACTGTTGGAAGCAGAAAATCCACCAAGAACCCGACTTTTGTAGCTGCCAGAGCATAATTTATGACATAGGATGGTATGGGCGAGAAGCGTGCAAGAAGGACAAATCTCCAACCATCTTGTTCAACCCCTTTGGAAAGCAGATTGAAGTACTTATTCCTGCGCGCCCATTCCATTGCTGTGCTCGAACTTCTGAAGACTAACCTGAACAAATCCATAACCGCAATTTCAAGATCAATTCGAGAAAACCCAAGTTGTAGTAAAAATAAAAGAAATGGAAAAGGCCAACCTGCCAATTGAAAAGGAAAGAGAGGCGCCTAAGACCTTGGCGGCGAAGACACAGAGAACCGCCGGGAGAAAACCGAACAGCATAGAAGCAGCGGCCTCGAAGAAAACGGCGTAGGGCAAGCAGAGAGCCAAAGTGATGGTGTGAACACCAACATACACGGGTATGGCCCAAACTCCCAATCGATCTGACATTTTGGAGAATACCTTGAGAAGTACATCTTTTTCCAGTCCCGATTGCTTGCTTATCTCTCTCCCCACTGCCACCACGGCCGCCGCCGCCGCCGCCACCTTCCACCATCTCCTCCCCATAAACTGCGTTCCAGTTGACAAAGTCGCTGGATCGGAATGACATATAAAATTAAATTGGTGAGGCCGTATGGGCTGTGTTTTTGCTGAGGTCTAATTTGTCATCCTAGTAAAGCTCAAACGTCATTCTGTACAATTTTCTCTTCCCTTGCATTAACTATTTTTATGTCGAACAATACTGTATTTTTAATCTTATGCAAATTATATAAAAAAGATAAAAGTCCATCACAATGAATACAAGAAAGTTTTATAGTAAGTATCACTCCAAGAGATAAAGATGTCAATCACAATGAATTGCAACTTACAAGAAAGTTTTATAGTAATCATCACTCCATCCTAAATTGCAACGTACAAGAAAGTTTTATAGTAAGGATCACTCCAAGAGATTTGTATAGCATAAATTATATTTTAAATATTTTTATTTAATTTTATAATATTGATTTAAATATAACGATTATTTATTGAATGTCATAAATTTTAATTCATTGCAGAAAAAATTTCGAGATAAACTCTTTTGACTTTTGTGATCGACTGTGTTGATATAAATCAAAGTATAAATGAAATTTCAAATAAATAAATAATTATATTTTTAACTAAAAATAAAAAAAAATCAATTAACCACCCATTGATCGTTGTCAAGAACAATTCAAAACTTTAAAATTTTATTTTGTCAATATTACATTTATTAAAGTTTCACATATTATCTAATTTATATGACCATTTAGATTATGGACAATATTTACAACGAATTAAAATTTCTTCCTTTTAACTAGTTTTTATTTTTTTTAATTGCAAATTAAATAAATTGTTGAATCTAAAATATTATTTTGCCTCCAAGAGTTGATAGTGGCTACCATGTGTCCTCACTGTCTTTTTCACCATTAGGGACATAGGAGATGTGCATTAAACATAAAAACAAAATAAGTCCATACTTAAACTACTAACAAGTCACCACTCATCCTTTTGCTTCTTTACCTTAACGAATAATGGCTTTGTCTTTTATTAGTTCAACTTTTCCCTCCCCTCTTATTCTTATACCTTAATACTTTCATTTCTCGGTTTTGATTTTGTTGTCTCTAGCTTGTTACTTCTGTATTCCTTTTATGCCTTCAATTGATCTACTTAACGTTCATCTTTGAACCTTTTTTCCTTTCACTTAAAGCATCTTACGTAATAAGTGAGCTTAGAAACCCTCTTGAAGGCCTCCTTGCTCCATTTGAGTAGAAGGAGCTTTCCCTCTAATTCCTACTTTCCATTTTAGGAACAATTGGAAAAAGATTAGGATTGACGAAGATCTTGATCAATAAAGAGAACCTATTCTTATTTACATTCGATTTAGAGGTAAGTGCATAGAAGATTATGGAAGCTAGGTCATGGCATATCAACAACAACCATGTCTTCCTCCAAAAGTGGAAACTTGACATTCACTTTGAGTAGAGGAAGGAGAAATAAATACCCATTTGGATTAATATAGATAATGTGCCATTGGAGACTGGTATACCAAGGAGTCTATTCGACTTGGCAAGTTACATTGGAAACCCAATTTGTATAGATGAAGCTATAGTTGGAATGAAAAGAATAAGATATGATATGGTTCATGTAGTAGTTGATAATCCCCAAGAATCCCCAAAATTGATTACACTCGTAAGGCTAGGAGAAGATGATAAGATGTTTGAGGAGTCAGTCATAACTTCTTATTAATAGAGACCTAACTTGAGTCACCATGGTAAAAAAAAAAGTATGCTCACAGGCAAGACATTCTAAAGAGGGAATTGTTATGAACTGCTGGGACTAGAACTATATAAGGAAGAAGGTTTAACTACTGATAATGAGTATAGCCATAATCAAGACAACTTGTTAAAAAGTAGAGAAATTGTGCACATCACGAAGGAGAAGGAAGTCATATTGCAAAAAGAAAAAAAAAGAGTTAAAGGCTGAAGTAGAAAACAAAATTGTTAATGCTTCTCAAATTGAAAACAACAATATAAATAACAAGTAAGATGATCCCTTAACCCCCTCTAGGAACCAAAACAATATCTCCAAGTTTCACTAGAGAAGTAAGGAGTAATGTGAAATCCAAGAAATGATTTTAGATTTGGAAACAATAGGAAGTCAAATAGGAAAAATATGTTTAAAATCTCCCAAACCATATCCCCCTCTTAGTTTCAATTCTCTCTTGGAATATAAGAGAGCTTAATAGCCTCAAAAGCAGCAGGTAATTTTGTATTGCTTACTGGATATTGAAATTATATTAATAGGATTTATGGAAACTGATAAATGTTTGACGAAATATGTTTATATTCCCACATTTAGTATGTTTTTCTTGTTATTAGAGAGTTTTTATGTTGTTTTGGTACTTATTTTGTTTCCAGTAAGTTTTTAAGTCTTAATTTCCTTTACAAATTAAAAGAAGAAGAATTTAGGTGAAATATTGGAAAAAAACAAAAGAATTATAACTATTATGGAGATAGACACCCATATGAATATGTACACAGTCATGTGAGTACAATATACAACTGTATAAAGGACCATGTAAGTGAATGTGAACATGTAAGACTTCAAAGATATTATTTTTGCCTATATGAAGATACACACTTGTGTAAGTTATAAACACTATCGTATCCCATGCCTTTGTGACTCACTAAAAATGTGTAAATTTGTAATTTTGAGGAGTTTTTTAGATACACGATCACTCACATGAATATGTGATTGATAATGTATATTCTAAAAAACTTAGTTTTACAATATAAAAGGCAATTATAAAAAGAAGGCAAAAGAGAAGCAGCTAGTTAGAGTTATAGGCAAATTTAGAGTTTGAGACACAATTATAAACTTAGGACGATTGAGAACATGGTGATTACTGTTAGTAGTGTGCCCTAGGTCAATGGTCATATGTGACTTTTGTATTGACATTCTGATTTATTGTTTATATATTATGAGGTATTCTTTTATATATGCATGTATATCATTTATATAATGTGATTTACATTTCATGAATAGTATTAGGCTTATGTCATCAAGTACGTGACTTGATAGTAAAACCATAAGTATTATAATACTATTCTAAACTGTCCTTGGTCCATCATTATTGTTGGAACAATGATGAATTAAGGCTAGTATGTGTTTTGATTAATGATCACGTTTTACTGATCATCGATATGAGTTATCAAATCAGATACATTGATATATGTTAGAGAACATATATTGGACTGACCCACAGATAGAACACCACATGGTTTCATGTCATTAGTGATTCTCAATATGGTTTGACTTTAGTACTTTGACTTAAAGTCATCATGGTTCCTTATATGAGGAATTCAGTGTTTTGACATTAGACTATGTTATCTTTAACCGGATAACAAGTAGTCTTATGTTGGACATTAAATGAACCATGCAGAGGGATGTGAATGATGTAGATGGGATTTGTAGCTCTCTTAAATGAGAGAGATATCATTTGGGCCTCTTGACAAGTATGACTGAAGAAATGCATGGCTGTGCTCAAATGAATTGATGAGGAGTCATCAATGTCATTTGTTATAGTCAGTCAACTTGGGAATCAAGAAACCATGATTAATCAAAGGTTGACATATACCATGCCTTATGATTAATCTTGATATCGGGTTATAAAGAGACTGAGTTTGTAACCATGGTTACAAGTTAAATGAGATTACCGATTCTCATTTGATTTAGGTAGTCATAATGTCTTACTAAAGGCTGCTTATGACTTATGGGCCTTGAAGTGTGATGAAGCCATTACCAACATCAAATGAGCTTACAGGGTCGCACACAAAGAGTGATGTGATTTGGGCTTTTTTTCTTGGTCCTAATTTATTCGGCACTGAATAAATATATGTGGATATATTTATTGGGTTAGATTGAATTAAGTTGTCGAGCTTTTATTATATGAGATATAATATGGGCCGAAACTTATTGGGCTTCCATAATCCTAATGGATTTAGGATTATAATATTCTTATTCCTAATAGGAATAGGGATTAGGGTTTCTCTATAAATAGAGAACTTATGTCTCATTAGAAGACACAAAAAACTCTAGCCACCTAGACCTAGACACTCATTCTTTTTCTGAGAGAAAATTGTGCGGCATTTAAAAGTGTTTTAGAACGTGCTAGCACATATTAGCTGCTGCCTGGATCGTTCATCCTCGCATGGATACTGGTAGAGGATGTTCACGAGTTGCAGCATCAAGGTATCTGAAAAGAATCCTAATCTGCGTGCATCAAGAGGTAATTTCGGTTACACTTCTTGTTGTGTAGTTTTCGGTTAATCAAGGCACAAGACACAAAGTCCTATGGTCCATTCCGCTGTGTATTGTGAATTCCCGGGTCATAGGCGATCCAAAAATTACTTGAAAGATCTGATAGAGAACAACCTTTTATCAAAGAATCAAGGGGATTACATTAGAGAAAAGAGGATATATATCTTATGGATTCTTTTTTATTTCTCTTTTGAATTTTTCATGTTTGTTTTGTTTTCTATGTTTATGAACTAAGTTTGTTTATTACCTAGGTATGATGAATCCTATGTTGGGATGGATATTATGATTTGATCTTTTATTTAATGTAGTTTGATTGATAGATTCATTGCGATTTAATTATGCATTTTTAATTCTTGAATTAATATGTCTGAGATATTAGTTCAACGTATGATTTTATATAATTAAGATTGAGAAATCTTTTTGTATGAATATATCTACCATAATTGGAAGGAGTTTCGTACAAACCTAAAGATGGGTCGACATAAATCCTCTACATTAGGATCAAACCTAATAGTAAAATTAATTAATCAAGTAATATGATCTTAAGGGTTTTAACTAGAAAGAGGTTTCAATTATTAGAGGATTTGTTGTTAATATTCTTGAGAAAGATACTAATATAAGATAGGAATTTTTTCAATCCAATGATCAATACTTGAATTGCATGATAAAGGGTTAATACTTAAGAAATATTAAGGAGGTTCATGACTTAGGCGCTAGTTATTTGGTATTGATTAATTGCAGTGTATTCGTAGTTTAGTTTATTATTGTGGTGAATTTTAGTTTAGTTCAGTTTTAAAGTAAACCAGCACCCTATTTTTCAATTAGATAATAGAAAAGATTTTACTACTAGTACTTGTAGTCTATGTGGGGTCAACCCATACTTGTCTTTTTAAGAGAAGTAGAAATCGAATGAAATATGTGGGTGGTTGTACAAACTTGAACATCATTATCTATGCACCATACAAAGAATAAGCCTTTAACAAAACATTTGTGACTTTCCGATTTATCCAAAATATGATGACATATAAACTTATGAAATAACATATGATCGGGATTAAGAATGACGTTGTTATGGGCATTTTTAACAACAAAGATATCCAACCTTGTTAATTTTTTCCAATATCTCTTGGTAGGAAAATCATGTTTTTTATTATGTTCCACCTAGGAAATCGACTAATTTCTTCCATAACATCATAATTCAAATTATATGTGTTGGACCCCAAACTTTTCTTGGAAGTTAGAATTATTAAATGAAAATTTGCTGGCGTTTAGTCATGAATAAAAATCAGAATTTTTGAATGAGAAATTTATGGAGTTTATTTATAAATATTTTTGATTTCATATGGTTGCATGTATTAAATGGAAGCGTTGGAATTAAGTTAAGGAGTTAGAAGGTATTAGATTAAATATGGAAGGGTATGTTTGGAAGATTATAGTAGTTTTTAGATTAATAAGAGAAGAACAAATGAAGGTGTGAAGTGCTGGAAAACTAAAATAAGCATAGAAAGAAAGAGACGTGTTCGTGTTAGAAAGAAAGAAAGAGAGAAATTGTAGAAGATACAGAGAAAGAGAAAGAGAGTTGTGTAAGGGGAGAGACGTGATTGAGAGGTAAAGGAAAGAGAGAGAGTCGTGTAAAATAAAAAAGAGAAAAAGAAGAAGAGAAGCAGAAAAATGAACCAGAAAAGAAAAAGAAGGAAAGAAAGAAAAAGAAGAAAAGAAGAAGAAGAAAGAAAAGGGTTCAGCTCAAAATATTCTAGGTATTTCCTATCTTTTCTTCTTGCTTTAGTAGAAGAAGAAATTAGTGAAAGTAAGTTTTTATGTGCTGAAGATGAAGAAAGAAAGAAGAGGAACAGGAGATTGATGTTCTTAGATTTTTATAAAGCTTAACTAGATCTTAGTTCTTCTAGTTAGATAAACCAAGAATAGATTAAGTTTAAGCACATTCATAGATATTTAAGCTTATGGAAGCTTTATTCATGTATGATGATTAAATAAAAATATGTTTGTTTTTAGGGAACCAAGATTATCGAAGGTAAGAACAAGAGGAAAGACAAACTTGATCTTGAAATTTCGAGTAAATAAGTGGGTAATATGTTTATGGTTTTGTGATGACGTGCAAAAATATTTGTGTGTATGTACATCAAATATGTTTGCCTTAAATCCTTGTGAATGTGGAAAAAATGTTTTATGAATTTGTTATCACGTATACTTTGAAAGAAACTACATTTTAGTATTGATGCAAAACAAAAAAATTCAAGAAGCATGAAAAATATGAATATGTTATGAAATATGTATGCATCAGAACATCTACTTATGTGGGTAAGAGAGATACCATTTTGTTCATCATGTGCACGTTGACCAAAAGCCTTCTCTTGGCTGCCCACTTGTGGCATATGAGTTCCGAAAAATGGACTCATTCTGTTCATAGTGTAAACTTCAGTTTCGCCATTCTGTTCCATGGGATTCTCTCGAGCCATTATGTTTGTGCATTGCATCTTCGTTTGTTGAATATGGAGCATAATTGAGTGTTATTTTCTGATGATTAAATGAAAACATATGATCTGATTTGTGAGATAATGTGTTCTGGTCTATGTAAATTCTCAAGTTTTGAAATGTGGATAGTGTGATCTGCTAAGTCTAAAATGTAATATGTATATACATATATGTACTTGATTGTGTGTGTGGTTCGGTATCGCAGGCTATAAACATATTAGCCACTGAGCTTCCCAGCTCACCGCATAAATTTTTCCACTCTTCAGGTACAGACAAAGCCGATCACTGAACTCTTGCAAAGCTTTGGCAACTCCAAAAATTTCAGTCTTTTGTAACTAGTTAGCTCGAAAACTTTTGGTACTTAGAAGCATATCATGCATGAGCATTCGAGATTGTAATTTTTGTATTATGCTACTGATGTGGCTTTGGATATGTAATATGAAGTTATGCACAAGCTCTGTTTTGTTGACAATTGATTAGAAAAAGTTGCAAAAAGTCTCTTTGTATATGTTCAGAATTTCTCTTCTATTAAAATGACATTGTGTTGGAAATAAAATTGTTGGATGTTGGAAGACCTTTGGATAGGTTTTTCTAAAGAAATTGCTTTAATGGGAGTTATGTAAGTATAATCTATGATTGTTGGATTTGGTTCTTATGATATTGTGTAAAAATATATATTGATAGATGATTGAAAGAGAAGGGGAAAAGAGGATAAAATGTGTTCTGAAACTTCAATAAATAAACTGCATTAATCTAGGTAAAATTTGACAAAATTGTCTTCATGAAAGTTGTAGATCTTTCTCTTATCTTTCTAATGAAATAAAATTTGAAATTTTTAGACTTTGAATTAGAAAGTTATGATGTTTTAAAGTTGGTGTGTGTGGCTGGAAAGTCGCGATCATGCTCAAGCACAATCGCGACAAACTTCATACCCTGCACGAACCATGAAATTCTGCTACTGTTCAATAAAAGTTGCGATCATGCTTCAACACAATCTCGACACCTTATTCTCACAGGCATGAGAATTTAAAAGTCACGCCTGTGACTTTTACTTATTCCTCTTCTCCTTTTTATTCATTAATTCATAAGTTGATTTCTTTGTTTTACTCCCCATTTTCGACTACTCCTTATA
>JAOQMS010000001.1:8031974-8065381 GCA_027563885.1 Erythroxylum longipes | reverse complement strand
ATATATATACGTGTTATTCATCACTTTCACCCTAATTCTTCCCATTTCATAGTCTCTCACTACCAAAATCACCAAAGAAAAATATGACCCTATCCACACTTCTGATGTACTACTCGAAATTTTCTAAGAAAATTTTCAGGGTCCAACAAGTTGATTCAACAACTATAAGAATCCCATTTATGTTGGAATGAGATTGGGATTCAACAACAGTTTCTTTTTCATAGATTAACTGTTTGTCGGAACCCACTGTAGAGTTAGCATCCTCATCAATAATTTTATCCTCTTTGGAAATGGAAGTTGTACGTTCTGACATAGAAGGATTAGGAACATGAGAAGTCTTTGTAAGAAAAAAATTTAAAAAGAAAAAAGTTGTTATTGGTGGAAAGGAAAAGATACAGAGAGATAAGACAAGTAAAAGAAATGGTGGTTGCAACACTGATATCATACCAGGATCTGGGATTACAGGAAATGTTGGAATGTTATCAATAGCATTATCTTGATGATTGCTCACCATCTTCCACATATCTGAAAACATCATTCAGGACAAAATATCCATTGTCTTGTGGTGCAAGAAAGAATGATTGTACAAACTTTCTTTTCAGGTGCATGTTAATATTAGTAAGGCAGTTGAGAAAATGTCTTGAGTAATCAAGGAGCCAAGAAACATTAACTATGAATTGTTTAGGTTTTTACCCAAACAAATGTACGCTTGAGAAAGTAACAACTTTTAGCTACAATAATTGATAGTTTAATAGTTAGTTGAATCGGTAGAGTCATTGGGTAGGTTGAGAGATCGTCCAATTGATTCCTTTTAATTTGATTTGGGACAATTAATTACACCTTGCGAGAGGGTAATTAATACATTTGGAAATCTAGGGTGAGATACAATTCAATCAATAAAATAGGAGGGACACAAAATAGGGAAAAAAGTAATCTCTCCTATTTATATTCTTGAATTTCGATTTTTTTACATTTTGGTATTGTGTATTGCTTTATTTTAGTTTTTAATTTTAATTTAATTTTCCAGATTATTTGTATTAAACAATTTGGTTTCTTAAATAAAGTTTTTTCTAAATTAAGTGGTGTCTGGGCATCAATCCCTGTGGGGTAGATATCCGCTCTTTTTAACTACAAGTCACGACCCATTCACTTGTGGTTTTGAGCATAAAACAAGTAGTTTGTGTTGCATAATTACGCGTACATAGAAACTGAAAGCTTGACAAAGAAGACCACTAGTTCAAATAATTTCTACAAAACTATTTGTATTGTGGTTATAAAGCTTGCGCTCAATTATGCAGTAACTTAATTTAGAAAGCTCACATGGTTAAAATTACTTTCACTTATACCTTTGTGTTTTGCATGACGTTTAGCAGAGGTAAAACTGAAACAGCTTCAAGGTAAACACAAAAAGCCCAACAAAATCTATTAAATATGTGATGTGTAGTTAATGGATGAATCATTAAGGATAGCACAACAATGAGAATTTAAATAAGAAAATGATAGTGCATCGTAACACTAGTTAAAATATAATTAGATTACTACTATAGCAGTGGTGAGTCTAGGTCGATCCCACAGAGAGTGTGTGTAAAGTTGTTGAAATAAAATTAATTGGTGTTTAGTTTAAAGGGGGTTTTGGATTTTTCAAACAAGAAAATAAAATGAAACTAGACTAATAAAAACAAATGAAGGAAAACATGTGAAAAATGATATAACTGGGGAATTCGGTAGGGACCTGGTTCTTTGGTTCAATCTCAGCCTACACCTCAATTAAGCATATTTAATTGATTTGTTGTTCTCAAACCTCTCCTAGCAACTATTAATCGTGGGTTAATAATTAACCCGAGTTTTTTCTTAGGTTTTGTTTAATCAAGAACGATCATTAATTAAACCTAACAATCGAATAACCTAGGATATGATCTTTAGATTTAATTAGGAAGTAGTATTATGAATTAGGGAAACTAATTAATTAAGGCAACAACCATATACGATGCGTCATTTAACCTAGGTTATGTGATCCTTAATGATTATGAATCATTAGTCACTACGCATAAATTTCAACATAACAATTACAGATTATATCGAAATTCTAGCAATAGGTTTGTAAATGAATGATTTAACGAACACATTAAAATCATCCTTTTATAATACCCAATGAATTCACACATAAAATAACCGAACAATAACAAAAATCTTATTATCTATACACAAAACCCAAATCAATTAACATAGGATAACACAATCAATTTCTAATTAGAGAAAAAAAACAACAAAAATGATGAAATACATTTAGCTCAGGTCGTAGGCGTCAATATCACCTCCGAACTAATGTCAGGACGTCTAACCCTTTGCGGTCTTTCCAAAGAAAATGCTTCGTACCTTATGTTATAACCCAGCCGAAGATCTTTCTTACGCCTCCACTCTTCTATTTTCTCTCCAACCTCGCTACTATTCTCTTGATGTGACGAATTAATACGTGTCCATCCTATTATTCACCTTTTCATTTAAAACTCTCGACACTTCTTTGCATCTTCTATGACTGAGTTTCATGCAAATGTAAGCGTTAAACGCATACACTTACGTTTAACACATACGTTTGTGTTGAACGCAAATGTAGTTTGCGTTTAACACAAACTTATCCCAGTTCATCACTGCGTTGTCGCTTTGGCGTGTTGCTGCTTCCCTTCTTATACTGCGTCGTTTTCTTCTGGCATGGACTGCTCCTTCTTTGGCTTTGCTGCGTTTTGTTCTTTTGTTTTCTTCTTCTGCTGCTGTTTTGTGCGTACACCTATTGCAACCTTCCATTTGTTTTACCATAGTTCCAAAATGCTTTCCATTAAATTTGAACTCACATTCTTGCTGTGACCAATTTTAAATCTTCCTTTTTTTTTATTCTTGTCTTTTAATTTTCTTGTTATTGCTCTATAAAGACAAGTAAAAATTAATCTTTAAAAAATGACTCAAATATCATACTTTCGACTCACTTCAACTTCTTTACTTCTGAATTATCCCTAAAATCATATATAAGTTAAAGTAAGTATCTTAAGTAAGTTATTGTCCTTAATCGCTAAGTGTTATAAAATAATTAAATAATAAATTAAATACCTATCAATTTCCTCCACTCTTAGCTTTTGGCTATCCTCGGGAAAAATATTAAAATTAATCTCAAAGACCCAAAAACATTGACTCATTTCTCATATGTTCCAAGAATACATAATCATAAACAAAGATGAATGACTTTCAAAAATCATAGCAAGAAATCAAAATTCCAAGCTTTTACTCATGACCAATCAACATTCATCATCTTCAAAAACTGAGCAATCTAATGGTAGACTTGAAAAATATGTTTAACTAAAATATAACTTGAAAAATGTGTTTAACTTAAATATATTATAGGTATACTCAATATCATTCATGATCATGTCATTCCCTAACTTTGCATATCATTTCAATTCTCCACCACTAATGTTCATATGCAAAATCATGAATCAAAGGACTTTTTAGGGTTGTAATGTGAGTAAAGGTGAGGCGAGACATTTTTGGGTCAAGTAACATGAAAGTCATTAAAGCTAGTGAAACAAATGCAACACTCAATATGACATCAAGTGCACAAGTTCACATTCTTACAAAACTGGGTACCGTCAGCTATGACAAATGTAACACTTATATTTCACAGCTCATTCCAGCTCTCACACACAAACCACATGAAGCATATACTAATTCAAAGGAATCACTTATACAATTTATGCCAACAATAGATTGAAACCACAATAGTGAACCTTCCAAGCCAACATCTACCTCATATTCAACATACTCAAATAATACATTCATTACAACGTTAGGAAGATGCATTAATTATGGATAACTTTTCAAACTCATATGCACTTCCTCCTTGACAAATTTATTTGAACAAAAAAATTTTATTCTTTTTCTTTCTTTTTCATTTTCTTTTCTTTTCTTTTCTCGTGCTTTTCTCTTTTTCTTTCTTTTCCTGTCTTTTTTTAACATTAAAAGAAACTACATTAATATGGAAATTTCAATGATAAGACATAACAAAACATCTCAACATTAACCAACCCACACATATGTACACCCCGACACGTACACTTTTGTACATCCACAAACTCACCAATTACAAATGCTCCACTAGCTTCAAGGCTTGGGAAGGACGTTTAGGTAGGTTAAAGCATGTAATGTGGCTAATACACAAAGAAAAGGCAAATAAAGCTAAATAGGGCTTATCAAAAAGGAAAATCATATAATGGGTAGCTATTTGGCTAATGTAGTTCGGAAATGCAAAGAATACATAATCATATCCATGTTAATGTAATGATAAAAATGTGGTCTCGAATAGAAATTCAAGGTAAAATCAGGATGTATATGTCATAAAGGTCACACACTATCAAAAGACAATGAGACTAATATCGATGTGTCAGTCTAATAAGGCTTAAAATATCATCGGCTTTGTCTACCATTAGTCACTACTCTTCTAAAGATAATGCATATCGACCAATCATAAGAGTAAAAATACATGCTAAAGTTGCTATGAAATTCTCTAATCAATTCATTATCTACTCATGACTATATAATCCTAGAAGCAATATAAAATGAGAAAATATTTGTTTTGTTAGTTTGTTTTATTCTTTCTCTCATTTTGATTGAAAACTTAAAACAAGCAAAACAAACAAATTCAAAAACACACATGCATATAAAAAGTAATGCAGAAATGTAAACAAAAGAAATTTACTTTCCTTGGGTTGCCTTTCAAGAAGTGCCTTTGTTTAAGGTTACTGGCTCGACTCCTTTTTCTTCTCACGTGATAAAATTGTGATCTTTAGGTATTACAATTAGCGTCATTTCCATGCGAGGTTACTTCAGATAGGGCCTTAGTTGATCATTATTCCCATTTAGCATCCTCCCTATCCTTAGACTTTCGATCTCTACTAAGTCTATGCTTTCTTGAAAGATCTCGAATGTCTCTTCACCTTTTTCCTCCTCGTTTAATTCCTCTAACCTGTTAGGTAAAAGTAAAGAGTCATTCTCAGCAATAAAATGGAACTTAATATTTACCTTCGAGCTAAAAACATAGCTTTTTCTACCTCGAGCTCCTCCTTAACTTATTCGGCACAAGCAATTTGTTGAGGATTGACCTCAAAATTCTCAAGCTCCTCATCGCTTTATAAAGTTTTTGTACAAACGTCCATTAGGTACACCTCGGGTTGATATAGCTGCTCCTCTTTGCTTTGCAGTTCCAGATGATTGATATCTCCCTATCGAGGCAATGCATCTTCCTGAAATTGCAAAGTATCCTATCGGATTTGTTGTACACCTTGCTAAAACAACTGTTGCAAATTCTGTTGGAATTGCTGCATATTTTGTTGAATTTGAAGATTTTTAGCAACCATAATATTAAGCAATTCTTCTAGAGATGTAACTGAGTCGTGTTACCTCTCCGAATATTGGGTGCTAGATCATGTATTTTGTGGAAATTTCCCTCCATCTTGCTGGAATTGTAGACTATTATGACGCAATTGCAAAGTATTAACATTCACAATATTAATTAACTCTTCTAGAGATGGACCAGAGTCGTGATAGGAAGCTTTTGGTCTGTATGAGAATTGTTGTGCGTCCTGCAAACCATCATAGAAGTAATTCTGATGGTTATCTCATCCATAACTAAAGTTAGGTTGATCAGTCCAACCTTGGTCATAAGATTGAGAATAATAGTTAAAGAAAAAATTACTTCCATCCATTATTTTTTTTATAAATCACAAACACAAAACAAAATTAAGAAAAGATCACGAAATAACTGAAAAGAAATCAATTATGAAATATATACAAAATACTAATTAAAATCACAAATAAAAACTAAAACACTGCATTGCCTAGCAACGGTGCCAAAATTGACAGTGCGTCGTAATGCTAGTCAAAATAAAATAACTAGACTACTGCTATAGCAGTGGTAAGTCTAAGTCGATTCCATAGAGAGTGTGTGTAAAGTTATTGAAATAAAATTAATTGGTGTTTAGGTTAACGGGAGATTTGGATTTTTGAAACAAGAAAATAAAATGAAATATACTAATAAAAACAAATGAAAGAAAGCATGCGAGAAATGATAAAAGTGGAGAATTCGACAGAGACCTAGTTCTTTGATTCAATATCAGCCTACACCCTAATTAAGTATATTTCAGTGATTTGTTGTACAGGTATATGCGCCATGAAACAGCGCAAGACATATTTTTTAATTTTAAAGATTTGTACTATTACAATGGGAACAAGCTTCCTTTTGCTGCTGCCCAGATTGGCCAAGCGTTCAGAAATGAGGTTTCTTGGCTACTTTTGGATTTGAAGTGCTTATGCACACGCTGATGTTTTGTTATTTCTTAATCGTGCTTATCCATTTGTTTATACAAGTCGCATTCAGGTAAGGCTTGGGTAATGTAGTGATGACTAGTCTATTAAATTCATGTAAGGTTTGGGTGAATTACTAGTCCATTGCATTCGGGTAAGGTTTCAGTGATGTAGTGATGACAGAGAAAATGTTAACATACCACGCATATGCTGTAACTTAGGGCTGCTATATTGCAAATAGTGTTTAGGTTTGCTGGACTGTAGTATTGAAGAAGTAAAAGGAAAAGGATAGTTATAGAAATCACTCCTAGGTTTGGAGTGAGCAAAGTGTTAATATCACACCAATAGGTATGTAGAAATCATTTCTAGGATTTTAGGAATAACTCTTTAAGTACTTTAGAAAGAAGCATCACAATTACCAAATAGGTAATCCAGGTGTCCTGGGAAAAGAAACGTACTCCTAATACAGCAAAATCTCAAACCTAGTAGAGAAACCTTATAAGAACTCTATAACAACTTAGCTCCTGTCTATGAAACTGGCAATTATATAAAAGTAATACATAAATGGACCATTAAAGAAAATAACAAAGCCAAGCAGACTGTAAAAGCAATAAATAGGAGGTTTGACAATGTACACATGAACAGTAGACATATCTCTGAAACTAAGTCCCATTCCCATCAATGGCATTATCTTGTTGATCGTTTATTTAATGGCTTTTATTATTGGTGCTTAAGGTTGTTTTAACGGCATTACTGTCCTTGTTGGTGCTTGCAAATAATGTGTATGGTATGCTTGTGAGAGATATTGTAAGGCTTCTGTTCTAACAAGGTTCTATACCTGCAGATCTCTCCTCGCCAAGGCCTTCTCAGAGTTCGGGAATTCACCTTAGCAGAGATTGAGCACTTTGTTGAATCCTGAAGACAAATCTCACCCAAAATACTCTGAAGTTGTGGATCTGGAATTCCTCATGTTTCCCAGGGAAGAGCAAATGTCTGGTCAGTCTGCAAAGAAAATTCAGCTGGGTAAAGCAGTTTCAAAAGTAAGTTTTGATCAGTTAATTATGAAGTTTGGATTTATCTACATACTCCTGTATATCGCCATGCTCTCATGACATTCAGGGGATTGTCAACAATGAAACTCTTGGCTATTTCATTGGGAGAGTATATCTCTTCCTTACCAGTCTTGGTATAGACAAAGATCGACTACGTTTTCGCCAGCATCTTGCAAATGAAATGGCTCACTATGCTGCAGACTGTTGGGATGCTAAGATTAAGTGCTCCTATGGCTGGATTGAGTGTGTTGGTATTGCAGATAGATCTGCCTACGACTTGCGTGCTCATTCGGTGAGAAACTGTTTGGAAGATTACATCTATCATTATGTATGAAACTGACCTATATTCTTTGAATGCTGGATACCCTATGATAAGAATAGTGAGATAGCAGGTTTGCCGACTACAAACATCTCTACTTTTGAAAAACATATTCCCTTTAGTACCTATGTATCGTATGACATGTCTTGCCAGCATACTTTATTAGTAAAGCTATGTCCTGTAAGCAGCAAACGTGAATTAATTGTTTAACTTGTTGAACAGGAAAAAAGTGGAGTTCCTCTAGTGGCCCATGAAAGTTCTCAGAACCTAGGGAAATGGAGGTATGTTTTATGCTAATCATGCTCATTATGATTGCTAATTCTAGACATATTTGACAAAATATTAAAAATGTGGGATTCTATATCTCCATGCTGGTGGCTGCATCGTGATAGTTAACTGATATGTGCATCCTCATTATACAATGTCATTTTAATTTGCTTGTGGTTGCCAGTAGTTAACCTGCTATTTTATGATTTCAGAAATTGGTTATAGCGCCAGTGAAGAAAGAGTTGGGACTTGCATTCAAGGGTAGCCAGAAAATGGTTGTTGAGGCTTTGGAGGTACAAAGTGGAATTCACCGATCACTCATTATGTGAGAACTTTTGTGTAGGTTTGATTCATGATTTTCCTTTCTATTTATTAGGCTATGAAGGAAAAAGAAGCTCTGGAAATGAAGGCATCTTTGCAGTCCAAGGGAGAGGTAGATTTTTATGCCTGCACTCTGGCGAAAAATGTGTTCATCACAAAGAACATGGTCTCAATTTCAAAGGAAAAGAAGGAACACCGGAGACTTTTCACACCATCAGTAATTGAGCCGTCTTTTGGCATTGGAAGGATAATTTATTGCCTCTACGAACACTCTTTCTACATGAGACCCAGTAAAGCTGGGGATGAACAGCTAAATGTTTTCCGTTTCCCTCCCCCGGTTGCACCAATTAAATGCACAGTTTTCCCACTTGCCCAGAATCAACAGCATGAGGAAGTTGCCAAGATCATTTCGAAGTCATTGACGGCTGCTGGAATCTCGCATAAGATTGATATTACAGGTGGAATATTATGACTATTCTAATTCTTAGTGGTCAACTGAATGTTAATGAGCAAGTTTCTGAATTCGTGGCTATTAATGCAGTTGTGTGTCTGTTTTAACAGTTTGCTTATTTGTTTATGCCAATGATGGTTGCAGGCACTTCAATTGGGAAACGCTATGCAAGAACGGATGAACTTGGTGTCCCCTTTGGGATAACTGTTGATTCACCATCTTCTGTGACGATTCGAGAGAGGGAAAGTAAAGATCAAATCCGTGTTAATGTGGAAGAAGCAGCATTAATCGTAAAGTCTGTAACTGATGGACGTAGGACATGGGCTGATGTGTGGTCAAATTTCCCCCGCCACTCCTCTGGGTGTGTGGAGGAGTAAATATGACGTGAATGAAAAGGTTTTGGTTGATGTATTCAGAATAGCGCTTAATTCAGAACAGTTAAATACCAATTGACAACGATTCCTGAGAAGGACCAACAATTAGAAAATATTGAACTTTGGGGGCACTGTTGGTAAGTGTTTTTTGCTGTGATGTGCAAGATCTGGTGGAGGAATTTCGGATGCCATGAAAATCGGCCGGTTTTACGTTAGACGACTCTAGTAAATTTCAAGTGTAGGAAACTCAATTATCATTGCTTGTTTCTCCCCTTAGAATTTTCTCATCATAAAATAAGATTTTAGTTTTAAACATCTATTTATCTAAGCTAAATTGTGCTAATATTAACTTGAAAACATTTAGTATTTGTGAAGACAAAAACGGTTTCTCAGTAGTACTGTTTTTGGGGATCGGCAACATTTAGGATAGTAATGACATGTTCGGTTGAACGGAATAGTTATTTTATTCTTAACATATTAATTAAGCCTGTGTTTAGCTAGAAACAATATAGAATAACTAATGATAAGAATAGATATTCTATTACTTATTTATTATATTCCTTGTACCAAACAAACTACAGGGCCGTCGTTCGTTGTCTCTCAAAACCATTCTCTTTATAGTCAATTTGTTAGTTTATATCTTTACACTCTTCGTTATTAGTTACATAATTATTTGAAAGTATTCTTTATTATATAATATACTTGGTAGTTTATATCTTTACCCCGATCGTTATTTAGTTACATAATTATTTAAAAGCACTCAAGTTCAGGAGATAAATATAAAAAATAAAATTATAATGAGATCTTAATTATAAGATTTATATTGCATTTATGCATTGTCTTTAAATTATTCTTAATCATTATTCTATTGAGATTGGTAAAGAAAAGAAAATTTAATATGTTATGTTTTTTCCTTATGAAAAAAGTATTCGATTTTATGGATTAAAGTACGAAGATACTTTAAAAAATGTGTAAATGTTTGTGAGATAATAAGTTATCTAAAATGATCTCAATTGAGAAATTCATTTGAAACGTTATTTTTATATTTAAAAATTCTCATTGTCATAATTTTATAAGTGATTGTTTGAATTGAGATTATCAAAGTATCTTATATATGACTAACTTTTTTTAATACCATTTAGAACCTATTATAGTCAAGGGTAACCCCATTATAATCACCGGATATTGCGAGAAATATATAGAGATAATTTAGTTATCAATATATGATTCATCTTCTTAAAGTAATTAGGGATAACGTTCTATTATTATTAATTAGTATTAACTTAGAAAATTAATGACTAAGGATAAATGACACTTTAAAAAATAGTTTTCAAATGTCATTAACTGAATCAATTATTAATTTTTAAAATTCTATGAAAACTATAAAAAATTTCAGCCTCTTTTTTCATTTATTCATAATCTAATTTATTATCAAATAGATATATATTATTTAATAATTTAATATATTAATTATTAATAAGAATTATGAATAATTTAATTTAGTATTATATATTTAATTAATAAAAATATGAATAATATAATTTTATTTATTTTTTTAATTAAATTAAATAAAATTGATTATAATAATATAATTATAATTAGAACATCTTCAAAAATAAAATTTTCAAATAAAAATTTTATTCAATAATTAAATATATTAAAAACAAAAATATTGATTTATAAATAAAAATTAATTCATATGTAAATATTAATTTAGAAACTATTTATTTTAATAAAATAAAAAACTTTATTCATCATGTATTAATAAATATTATATAAAAATTAAATAAATTTAATTAATTAAAAATATTATCTTTAAGTTTTATCTATAATACAAACATAATTACATTGGGATTGCCAAATAGAATTTTATTTTTATTTAAAAGAAGAAAAAAAAAACTAAAACTAAAAATCACAACAAAAAACGGACATGAAACCAAGCAAAACCATTAAAAAAATATCTATTGTTACTACTGTTACTTTTAATTTTCTGTTTTTTAAAATTTTAATTTATGTCTGAGTTTTCTGTTTTTAATTTTAATTTTTTTCAGTTTTCAGAAAATATAAAAACCATAAAAAAATGTGTTTGTTTTATGTTTATGTTTTTCATAGTTTAATTCTATCAACTAAATATATATTATTTAAATAATTAATATATTAAATTTTGATCATAATTATGAATTAGTTAATTTAACATTATATATTTAATTAATTAATTAAATTAATAATAAGAATTTTGAAAAATATAATTTTACTTAATAACTTTATTTAAATTTTGTAATTAAATTAAATGAATATTAATAAATATATTTAAATTTTAATTATCTTCAAAAAATATAAATCTAAATAAAATTTGATTTAATAATTAAATATATTTAAAATAAATATGAATTTATAAATAAAAGGCCAATTTTTAAATTATTTATTTTAATAACATATACTAATTTTATTAAAAAATTTTAAATAAATATTACATAAGAGATTAAAATAATTTATCTTTAAGTTTTGTCTAATATGTAATTATTATCAATAAATGATATTAACAACCAAACAAGTTTTTGTTTTTATTTCAAAAGAAAAACATCACGTAGATAAACATAAGTAAAACTAAACGACCCTTATTTTAATGTTAGAATAATGTCTTTAGGATTTTGGATTAAAATAATCTAAAGATTAATAAAGTTACCTTTGATTTAAAATAAAATATTTAAGTTTCCAAATAAGATTTAAAATTGTTATAAAATTTTTAAATCAATTATATAATTATATTAATTATTTTTCTTTTCATGATTAATATTAATAATTAAATAAAATTTTAATTAAAAATTAAAAAATGTGTTTTTAGAATAAAATTAATTAAATTTCATTTAAATTAAAATTAATTAATTTAATCTCTTAAAATTAAGAAAGTTGTTTTCTTAATAATTAAAATTAAGAAATGTATTTCTTAGTTAAAATTTATTTATTTTAATTTCGTTTAAATAAATTAATTTTATTATTTTAAGAACATTATTATTTATTTATTTAAAAATTATTTATTTATTTGTTAATTATAGGTTTCCTAACTTATTAAAAGAGATATTTTTCCTGACTAAATTTGATTTTTTTCTTAATTTATTAGAAAATATATTTTTCTTAAATAAATTTGGAAATTTTTTTATCATTTATTAATAAATTAAATTTTTTTAATATTTTTAAAATATTATTTTAATTTATTAAGGTAAAATTTGAAATTAATTAAGAAGTTAATCTCCAAATAAATAAGAAAAAGAATTTCTTAACCAAATTAAAAGTGTTTTATTTAATTTTGAAAGTATTTTTTAATGTTATAAAATAATGTTCTAACAGAAAAAAAAAGTTTATCTAAGTAGACTAGAAATGGTTTTCTAATTAGATTGGAATGCTTTACTTTAAAATTTTTAAAAAGTAAGCATAATTTATTGAAAATTATTTTTCAATTAATTTAACTAAAGGAGTGTAGATAATTGGAAATAGTTTTTAATAGAGTCAAAAACTTACTTTTAAATCAAATTAAATTTTTATTTGAAATATGATTCATTTAGGAATCAATGAGTTTAATCTAATTTAATTATCCAACGAGTTGAAAATATTATTTTAGATTATGAAGATTACTAACTAGAGTTAAACAAAACCTTTTTTATGCATATAATTTCATTATATTGATATGAGAAATTACATGGTATTAATATATGTTTGGTATACTTTATCCTAATTGGAATGGTAGATAAAGGATTAAATTATACATCATAACTATGCATCGATAGATTTAATCTAACTACTTTGATATTCATAATATCTAGGTAGTCGTGACATATTTCTAGATGCTAAATTAAAAAAAGATTTGATTTATATAATTTTAATTATGAATTAGAATTTTAATTTATAATTAATACTGATAGATTAAGAACATAATGGGTTATATATAAATGAGCAATGAAAAAGAGAAAATTGATTTAAATTAAGTTGTACTTAATTGTAAAGTTTGAGAAATTTTAGTGATAAAAAATGAGATATTTGATTTTATTAAAATTAAATTATAATTATAATTAGAGTTTGAATTTAATTATAAGTAGGAATTTAATACTGATAAGAAAAGAATTCTTCTGTATTTCTCTATAAATAAGAGGAAGGCATACGGAAGCCAACACTTCTGCTTTCACCTATAAAAAATTTGAGTTCTTTTCTCTACTCTATAGATAGTGTTAGTGATTGGACACTTGGATAGTTTGTGGCTAACACTTTGTGAAGAATTTTTTGTAGAAATTTGAATCAATTATGACTGAGTTACCTTTTATGATTAATGTTTTTTAACCTATTAAATTATTAAGATCCTCTTAGGCAACTATAAAAAATTATTTTTTCACTACGCCCATAATTAGGTCATGGTAAGTTTTCTGATAGTAGTATCATAACCTCCTTTAATTATTTAACTTGATTAAAGTTACTTAATTGTTATTGATTTTATAACATTAAGGCTTAAAACTTACTTAATAATTCCCTAATACAAATTAGGGCAATAATTAATTAAGGTTTGTTTTAAGTTTCTGAAAATTAAAAGTAAGATGTGTGCCCCTGTGCATAAGTTTTCAAGAAAAATTAAATTTACATGCATCACACGTGTTTTCCTTGGTGTTTATTTTTCCTTTTGTTGTTTTTAGAAACCTAGAATTATGCCTCATATTTGTTTTGCTTCCAGATTAATTATGCCTTTTGTTCTTCGTATTTCAAATAATGTTTGCATTATCTCAATATCAACTTAATTTGACTCAAGTTCAGTCAAGATCTTTTGCATAAGAGGAAAGATATTGCTATGATACCATGGACCAATTAACCAAACACATCACAGGATCTTAGAAACGTTAAGATGAGCACAACAGTTTGATTTGATTTTGTATTTTCCAAGTTATGATTTTAATTTTTTATTTTTCAAGTTAGGTGTTTCTATATATATATATGGATCAACTTATAAAAATTTTTGGCAAAATTACAAATAACTAACTCATAATCATGTATAAAAATTTCTCATCAAGATAAAAGTTAATTAAGCTAACTAAAAAACAAACTAATTGCATGTTGACTTTAAACTTTTACGTAGACAAATAAAATTCAGTTAATATTTTTTCTTGTATTAAGATCAAGATTTACAAACCTAAATGTATTCTCTAACTAAACTTGTAACAATCCTGATATCAATGCTAAGATTTTGGCTTGCTATCAAGATATCTCTTTAAAAGTTCAATATTAAGAAATTTAATGGATTCTATGGTAAAGATAAGAGTGGTTCTTGTTCATTAAGTACGAGTAATAGCATTGAAAGTAGAAGAAAATTTAGGCACATTAGAGAAGGAAGAGATTCTATCAAAGATGTACAATGCAATACTACTAAGTTTTCGTTATGAGGTTTTAAGAGAGGTTGTTAATGAAACGAAACAACCGTTGCTTCATTATAAGAATGAATTGAAAGTAAGGACCAAAAAAATAATTTAATATGATTTATATCAAATGCACCATTTGTATACCTTAATGATGATAGAAAGTACAGAGATGAAAGATCATATTAATAAATTAAATCAGATCATCTTAGATTTATAAGTTGTTGGGATCAAAATTGAAGATGAGGATTAAACATAATCCTTTTTGGTGCTTGTTACCCAATTCATATGACAATTTTGTTGACACCATGTTGTATATTATGGACACTATTTCTGTTAATAATTTGAAGGATCATCTGTAGTTTAGGAAATCGATGAAAAGGTTTTTAGGTACATATAGAGGTGGATTAGGTTTAGTTATTAGCAAACAAAGGAATAAGGAAAGGGATTCTGAAAATAGGAGTAAATTATGATCCAAATTGAAGGATAAATATGTTTGATGCTTTAACTATAAGATAAAAGTCACCTTAAAAAGGACTATCCACAGTGATGAAGGGAGAAGGGAAAAGGGTGTATTGACTATGAAAAAAAAAGAGAAGAAAATTACAGCATGACATTTATATCTTAATAGGAAAGAGAATAGTAAGATCAATGGCTATTGGCTAGGGACAAGGAACAAAAGTCGTCGAGCTTTCTAACCACCAATTAAAAATATTATGATAATTTAGTTAGTGCGTTTATCGGGCCTCTTGTTATATAAACATATCATTAAGTACTCATCCGTTGCAGCCTGATAAGAAAAGGGCCTAATACTATTATATGGAAACAGATCATCTGTGTCGTGTAGCCTGTACCCATCCTGTCGCCGCATATTTTATTTGTTCATTGTGAAATGTGTGACGAACATGGATGGCACATCGGGCGCAAGATCTCCCTTCCTATTTTAACAAGCTAGAATCAACTAATTTTAACCGCTACGTTTATTACATACAGTTCAATCCTAATTAATCAACATGTCCAATCTACCTTTTCATTCGATAATGATGTCTAACCAGTTTTTCATACGATCAAGGTAGGTACCCGAATTTCTAATACTTAAAAGTACTCTGCGTCTGTGTCAAGGAAAGATGGATGGGCTTGCATTATTGCTGAAGAGTGATCACTCATTATGTGTAAACCATTCAATCAAACCGCATTGTTGGGAGAAATTTTACACGCCGCTATATAAGGTAAAGGGCATTTAATTGTTGCAACTTTTCTCAATGGCATTTATTAGGCTATTAGTTTTTCTGCCAACGGGCCATCACATGTTAGCTGGATTCTTTAAAGGTCGCTGCCTTTTGATATGTGTTATTCATATCACCACCTGCTAACTAAAGGGAACATTTATGTTTTGGAAAAATATGTAGTCTTTGTGCATATATATATATATATATGTTCATGCTCTACTTTTGCTACAAATTATCTTCTTTTTGCGGGTAGGAATAGCTTTTATCAGAATTTTTAGTATGGTGTGGACTCTTATGGAAGTCGTTAATCTATTTTCATGGACTTACTCTACCATTGCTTCATGCAATCTGTCAATATTCATATATCTCGTGCTTCCTGTCACAGTTCAGAAGCTTTAAATCGTCTTGTAACACGAAACAAGAAGCATATAGAAACACTCATTATTCCCTTGTTTTACATTTGTCCTTTCTTTTTGGTCTCATTTTCTCGAGTTTAGTATTTGCTGGATCTTGTTTTCAATTGCAATGAAAAGTATATTGTGGTGTCAATGATCCTAAACTAACGTTTATTTGGAGTGTTTTTGGGTAACTAGACACAGGGAAGATATTGAGAAAAGAAAGCATCGTGCTGTCTGATAAGTATATTGGCTTCTCCTGAGAGCTGAGAGATGGGAACGAGTCGAGAAATCAAGTCACCGGAATGTCCGCCCGAGATACCAAAGGCCACCTGCAATCACACTTCTGAGCCCTCTCGAAGCAAAAAGCTTGAAATCTTCTTTATGGAGTCTGATAATAGGCGGATGGCACTTGGGCGAGGCTATACTGGAGGAACTACACCCGTTAATATACGCGGAAAACCAATCTCTGATCATCACCTCTCAAAGACTGGTGGCTGGATTGCTGCCTTCTTCATTTTTGGTAAGCGACTTGTTTTAACTTTGTGGACTGAAAAAGCTGTTTTATTTGATGACAGCGCTAACTTTAAGAACACGAATTCACTGATTTCTTCCAATATATCTGAATCAAGCGTCCACTGCTGCTCTATATGTATAAGTATCATTTTGTAGAGTACAGCAGAGATCATCTTTAGTTCCTTCTTTTCTTTTCCTTTTTCTTTTTTCGTTTGTTTGCTTCCTGCTGGTATAGCCATAAGACTTTTCTTTTTCTAATTCCAAAGACCAGCTATAAGAGCATAACCCGTCATTTCAAAATTTATTTTATTCTTACATCTTTCCAGAACAGTTCTACAAATATTTGGTTGCACGTACAGGGAATGAAATGGCAGAGAGGATGGCTTATTTTGGTCTCTCAGTTAACATGGTGGCCTTCATGTTCTACGTTATGCATAGGCCTTTCACAAGTTCATCGAATGCAGTGAACAATTTTCTTGGGATATCACAAGCATCCTCTGTCCTTGGCGGTTTCCTAGCAGATGCTTATCTGGGTCGATATTGGACTATTGCAATATTTACAACAGTATATCTTGCGGTAAGACTCTTGTATAGTTGTCGCAAATTAACAAATGAAAGCTTGTGAATTTCTCTAGTTAAAGTTGCAAAGTTATATAATAATTAATGATCACCAAATCTTTTCCATTGTTGGCCTTTTGTAGGGTTTGACAGGTATCACCTTATGTGCGACAATGAATATTTTTACGCCGAATCAGGACCAATGCGACCAACTGAACCTGCTTTTAGGAAATTGCGAACCTGCAAAATCATGGCAGATGTTCTATTTACATGCAGTCCTTTATGTGACAGGATTTGGAGCTGCAGGTATAAGACCGTGTGTCTCTTCATTTGGAGCTGATCAATTTGATGAAAGAAGTAAAAATTACAAGACTCTCCTGGATAGGTTTTTCAACTTCTTTTATCTTTCTGTAACTATTGGGGCAATTGTCGCCTTTACTTTGGTTGTCTACATCCAAATGAAAAAGGGATGGGGATATGCTTTTGGTTCATTAGCCCTAGCTATGGGTATATCCAACCTACTATTCTTTATAGGTACTCCTCTATACAGACACAGATTGCCTGGAGGCAGTCCTCTAACAAGAGTTGTCCAAGTTCTGATTGCTTCTTTTCGTAAAAGAAACATTCCTTTCTCAAGCAGTGAGCTTGTAGGGCTCTATGAGGTTTCTGGAAAACGTTCTGCTATAAAGGGCAGTGCTAAAATGACTCATACTGATGACTTCAGGTACTCTTTTTTATTCAGGTGAAATTGAAACAGATTATACCACGTTAAAATTAATCATGGGAATGATAATATCATGGGATGATATTGAAATCTCTTTCCGTTGGAGTCTGCAGATGTTTGGACAAGGCAGCCCTGCAACTAAAGGAGGATGGCCCTAATCCAAGTCCCTGGAGACTTTGTACTGTTACTCAAGTAGAAGAAGTGAAAATCCTTATCAAACTAATTCCGATACCAGCATGCACCATATTGCTGAATGTAATCCTAACCGAGTATCTGACACTCTCTGTACAGCAAGCCTACACTATGAACACGCATATGGGCCATCTGAAACTTCCCGTAACATGCATGCCTGTTTTCCCTGGACTCAGCATATTCCTGATATTGTCTCTCTATTACTCCACATTTGTGCCATTGTCTAGACGCATCACTGGTCATCCCCACGGTGCCTCACAGCTTCAGAGGGTAGGAATAGGTCTGGCAGTTTCAATCGTATCTGTGGCCTGGGCTGCCATTTTTGAGAGGTACAGAAGGAGCTACGCAATACAACACGGATATCAGCTTAATTTCCTCACTCAAATGCCCAATTTGAGTGCATACTGGTTGTTAATCCAGTACTGTCTGATTGGAATAGCTGAAGTATTTTGCATTGTTGGTCTGCTAGAATTTCTATATGAGGAAGCTCCTGATGCAATGAAAAGCATAGGATCTGCATATGCTGCTCTTGCTGGTGGCTTAGGCTGTTTTGCAGCAAGTGTATTGAACAACATTGTCAAGTCACTAACTGGGAATGAAGAAAAAGGGAAGCAATCGTGGTTGTCCCAGAACGTAAATACTGGCAGATTTGATTATTTTTATTGGCTGCTTACAGTTTTAAGCATTCTAAATTTTCTGGCGTTCTTATATTCAGCTCATAGATACACATATAGGAAAGAGCAGAGGTATGAGGCGGGGGGAAAAGTTGCAACCCCAACTCCAGTCAATTAATTATGAATGCTTTCCTTTTTATTCATACGGCGGTTTCTTGTTTCGTTTGAATTGATTATAATCAGTTCTTCATCTGCTACAGATCTCCATCAAGTGTAACATGCAAGTTTAAACCGGCACAGTCGAAATTTTGCTTTTGTTAAACTTTATACCTATCCAAATCTAGCCCCTTTTTCCCTTTGTAAGAGACTATATTTACAGGTGACAAATGTACAAAGGAGAGCATGTATGGTCATCAGTGGGCCAATACTTGTTCTGAGCCAACTTAGAGGATTCAAACTCCTGTACCGGGAACAAGAACAACTTAGAAAAGGAGTCTTGTCGAGGAGATTACAAAGTAGGTCTCGATTAAGGGTTTTTCACAAGACAAAAATCAGAAAGATGTTGGTATGTTCTGGCGAGTTGAAGGCTTGTCCTTCCATATGGTGGTGATAGAAGTAAATGAAAATCTGGTTGCTTCGAGGGAACTCAAAAAAACCTCTGCAAAAAATCAATTTTTAAAAAATAAATCAGGATACTCTTCCTTCCATTCGATAAACTTTAAATAGGCTTTATTATATTCAGATTCACAACTGAAAATCTGAAAAAAAAAAAAAGGATGTGAGCATGTGACAGACCTTTCCCCTTATGTTTCACCCTTGTCCGCAAGGCTTACATCTGGAAATTGACTTTTAATGTAATCAGCATCTTCCCAGGTGGCATTCGCTGGAGACATCTCCTTCCAGTGATTTAACACTTCATGCTTCCCCTTTTTGACATGATGATCCAATATAGCTTAAGGCCTTACACGATCGTTCTCAGTAGTGATTTCTGTCGGCAATTGTTCTTGAATAGCAACGCCATCCCCAATTCTTTTTTTTTAATCGAAGCCCCTAAATACGCATCTCAAGAGGCAAATCAAATTATAAGCCATAGCTCCAAGACGTTGCAAGACTTTGAAGGGCCCAAAGTATCGAGCACATAACTTTTGATTTCTTCTAGTAGCCAAAATCTTTTGCAGATAAGGTTGTATTTTTACATAAACTCAATCTTTAACTGAGATTTTTTTTTTCACTATGTTTGGCATCATAAACTTGTTTCATCCTTGCTTGAGCCTCTTTAATCCTACTCAATTCTTGAAGAATCACATCTCTATCTTCTAGATCTTTTTTAACAACTGCTACTTTTGCTGTTCCCGGAACGTAACTTAAGGGAGAGGGAGGGGCCAACCATAAACTACTTTAAAAGGTGTTTTTCAAATCATAGAATTCCAGCTTGTATTGTAGCAATAATCAACCCATGCCAACCTCTTAAGCTAGGCCTTTAGTTGGTAACTTGATAAGTACCTAAGATACATTTCCGATGTTCTATTGATTGCCTCGCTTTGTCTATCAGTTTGAGGGTGATAGAAAGAGCTAAAATGATATGATGCACTATTAAGACGAAACAATTCTCTCCAAAATGCACTCGTAAAAGTTGGGTCCCTATCATAAACAATAAAACGAGGCATCCCATGGAGTAAAAAAATATTGTCGAAAAATATTTGTGTTACTCTAACAGCAGTATAGGAATGAAATTTGGATAATCTATCTACCACTACTAAAATGTTAGTTTGTCCTCCTGAGCATGGTAATCCTTCAATCAAATCCATTGCAATGTCCTCCCATATTTGTTGAAGTAAACCTGTTGGTGTGAGTTGCTCGACTTTATTTCGTTGCCAAGTGTCATAGCTTTTGATGAACTCCCTCATATTCTTCTTGACGCCTTTCTAATAAAAATTATACTTTATACAATGAAGAGTTTTAATGAACCCCTCATATGTGCTGCCATGAAATTGATTAATAATGTTACTAATGAGATTTGAGTCTTTTGCCAAATAAACCCTTTCTTTAAAATATGAGACCCCATCTTGATAACTCTGAGGCCCCACAACCTCGCCTCTTTTTACTAGATTAACCAACCGTTAAAGTGTTAAATTGGTTCGAACCTCTTCTTTAGTTGACTCTAACTAATTTAGACGTGCTTGAGAAACTGCACATAATTCCCCTTCATTTTTTCAACTGATTCCCTCCTAGATAGAGCAGCAACTATATTCTCGCTCCCCTTTCTATATTCAATTACAAAATCATAACTTACTAACTTATAAAGCCATTTTTGCTAAGCATCTTGATATTTGTTTAATTATTGATACATTTAACCATTTACATTTAGTGATTAATAATAAAAAATGCTTAAAATACTCACTTTAATTTATACATGATTTTAGGTACAATTTAGAAGCAAAGGAGTTAAAATGAGTCGAAAATACTATACTTGAAGTCATTTTCTAAAGACTCACATTCACTTATCTTCATAGATCAAGAAGAAGAAGATTAGAGCAAAAGAATGGATAAAGCATAAAAGAATGGAGGGTGAAGCATGCTCACAACCTGCTAGAATTATTGCACAACTGTGAGCATTACTTACGGCTGTGCATGGATTTGTATAGGCATGAGACGCTCTCACGCCTATGCAAGATATGGACATGAATTTAAATGTGGGCTGAAGCAAAAGGTGAGCGGAAGCAACGTGAGTGAAACGACAGCACATTAAGGAGCTAAACGGCGACGTCCAAGGAGCAACAGATGAACAAAACACAGCGCAGTTGTAACTGGAAAAGTTGCACTAAACGTAAGCATATGCGTTCAACTCAACGCATATGCTGCGTTTCATGATTAGGTTTAGAAAAGGAGTTGAACAGGAGATTGGACCAACAATATAATTCGTCACATCACAAACAGTACTGAAGAGAGCTGCGAGGAGAGAATAGAGTGGAGGAAAGGCAGTAGCGTGAAAACATGACAGAAGAGAGTTTGTGGTAAAAGAAAGGAGTGAATAGTAGGGTGGTCCATAGATGTTTATTTGTCAAATCGGTGAATAGTAAGAAGGAAGGCTAGAAAACAGAAGAGTGAAGAACAAGGGGGTTTCGGCTGGGGTTAGTTGTTCGGGTTGAAGCATTTTTCTTGGGATAGACCCAAAAAAAAGCTAAGTTCTCGACACCAGTTCAAAGGCGACATTGATACTGACGACTTGAGTTAAGCATTTTTTTTAAATTGTTTTGTTGTTTCATTCTCTCGTTAGAAATTACCAAACCAAATCAAACATATCCAAATTTTCCCCTAAGCAGGGTATGGGGAGGGTAAGATGTACGCAATCATTCCCGTATCTCCAATAGAGATACAAAGACTGTTTCCTTAGAGACCCTTGGCAAAGATAAGAGCAAAACAAATAACACCAAACAAACAGACACAGACCAACAAACACCGACAACAAAAACAGACACACAAAACAAAAGACCAAACTAATGCAAAAACAATCCCTGTATAAGTCTAACAATATATGTATATGCATGAAGACTATAACCGATTAGAAATTGATTATGTTATTTTGTATGGATTGATTGGGTATTTTAATGATGATGATTTTAATGCTTTATTGAATCGTTTTTTATGAAAACCCATTGCTAGAATCGAATGCAATGCGTAATCGTTGTGTTCCTGATTCATATGTAACAACTAATGGTTCCGAATCATTAGAGATAACATAACATAGGTTAAATAATTCGAGCTTGTGTGATTATTACTTAGATTAGTCTATTTTTCTGATTCGTAAGGCGATTGTCTAGATAAACTTAGAGGGTTTATTTTAGGTTTTCCGATAGCTAGGGTTGATTAACGAGCGCTTCATAATTAACTAGGATCTAAGCAAAAATCAAGATTAACAGAGCTTTTTGTTAATTTACGATCAATAATTGCTAAGAGAGATAAAAGAACAACAAATTAATGAATTATGTTTAATTAGGGTGTAGACCGAGATTGAATCAAAGAACCGGATCCCTATCGATTCCCTAATTTTTTCATTTTTCGCATGTTTTCTTTAATTTGTTTTCATTAGGTTTCTTTTATTTGATTTTCTTATTAAATCCAAACCCCCTATTACCTAAACATCAATTAATTTCATTTCATAAGCTGATCGAATACTCCCTGTAGGATCGACCTAGACTCACCACTGCTACAGTAGTATTCTAGTTATTTTATTTTAATTAGCGTTACGATGCACCTGTCACATCTATTGTAATCGTCTGACTCCACAAATACTTTAAACTCTTATAATTTGTGTGAACTATAAATTATTGCTCAAGTGAGTAAGGCTTCCCTTTTCAACTGCCAACACAAGTGTCATAATTCCTTTCTCATAGGTTGAAAGCAAGAGATGCCTTCCTTGAAGTGCATGACCATAAAAAGCAATTGGTTGCCCCTGAAGCAAGTTAGTGCCATTTCCATTTCCTGAGGCATAACATTCCATAATGAATTTTTGAGAAAAAATTTGGCATAACCAATAATGGAGCTTTCGTCATGGTTGCTTTTAATTTTTCAAAAGCTTCTATAGATTGCTAGCTCCATTTAAAAGAATCCTTCTATAGCATATCAATTAGTGGCTGAGCTATCTTGCCTTAATTTGGAATAAATTTACGATAATAGCCTGTCAAATCCAAAAATCCTTGTAAAGCTTTTATGGTCTGCGACTTGGGCCATGTCAATATTGCTTCGACTTTATCCTAGTCCATTGCAACTCCTGCATTTGAAATTATATGACTAAGGTACTTGACCTCCTTTTGGCTAAATTGGCAATTTTCTAGCTCATTCATGAGAGCTTGGAACAAGGATGGAGCATTTTTTAGCTCTGAAAGGCATTACTAAAAATTTGTAATACCCTTGATATGTCCAAATATTTGGTTTCTCGATGTTATTAGGGTGCACTTGAATTTGATAATATCCCGAACGGAGGTCCAACTTGGTGAAATATTGTACACCGTACAACTCATCTAGGAGCTCATCAATAACTGGTATCAGAAATTTATCTCAAATAGTCACTTTATTTAAAGATCTATAGTCTACGCACATTCTTTATGAGTCAGCTTGTTTTTCTTACTAGAATAACTGGGGAAGAATATGTGCTATTGATGGGTCTAATTATTCCAGATGAGAGCATTTCAGTGACTAGTTTTTCTATTTCGGCTTTTTGGTGGAAGGGATATCTATAAAGTTTGACTGAAATAGGAACCTGGTCAAGATATACGGGAATTTTATGATCATGCAGACGCACAGAAGGTAGGACCTTTGGTTCTTTCGTTTCATCTTTAATCTCAACCAAAAGAGATTGAATTTGGGGTGGTAATTTTGGTGATGATGGTTAGATTTCTGAATTTTTGGTGGTATAAAGTTGTAACAAAAGCCCTTCCTTCCTCTTTTTTGTGACCTGGAGCATTTGAATATTGCTCAACATTATGATTTCTAGGGTAGATAGTCTTTGCAAAATTGTATCCTTGCCTTCTGTGTTAAACCTCTTATACATTTTAGAAAAATCCCACACTATCGGTCCCAGTGTCCTTAGCCACTGAGTCCCTAAAATAACATCATAACCTTCAAGTGGAAGTAAGTATAGATCACAAATTGTAGTAGTTCAATTTAATTTAAATTGGACATGAGTATATTTACCAGAGCTCACTACCTTCTCTGTTATGGCCACCATCACTGAGAATTTTCCCTTAGAATCAGGTTGCAAGCCCACCATCCTTGCTATTTTTTCATTATTGAAATAGCGAGTGCTCCTCGAATCTATAAGAATGAATATGTCTATGCCCTTTAAATTTCCTTTGACTCGCATCATTTCTGGAATGTGGGTGCCTGCAATTGCACATAAAGAAATTTCTAAAGTCTTTTCACTATCATCCTCCATCTTTAGGTCTCCCTCATTATCTTCTAGGCATACTTGAATCACGAACATCTTCTTACAATGATAGCGTAGGATAAATTTTTCATTGCATCTGAAACAAAGTCCCCTTTTTCTTCTTTCATTTAGCTCTTCCATTGACATTTTGTTAACTTCCACCACGGAAACATTAGCATGTGTGGGACAATTAAATAGGTTGTTGGGTTTTTGGTCAGATGAATTTCCCTTATGGGAATTTTCCTTTACCTCGTATAAACGAGCCTTACCGATTTCTGATGTCAATATGAGAAGGCAACTTGCTTGAACATCTATACGAATGTTGATGAAACAACTTACTTATTGAGTATGTGGAAAGGTCCAGCTTTTACTAAAGCTTCTCAAAATTGATTTGATATTCTGGCACTGTTGTGTTCTGTTGTAACTTGGTGTGCTCACCAAAAAAAAAATCAAAGAACTGATTGGGGCAAAAACTTATGTAAAGATTTTTCATAAATTCCTCCTATGATATGATCGGTATGTGCTGCTTAAACAATTGAAACCGAAGTTGAGCATCTCCTCCTAAGTGTTAAGATGCCAATGGAAACCGCTCTCCTTTCGGAATGTCATGAATTTCAAAGAATTGTAGGGCTCTACATATCCAGCTCGTTAGATCATCTCAACCTTTATAATGAGGGAAATCTAACTTTACTATTTTATGGGTAAAGTTATTGACGGTAGCCCCATGACTAGTAGCTCCAGTACACTCATTTTGATTGAGTGCGGAAGACTGATCATCAAACTCTTTGCTGGTTTAGTTTCCCATTTGATCCATGCGCACAAATAATTGATTTGACTTTTCATTTATTTGATTCAACATCTCCATCTAAACCACTGACATTGATTCCATGGCTTTCTCCACTTGCTCCATCCTCTGGTCTATTGCTAGGCTTTGATACCACTTTGGTTTATTCTGGCTGGTTGAATGATTGTCCTTCCCTATGGTAAAAGAAGTAGAGAAAATAAAATGAAATTCTAGTTGCTTCAAGGAAAAACCTCCACAGAAATCAGTTTTCAAAGAATAAATCATGATACTCTTCCTTCCATTCGATAGCCTTTAAATAGGCTTTATTACATTGAGAATGACAATTGAAAAATCTGAAAAATAGGAACAAACTAATTTGACTTATTCAAAATAATATCTAAGCTTGATCTACTCTTGAAAGTAGCAACGATAAAATAAGAACGACCTTTCAGCCTCATTGAAAAGGCTTTGACAGATGTCCTCGGGATCTGCATCCTAGAGCAACAACCTTTGAGCCTCATCGAAAAGGCTTTGCCTCCTACACGCTCTTTACTTAAAAAGCTTACCAAAAAGTATTGCTTGATGCCATTTACTTAAAAGTCTAAAAAGTACTTTTGATACCATTTACTTAAAAATACTAAAAATTTATTTTTAAACTATAAAATTTTCATTAAAATGTAAGTTAAATCTTTATGTTTTAAAATATAAAAAAGATCTAACATTTTCATAATTAGTTGAATCAAAATTCAAGTAACATAATTATTGATCTCATGAAAGTTTAGTCTATTAATTCTTCATCTGTCATTTTCTTAATTTATTTTAGCATATCCCATTTATATTATATGAGGCCTAAATGACGCTGTTGGGACTCAATTAACAATATGGTCAATTTGATTCATGATTTGTTGATTGTAATAGGTTTTCAATGTCTTTGATATAGAAAAATAGAAGTTAGCCTTTTAGGCACTTCGTGTGTTAGTGCTTCTCTTCTCTTGTAAGACATATCTCATTGTGGGATTTTTATTTGGATTCGGATGACAACTTGATAATCATAGCATAAGCACACACTTCATATTTTCATGATCGAGGTCCTCATTCAATCTAAGATTTGCACCATCGATGATGATAATATTCCTACAATGTTCGCACCACCAAATGATACCGTAATTCAATCATTATGAAGAAAAAATAATTTTTAATTTTTTAATTGATTTTTCTTAATTGAATAATGTAAAATACAAATCCCAAAACAAAAAGGTTAAAACACACCTTAGATTCTTGCAAAAAGTTTTCTTCTCGAACTATCAACCATAAATTATTTACATATCCAACCTCTGCCAATATCTATAAAATAGAGACAAAGAACTCAACACTTGAAATGAGAAGGTAGAATTGTTAGTTCCCTTATATCTTCCTCTTATTTATAGAGAAAGATAGAAGAGTGTCTTTTTTATTAAAATTAAATTTCTTACTTATAATTAGAATCAAACTCTAATTATAATTATATTTTAGTTGTAATAATATCAAATATCTCATATTTGATCTCTAAAATTTCTCAAACTTTACAATTAAGTCTATTTTTAATTGTTTTTTTACATATGACTCATTAGGTTCCTAATATGTTAATATTGATTATAAATTATAATTATAATTCATAATTAGAGTTAGATAAATTAAAATTCCTTTTAGTTTGCCTTTAATTCTCTAATTAAACAATTTGCAATCATAGATCAAGATTGATGTTAAGAATACAAAGTGGTTTGACTCAACCTACCAATGCATGGTTATGATTATAATTTAATCCTTTCGTCATCCAATATTTCAATTAGACATGGAGTACAGATATAGTGTCTACTATTTTAAATCCAATCATATTCGTTCTTGTTAATTAGTAATTGATCTATTTTATATTTTAAAACACTATTTCAAGTCTCAATTTACTTTGTCCAAAGAATTCCTTAAATCACTATTAATTAAGAATAGTGGAACATTATCTTCAATTACTTTAAAGTGACGAATTACTTATTGACCTAATTATTTCCATATGGTTCGTACAATATCTAAGTACTACCAACTGAGCTATTCTAAATAAAATAGGTCATAAGTAGCATCAAAGAATAATAATTCCCATATGAGATACTTTAGTAATTTCAACTATAATGATCAATTATACAACCATTATAATGAGGAATTCTATAAACATAAATAATATTCTATTTGGGGTCATCATGATCAGCCAGTTTATTGAATTTATTCTCTAATAATGTCCTACAAGTTTATTTAAGTATCTCTATATTTTAATTAATGAGATCAATTATTTCCTTTATAAGAAAGAAACGTAATATATGCTTGTTTTACCATTTTTATCAATATCCCATCGTAATGAAACTTACTAGGAAAAATTTAGAATAATACATAAATTCAAATTGATCACATAGTTATAATTTCAATTTATAGTAACTATCCCGAAGATTTTACCATTAGTATTAAAATATCAAATATCAAATATCAAATATATAAATATAGATAGTACCCTAATTAATTATATCACAAAATCTACAACCAACCAATTGGCTATATGGTATACACCATCAATCTCCCACTTGCACCAAGCCAATTGCTTAAGTATCTTATACCATGTCACTATATGAAGAATATGCTACTAATGGGATAATGGTTTAGTAAGAAAATTCTACAAGATTCTCTATTGTGAGCACTTACTAAAATCTTACAACTCACATCTTAATTATCATTATAATTAAGAGAAACTACTTGCATAAATACCTAGATCTTTGATGAGACCTAACTCCTTGCATGCAAAATGGCTATAATGTTCTACAGTACATTATTGTTACAACAATGCAAGGAACTATACTAAGTTCAATTATGAAATTATTAATCCAAATAATCATTTCCAATAAATAAAAAATGTATTACGACTTGATTAGCAATGATGCTAAATTGGAACATTTCCAATCTCAAAATAATATTGTTCTAAGTAACATATACTTTAACTAGGATTTACTTCTAAAGTTAATGTCCATATAACCTTGAACTCAAATATCAACTTATATATAGAATAATGGTTATCTTTAATACTTCACAAGAATCATACATCTCAAATACTAAACATCATTATCTGTACACTTGGACTAGAATAGGTAAAAAAATTTCGTATCTATCTCTATAGATATAATTCATAGAAATACATTTTTACCTTTTCAAATCAAATAAAATTTGTTTTTGGACTATCATAACTTCAACAATTAAAACATAAATTTTTCTTTACTATAAGCAGTATGTCTCTACATACACCTACTGAGGAGTGTAACCATACTCCCACTAACCTTCTTATAGACATGTCAAATTCACAATTATTAAGTCAAATGTGTCAACAAAGGCAATAATTTCCAATTTAGATGTACTATTATAAGATTTGAATTTCTTCAAACTTCATCTTATTCCCACTACTTATCTTGAGAACCGTTATCCTATAAGTATTCATTGTAACTGATATTTTGTTCATTAGGGTTTATAGGAATATATCCAACCTTTTGGATATCTCATAAACTTCTAGTATCCAATTTAGTTCTAAACTTATTGGATAATATACACTTAAACTAAGCCTCACATCCTAAAATCATTAACTTTGGCTCTTTCCATGTCTTAAAATTTCATATCTAATTTTAAATCTTTCTATTTGATTTAATAAACTACACAATATATCATATTATATTTTTCTCCTTATATAAATCTGTACTATTATGAAATTTTGTTGTAGGGATATTCACCAAAGAATATCATTCCTTATTGATAACTAAAAATTTTATATTTTACCATATCGATCTCATCAAAGTGCTTTGACATTCTCAATGCTTAATTTCTATTTAGGTTTAAAT
This sequence comes from Erythroxylum longipes, assembly GCA_027563885.1. Classification (NCBI taxonomy): domain Eukaryota; kingdom Viridiplantae; phylum Streptophyta; class Magnoliopsida; order Malpighiales; family Erythroxylaceae; genus Erythroxylum; species Erythroxylum longipes. The sequence goes on along the minus strand of JAOQMS010000001.1, from coordinate 8,036,019 downwards.
AACTTAAACTTTTCAAAAATTTAAATCAATATCTCATTTAATTCATATGATTATATCATATAAAGTCATTAATAACCTAATAAAATATTAATATCCATCCTTTCATGAATTTTTATTTTATCTAACACCATCACATGTATAAATCTAACAATTAAATATCATCATCTTTTCATCAAAAGTCGATTTAGTCACTATTCAACTTAACAAGTTTCATAAGTTTTATATGGTTCGTAACCAAAAGGATACATATACCCTTATATGTAACTTTATGATTCTCATTATATTGATTTAACAAATATAGCATAACAGGATATTATTAATTATCTAACTTTGTATTCTTTCCACTTATGTTAAGCATAAGTCTCCCTTGATCTAAATAATACAAACTATTTGTATAAACTTGGTTTAACTACTTTTTTAACAATCTATTCCTTATTATCCTTTGAAATTTATAGTAATGATATATATATATATATAGACACACACACACAATCTCTATCATATCATGCATTGATAAGAAAAGTCATGTAATCCTTTTTCTTCTAAAGACAACTATTATCATACTATAACTAATGTCTTCAATTATGTCCATGTTTATATTAGTAGGCTAAATCAAATGAAACAATTTCATTAAAGTACTATACCATTTAGGTCTACTTTATGCAATCCTTTGCATTATACTATCTCAATATTAACATCTATCTTATGTGTTATCACTAAAACTTTATCATCAATTCCTCTATAAGGATTAGAGTAACTCTACATCATGGACATACAACTTCCCTTTCTTACTTTAAGAACTCTTCTCAAACCTAATCCTATTTCTAAGAAAATTGATTCACTAAAAAATTGGTATCAACTATACTAAATAATGGTAATTTCTACTAAAAATAAACATAAAAAAGCAAGTAATTAGTTATATACCATAACAACCAAATAAGATCAGTACTTTAATTATTTATTTAGTTATTCCTACTATTTTATTTTAAACAATAACCTTAAACTATTTGGAAAGATTACTTTAATCTCATTAGTGGACTAGGTTCTCATTGAAATTTAGTTGATCTCAAGTCAACCAAAAACCAAATAAGCTTAAATTAGGTAGATAACATCTTTATGAAACAGATCTTATATAACTCATAGATCTATTAGGTGACAACACATTTTTTGAGAAATTAAATAAATTATATAATATTCAATTTGTCATACAATCAGTCCCAAGTAATTAAAGGAGGTTCACTACAAATGATAATGCTTTATTGTACCAATTGTCTATTCTTGATATCACCTAGTAATTAAAAGAAGGAATTACAACAAATTAAGGACCTCTTATGCAAGATAGGAAATTTTATTAAATTTTATTTAAACTTAAATTCATTTAGCTCATTAAAAATTAATTTACAAAATCATTAATATATATTAAATGTAACAAACTAAAACTAATTTTAAATAATAAAAATTGATTTTATCCTTTGTAAATTTAAATTTTATTCTTAAAATGAATTAATAAATTGTTTAACTTGTAGCAATAAAATTTCCTTAAAAAATAGTTTTATAAATTTAAATCAAAATAAATAGTCGTTATTAAATTAAAGTGGTATATACCCTTTATTTTGGTGGTAACATATTATGCTGTTAATGTTTAAACATTAAATATATTAGATTTATAAATAAATTGTTAGAGAAACAGTTCTAAATTTATGACTCATACTTAAGTAAGAGATAATACTAGTGACATGAGGAACATCCAATTGGATGATGGAAACTATAATTGAATTAATAAAGTTGATATTTTTTAAAGAGCATTTTGATGATAGGTAAGAATATTTGATCATTTAGAGAGCTTATTTATGAAGCCACTTCAAGTTTTCTGCAAATTGATAAATATTGGAGTTTTCTAATGAGCCTCAAGAAGATGACTATCCACCTAATGCTAACATTGATAAAATTTTCTTCTAAACTTGATCAAGAATTTGTTGTCCCTAAGAGACAATTATAACGTTAACTTAATTAAAACTTTGTTTAATCAAGAGAGAGAATGAGAGAGACTCCTTAGTCTCTCTAAGCAACAACTGAACTCATTTCTAGTTTCTTTCCCAAATAGGAAAGAAACCAAAGAATTCCTTTAGTCTCACCTATCTTCCCCACCTTATACCAATTAACCACAAATTTAGCCTTAACTTTTGTTCTTATACATGTCCTTATTCATGTGCCTCTCTCTTATAACCATGATTCCTCCATTTCCACTCCTTCTTCTTCCTCTGACCATGGACTAGATGTAAATAACCCTTCTTTATCTTCAAAACTTCATCATTCCCCTCTTCCAATCCCCAGCTTACAACCTAATCATCTCAAAATATTCAAAGTAATCCTTCCCTAAATCATTTTCCACCTTTACCTCTAAGTTCTTACCTTGGAGAGAAAGGAATTCCTCCTTTCCTAGCTTTGAACTTAGATACTAATACTTGAATACCAGTTATTAGATTATGGTGTAATGTAGTAGGTCATTTATGTGACTCTAGGAAGCTTAACTTTATACCATATATGCAAGAAGACAGGAGTTAAGTGGTTTTCCCACCTATAAAGGTTCTCCAGGCTGGTCTTCTTATTAGGCATCACATTCATCGATTACTTCATTGATAAAAGGTCATTTCCCCTCAAATGTAGTTATAGACAAAGAAAAAATGAGATAAACTTGGCATAAAGAAGATATTAATCAAATAGGATGATATTTCCCTCTTTAAAGTCAATTGTAAATTTAGTATTTAGAGGATCCTAGAGCTAGTGCCCTAACACAATACTAAGGAACCAATTATACTGTAGAAGCGGAAGCTAGGCCTATATTTAGAAACTAAAACAAATGCTCAAAGTGCTCATTTTGGTTAACTTTCATAATATTTTGTTAGAACATTAGAATAACATAAGATTGAGTTACTCAAAAAGTGCTATTAGTAATCCAATTTGTCTATATGAACAAGCTGTCAAACAAAAAAACATAGGATATGTTGAGGTTTGCTTAAAATTGGAGAAAGATAATGAATAAACTAAACATCTCAATTCGAAGAGATTAACAAAGGTTGGGGATGTAAAACTTCCTAAATTTTAACTATCATATCAATTGACACAAACTAAATCTCAAAATAAGATGCAGAGACCTATGGGAAAATTATTTAATACTAAAGTTTACAATAAAGTGAGGGGTTTGGATATGAAACTAAGTATTTAGGCTATTGACAATTCAAACCTGTATAAGAGGAAGATATAACTAAATGTTAATACTATAATTCTTATTGATTAGGACACTGATATAATGACTATAAAAGAGAAAGTGATTGAGCCAAGTTCTATAGATAAAGCAAATCTTAGTATGGCTCTAAAGAGTCAACTTACATATAATTCTCTAAAGGCCAATCAAGTTGCTATATATTTGGGAATCTTTAATCAATTGGATAAGATTCCTAAGATTAGCCAGTTGAATAATCATGATTCCTCTCCTAATTATATGATGCATAGTCAACCGTGCTCAACCATAACAGATCTTAAGGGAAGCAACCTAGAAGATAGCTTTATCTCAGTTAAAGAAAAGATTTGTAGAAATCCAAAAAAGAAGCCTATTACAACCCCGTCCCAAATCATTTCTTTATTTCCCTATTGGTTTGGAATATCAAAGGAATGAATAGTTCCAATAAATAATAGATGGCTAAGGATTTAATGTAGGATAAGAAACTAATCCTTATAGATATTTTAAAAAGAAATGTCAATTGTTGTAGAGGTAATATGTGGTTCTTTGGGATGAATAGGAGCACTATCTCCAACCTTCAACAATACTATAATGGAATAATAGGCTTTTGACACTAATAAGGTTTAAATTATATAGTCTTTTTTCATAAATCAACTGATTCATTTATCCATCTCAATCTCTTCTTTCTTATTCCTATTAGCTTATCAATCATATATGTAACATCCCATTTCCATACAAAGGGTTGAACCATAGAAACTGGTACACGTGAGATCAATCGGAGAAATTAGGAAAACACATCTCATG
>JAOQMS010000001.1:8012583-8031874 GCA_027563885.1 Erythroxylum longipes | reverse complement strand
ACTTTTGATTGTTTAGTGATGTAGCACACCACCCTCGCGGGGCACGGACTCGGATATCACCATCGATATCAGGTTCGGGTCCAGCAGGAGTGGGGTGTTACAATATATGTAGCTAACATAGAATTTCAACGGAATTCCTTATGGAATAACTTAAAAACAAATATATGCTAGCAACAAATCTTGGATTATTTTGGGTGATATCAATAGCATAACATTTACTTATAAAGTTGAAGGTAAAAGGTTGAATCACAAACACTTGAATGATTATTTGAGAACCTATGTTAACAAAATATGGGTTATTGACTTATCATTTAGAAGGAGATAATTCATCTAGAATAATAGACAAAGTAGTGATTGGATTATTAGAGAAAAAAATTAGACAAGTGAATTGTTAACCAAGACTTAGTGATCAACTTCCCTTAAAGTTTAGCTCACTTTGCCAATTCCATTTGCTTGAATCATTCCTTCATCAAGATCCTCAATTTGACCAAAAACCAAAAACCTATAAAGCTCCCTTTAGGTTTAACAACTATCTAATTAATATAAAAGGGTAAGCAAGGGTGGAATTAGGTCAGATCAAGCTCACCTAAAAAGAAAAATAGGGGATCAAACCTGATCTAAGGCTTAATCGGGCTTAGGATTCATGGTTTAAGCTCAAGTTTGATCATCATCAAGTAGCTTAATACTTGATTGAGCCAAGCTATGCTCTAAATTTATATAAAGTTTTATTTTTAAATTTATGATAACAAAATTACATCTTTTCAACTAAAAATTAATTGAAAAAGAGTACTCGGGCTTCAAATTGGGCTAAGCCACTAAGCCTAAGTTCGAGCCTGAATGAAGCTCAAATATTTTAAAAAGCCTAAACTTGGGCTAAATTTTGATAAAATCGAGTCAAGCCCATTAAATTTGGACTAAAACAAATCAGGCTCAGGCTAAGTTGCCAACACTAGGTTTAAGGAGGCTAGGAAAGGAATGTAGGTCTATATTAATGGTTTTAAAGGCTTATCAGTACATGAGGAAATTACATGCTATAAAAAATAAACTAAAGACTCTCAATAGGGGGTACTTCCTTAATAGTAAGGAAACCATTATAAAAGAGGCTCTTAACAAGGTTTAGACTGGGATTTACGTAAACCTAGTTAATAATCAACTAAGATTATAAGAACAATAGACCTCTTGTGAACTAGATTCATTCGTTTGAAGCTTATAATTCCCTTTTAGATAGGCCCGGCACTGCCCACTCCCATCCCTACTCTAGGAACATAAATAAAGGATCCTTTAGCTTATGAGGAGGATAGAAACACCAAGTTCTACAATACTAAAAAAAACTAAAAAAATTACATGTTACCTAATCCCTATAAGAATTCAATCAATAAGTGGGATAACCTCAAGATAGTGACTCATAACTACTTCAAAGACTTTCTAAGGCAACTAACTGTGTCTCATCTATGTAAAAAATCAAATCTTTCATTACTTACTAAATAGATTTGATGAAAGCAAATGTTCTAGTCAAACTTTTCAATATATCGGATATAGAAGTAGCCCTCTTCAGCCAAAATCCAAACAAAACATTGGGGCCTAGTGGCATCAATGCTTTATTTTTCAAAAGACCTAGAGTATTACTTGTGATATGGGTCCTTTGAACGTGATATTAACCTTTGGTGAAAGGAACTTGGTTATTTTTATCTAGTACCTGCTGTAACTTTTAACTTTTTTACTGGCTCACTTACGTTGTTCAAATTATGTTTTCTAGGCTTTCTTGCTTGTATGCTCTTAGAAGAGGCCTTATATCTCCCTTTTTGTGTTTTTATTAATTCAATTCAATTTCTAAAACTATAATGCTAGCTTCCACATTTTGGACATGATGATTATTTAAAGGCTCCAATAGTTAGGCTAACCATTTAGAGTATAAATACTTTCAGCAAAAGATTAATATGAAGAGAAAATGACTAAGTGCTTAAAATATCACCTTAGTGATCAAATTAAGTGTGATATTGAGATTGTACTCAGTTAGTTCTATTAAGTTATTATTCTTATTAGTTGAGTGAGTTGGATTGGGCTGGTGATTAATTTTTTTATACTAGTTATTAGATATTGGTGAATTTATGATTCTTGATAAGTCTTTATTAGATTTCATTATGATAAAATTTATCTTAATGAATTCTCTTCATCTTGAAAGAAAATTTTTAAATAAATTTAAAACATGAGGTACTTAGAGAGAGAACATAATACTAAAAAAGAATTTAGCCATAATAAAATACTTATGTCATGTCTCTTGCTTATTCTCTTCTTTTATTTTCTCTATATTAATTTGATTATGCATATTACTTCATACTTGCTTCACTTTTTTTTGGAAAATGTAAGGGAATGCATTCAGTATAAGGTGTAACTAAAGTCAAACAAGAAAATTAAGACAAAGAAAACTTTAGATACAAAAGAAGTTGATTGAGACAAGCTAGGACAAAATTTTAGCCATATCTTGACTTGTAATTGGTTTATGTCATTTAAATAGAATAATTTCCCTAATCTAGTAAATGTTATCATAACAAAATGTTTGAATTTTTTTCTTTTAATTTATGAAAGTTTTATTTTTCATTTCCCTCTAAAAAGTGTAGATGCAATAGTTAAATACAATTTTGAAAACCACTAGGACACCTTGGGTTTGGTATCAAGTTTTATTATCCCATTCCACTATATTTAGCTATAAATATGTATTGTAGAATATGTTTCATAGGACCTACACTTTCTTTTATATCATAGATGAAAATTGACATATGAAGGAAGATGGTTCAAGGATTTATTTTCCTAGTTGCACTAACCTACAACTTTTGTTGATAATGGAGTTGCACTTAACTCTATCCAAGGTTTTTATCCCTTTTTTATGCTTCTAATTAGAATTTAAAAGAGGCTTTTTGAAGATTTTTGTTGAACCAAACTAATTTAAACTAAGGGACTATATGTTAAGCATTAGCAAAAACCTTTAGGCAAGATTTGTTCAAACACCTGAGTTATGTGATGGCCATATGATTTTATCTTTTATGTTAGGATCATACTTATAGCTAGGAACATTTTCCATAATAAAGGTGAAGCGTCTAAGGTTATAACTCTAGTTGTCCGCTCGGATGATGTCTTTTACCTTGTTATTTTCTAGTAATAAGTATTTTAGTGTACCATATTTTGGAATCTAGTGTAAGAATCCTTAGTTATGTCAATCACCATACTTTAGCCAAGTATCTTCACCATTACCAACTATGGTCTTCATTTCTTTACAAACATTTATCCTTAAGCCTATAAGTCTATTAAAATTCTAAAAGGTGTTACATTTAGGCTTGACCTTTTAGAAATTGTATGTGCATCCATTGGACTGAAATGGGTTATATGTTTGTATAGAGATTATAAAGTCTCTTGGCTAGGAGCATTTTTTGGTGGCTCTAATTAAGGTATTGTTCACCTCATTTATCCTTAGGCTTGCATACATCTAACATTTTGGCCTTAACCTTTTTTGCATTGCTCACTTCACCTATCCATAAGAAGTTTTAAGGATTTTCTCTCTAGATTTTATAATACTCTGTAGGAGAGGAAAATGGTAACTCCAATAACCATAAAGGTTATTCAACAATGAGATAGTAAGTTGTAGTCTTCTAATATGATAAAGGAACTTGTTTATCCAATTAATAATCATTTTAAATATGAAGTCTAAGAGGTGTTGACAATCTTTGAAAAGGATTCTTTTTTGTATAATAGGAATGCCAATATGGATGTCAATGGGATGGGCCAGGCCGAGCTTGGTCCGCGAGCCGGCCTGTGGCCCGGGATGGCTCGGCCCACTGATGGGCCGATCGGCCCGTCTATATTTTTTAATATAAAAAATACAAAACGACGTCGTTTTAGACAAAACGACGTCGTTTTAGACAAAACGACGCCGTTTTGTAAGGTGGCCAGTGACCTGCACAGGCCGACCATGGTTGGCCAGTGACCCACCGATGGCCTGCCAAACTCAGGCCAAAAACGGGCCGGGCCGGGCCGGGACGTGCGGGTTGGGCTGGAATTGACATCCCTGAATGCCAAGGTATTTGAAGGGAAGTTGTTGAAGAATGCAACTAGTGATTAGAATATGTTGATTGTCTAGTACATTAAATACAACTAAAATAAGAAGGCAACTTTAAAATAAAATAAACGATGTAACGCCTTTTAAAAAAGGGCTTACATATTACATATTGACAAAACACTCAGAATACTATAGTTCTAATACAACTGCATGACCTAAAAATTTAGAGTTGAAAACCTTTCCTTTGCTGCTTTAGAACCAAATCCATAAATTATTAATTCATGCTAGCAAGTGTCTAGCTTAGGACCTACTACAAAAAAAAACATTTGATACAACATTTTAGGACTCTAAGATTGATTTTCTCTATCACTGACTTTACCTTATTTTCTCCACAGGTGATTAAGAACTCCAGTTGTTTGGACATAACTTTTGGCTTATTACCTTACATCTAGTGCTTATAGCCACTCTATGCTTCTCATATATATATATATCTTCACTATTCATCACATAGTCAACTCACCATATAACCATAAGGTAGGTTTACATTACATTTTCACTCTCTTGTGATGATCAAGAATACTTGTATCTAGACTTAGTAGTTTAGTTTATCAGCTAACAATAGGGGTAAAGTTAGCGATCTGCCTGACCTCGACTCCTTACTAGGAAGCCGTATTCTTTAAGAAGTTGCTAATTTCCTGTTGTAGTTTTTAGCTTTAGAACTATCTAGGATTAGCTCTCTTAACTATTAGATAACTTATGATTTTAGCTAGTTCACTGACTTCTCTATCCCTTTGTATCACTTTGCACTTCTCTATTCCTAAATTTGTAGAGGCAATAACCAAAACCAATTAACATTAGCGGTTTATCTTCCTTTGGTATGTTAAATTATAGGATCCATGTGATTACCTCTTAAAAATTATCACTTATCATATCTAAAAAGCTCAGGTACATGACAGAGCTCCATATCTCATTAGTGTAACTACAACTAAAATATAAGTGCTTCACAGATTCAACTTCTCCCCTAGATAGGAAATATATATTAATTATGTTTAGGTATTACAATCGGTCCAGTGTATTGAGATTGTTTTTAACTAATAGCTATAAGTGAAATGAGACTCTTAACAGGAGGCAAGTGATCCAAATTATTTTGCTCCGAATTTAGTATGAACCCCTCATTTTGATTCACTTCCTGTAAGATTCATTCAAATATTTCCTTCTTCCATTTCATGTATAGATGTATTAATCCTCACAACTTGCATTCAGACTATAAGAGGGTAAGATTTACCTTACATCCTCTAGTACATTGGTTTGTTGACCATCTAGAATCCATTCTGTAACTTTAGAAGTTCTAGGATACATGTTCATCATATTTCTACATTATGGATTCTTAGCTAAAGGCCCTACCATGCTCCAAGTATAAAAGAATAAGGAAGCAAAATTTTCCATTTCTTATTTTGCATCTATTGTTCTCCACCATAGAATCCCTCACTTTGAGTAGTTGAGTTATATACCAAGACTAGCAAGGTTTATTTTGGAGTTCCCATAACCTTTTACCCTTTAGAATGTAGGTATCCACTTACTTCCTAAAGGGCCTCTTTATTAACCAAAATCCTCCATATCTTTTCCCCATCAACACTTTGATAGATAATGTAATGGGAAAAATAACTGAATCCTTTTGGATATAGGAGTAGACACCTTCTTCTAAACCACCATAGCATGAAATTTCCTTTTAATTTATCCTTCCTATATGAAGCTTCTCTTGCTCTTCTTAATAGTTTTGATCACTCCCTTAGCTAGAAAAAACATGACGATCAGTAAATGTGTGGGGACTTGATGGTCAATTTGATCAGTTGTAACCTTCCCACAAATCATAGTTTTTTATTACACCACTTACTCAATTCCCTTTGGACCTTTTCTATCAGACGAATGCATTTAGTAAATTTTAATCTTCTAGTCACTAATGGTAGCCCTAGATGTTTGAATATAGGTTAGAAGACCCTTTTTTTAGTAATCTGTGAGAGTCTTTATACATTCTGCATTACATTTGGAGATGGAACCAAATGATTTTATATTTATTTAGTTCTAAACCTATTAGTTCCTTGAAAGTATGTAATAAGGATATTAGTAAGCCTACTAAATTTTTGTCAACTATAGTCTACATTAGCAAATCATTAGCAAAAGATAAACAAAATAAATTGAGCTTCTTGCATTTGCTATAAGATTTGAACTTAGGATCATTATTGATGTTGAACCTCACTAGCCTTGTTAGTACCTTTATGCATCTAATAAAAGATATAGGGATATATGATCACCTTATCTGAGACCCCTTCTTCTTTTAAAAACTTATATGGGTTCACCATTGACTAGAACTGAGAATGAGGCAAAATTAACACATATCGTTATTCACTTCTTAACTTTGGAAGGGAATTCAAAAGCATCAAGTACATGCTTCAAGAATATACAATTGATAGAGTTATAAGCCTTGTGAAAATCCACTTTTATTGACTAATTCTTAGGTCCTTTATTTCTAGAGTACTCTTTTAATAGTTCCTATCCTAGGAACACATTGTCCTATATCTGTCTACCTTCTAAGATGGAATATTGGGTTGGATCCACAATATTTTTCAAGGCCAACTTCAATCACTTGCCAAAACTTTTGGCTATGATTTTGTAGATAAAATTACAATAGAAAATTGGTTTATATTTTCCCAGAGTTTTAGGATTTTTTACCTTTAGGATAAGGCAAAAGAAAGTTATATTCATGCCCCACCACATCTTACCTTTTTCAAGCACCTCCAATACTAATTCTATAACTTTATTCTTAACTTGTGGCGAAGCCTTTTGGAAGAAAACACCATTTAAATCATTGAGTCTATGGGTTTTTTTAGGGCTCAACTTAAAGACCATTTTCTCCATCTTTTTAAGAGTAATTAGAGTTATCATTAATTTAATCTCTTCATCACTAAACTTGTTCCTAATGAATGAACCAAGTTTCTATGGATATTATCTATTTGTGGCTCGATTTTTAAGGTATTTAAAGAAAAACTTGGGGGTTTCCTCCTTTAGATCATAATGGGAAGAAACTATAATTCCTTCTTTAGTCACTAATAAGCATGGCGTGTTATGATTCCTCCTCTCCAGAATCTTTTTGTGAAAGTAACTAGTATTCCTATCCCCTTTAAGAATTCATTTCATTCTCACCCTTTGCTTAATAAGAGAGCACTAATTATTTTCAGCCAGAACAAGCAAAGCTAGTGCATTCCTCTCCTCATTTGACAACCTTTTCTCCCTAGGGTGTTTATACATCTCCACTTAAATAGCCTTCAATTTTTCTCTAACTTCAATAACCTCATAAAAATATTGGTGTTTTTGTACCTCTAAGCTTATTGACTTGATCCTTGATCATAAGGAGTTTCCTTATGCATATGAAGGTTTTACATCCATAAACTTAATGTACTAGTCCCCTCTTAATGACTTGTTGAAATTAGCATACTTTGCTAAATTGTTGTTGAATCTAAAGGGGGAAAATATTTTAATGTTAATGAACAAGTCTTCGACCATAATGGGGGTGTGATATGATATCATAAGGCTTACGTAAGATGCTTTACTATGAAAAGAACTTGCCAACAAATTATTACTGATCAAAGCTCTATTAAATTTCCTCATAATATGCTAGCTAATAGCTTATTTATTGTTCTATATATAATAGAACCTTTTGCATTTAGATATGTGACTTTTATCTCTTTAACAAGTTCCTTAGTTGTTTGTGAAATTCCTCAAGTTAAGATTCCCAGCTGCTTTTGAGGCATATATAGAGCTACTGAAGTCACTTATAATTATCTAGGGTAAGTTGACATTATGATGAATATTCATTAAGTTCTATTTTAAAACTCTCCTTTGGAAGCAATAATTGGATCCACACAAAAATCTAATAATAAGAGTGATTCCCTCCTGTAAAAATTTCTCCAAGATATGTATGTGTTGGATGCTGAAATTGATGACTTCTACCTTTTCTCCTTTTGTGTTACTAGAAAGTACTACATAAACATAGTGATGAGAATCATGATTAGAAACAAAATCACAATAACTCTTACAAGCTTCAACTCATTAAGCTTTTCTCTTCTCAATTTTGTTTCCAACAAACCAATGATACTAGATTTATCGTTGAAAATGAATCCCCTAAGGAATTATTATTCAGAAGCACTATTAATACCCCTTACATTCTAGATATGATTAACATTTAAGGATACTTCCTCTTACTCCCTTAACCTTATTTATCTTTTCTGATTTCCTTCTATTGCCAAGTGTAAATCCCTCATTGGAGTCCTCATTAATCCCTTGTTTACCTTGACCATTACTTCCCATCATAATAAAGGAATCCTCCATATAATTTTTCTTCCCTTTTCCTATATTTGAATCAACTGGAGGTAACTCTAACATGTAAATGCACCCCCTCCCTAATTATTTCCAGAACTACTAGGCTTCTTGACTATCTTGATTAAAGTTTTTTACTATGGATTTCCAATCATTGTTATAATTAAACACCCCCTGGTTAACTCATTAGAATTATTTCCTACAAAATTAATTTTCACCAACCGATACATTCTCCTCTTCCATCTTCATTAACTTATAACGGCCAAGTAGTCTTGTACTTCATCCATCTCACGTCACTGCTTTTCTTAAGTTCTCAATAAGTGCTTCCATGGTATGTGATCATTATAGATTTCTAAAAAATAATATCCCCCATAACTAACTTGAGTAATGATGTAGTGTTTAAAATTTCCTTATTAATCTGTACACTAGCACACAACCTCACAGAACAAATTCTCATCCATAACATAATCATTTTTTCATGCAAATCGACCACTGTATGAAACTTACCAACATACTTAATCCTTTTGTGGAACGATACTCTAACGGGACTCTATGGAGATTGATCCACAAGGGCTTATCTTAAAGTTTTCAAAACATATACGTAGCTTTTAAGGTTGTAAAAACAAATGATTGCTTTGAATATGTCATGGTCTAAAGGATCTCTACAGCACCTACCTCAATAGCAAACATGAAAAGCACTAAATTTTCTTCAGCTAGGAGAACCTCAATGAGTCCTTCCCTTTTCTACAACATGTTATACTAGTCATAAACTAAAAGGTCGAATTATTTCCCAAGCAGAAGTCTACAAGATTACTAGACTAAGACTTGACTTCGTCTTTAAAAGTATCCAGATTAAGCGCCACAATGAGTTTGGATATGTATTTTAACGGGGAGGTACTAGAGAGATGTGTCAAATTTATCACCATCTACTTTCCTCCATCTTAGACATGGTTTATAGTATTATCTTATTGGGAGCTTTTGGGTGGAGGAGAAGAAGAGTTGTAGAAGTCTGAAAACTATATAGCTTGTAGAGGTAGAAAAGAACTTAGGTCTTAGAGGGGGAGGCTTTAAGTTTCAAACATTACACCAAAAAGGGAAGTTTTAAAGTTACAGGTTAAACAGGTTAAAATTTTATTACTACTAACGACAAAAAGATCTAGGTAGGAGAACCTAAAAGACACATATGCCCCTTAGGAGCGATCTATTGAGTATTCCCTATAGGAGCTCCCACACCTACTGTGATGGTTAGGAGAAGAGATAACCCCCAACAGGTGGGAGATAGGTTTAGGGACAATATACCTCATTCTAAGAGGAAATAGGTTTACAGGATAAAGCAAATTATAAATACTCAAAAAATGGTGAAGAGAAGGTTTAAAGTTAATAAGTGGGTGGTTGAACTTATTGATAATGGAGGGATAGGAGGGATTAGAAGAGAGGATGGCATAAACACAAAGCATGGTGGTGGTTTAGGTGTAGGCAAGTGGAGTTTAAGGAGAGAAGAAAGAGGAGCATGGTCTCACTTTGTCTTATCACATGAAGGCAACTTTTGTTGTAGTTGATTTTCAAATTGAATAGCTCATTTAAGTCAACCTTATAAAACAACAATAAATCATTTGAAAAAGTGGTGGTTGAAGTTGCTTGCTTTTTGTTGTTTGCTATCAACCTGGTGAAGGTCTTAATACAAATTGTAAAAAAGTATGGAGAGAGAGAGAATCTTTCCTATCTCAATGCTTTTGCTAGATTTAAGATGTTGATTGATTTTCCATTAACAATACACTATAAAGGGTTGTGGTAATACATTGCTCTAACCACTATGTGAATTATTCACAGAATCCAAATGTTTCCAGCATGTTAAAAAGGAACTGTCTAACAAGGAATCAAAAACTTTGTAAAAGTTTATTTTGATCAAACAACTTTTGTTTCTTTCTTAGAATAGTTATTGGATAATTCATAAAGTAATGTAAATTGTTTTAATTTTAAAATACATGCTTTAATCAAAATAGACTTAAAAGTTGAAGATAATGAAGATTTTAATTAACTAGATATATTAGGAGGTTTGCGATGATTTCCATACACCATAAATTAAATAATCTAGTATTCTTATGCCTGCAAATAATCAATTTATTTATGATGGTGAAATTAAATAATAATTTTTTTAATTTGATCAATGTTAGTTTTATGAAAAGGAAAGAGAAATTGCGATGTTTAATTAGAATTCCATCTCATTTCATAGTTTGCCAAATTAGAGATTTGAATTACAGTTCCATCTTCAATCCGAATTCGTATTTCGTGTCCAGATTGAGATATCGAAATTGGAGCTATGAAGACCTCGAAATCACTAGACTATTAATTGCAATAATAAAGAAAAAGTTAGGATAACTAAGATTATTTGGGAATCATTCAAGATAGACGTGAAATTACGAGAAGCTACATCAGTCTCTGCTTATGCAATCTCCTGAATCTCATTTATGAATGCCAATGGAAAATATGTATTAGAACTGCGAATCGACAACACATTAAATATGGACATTTCCTCTATAAGTTAGCAAGGGAAAATCTCTTCTATTTTTAGTAGTTACCCTGCTTTCTCTTCTTTCTATTTACCTTAAAAGCTAGCTATAAAATGGCCGACAAGATGTTTACCAAAATTAGGGAGCAGATTGTACACAACTGCACGTTGTAGCAAATCAATCAAGTGCAGCTTTGTTTTTTCGTCCAGATATTGGCTTCGGTAATCCATCAAATATTGGTCTTGTAATGGCCGAAGCTGTTAGAGCTTGAAGATCTGGCTTCAAACTCCACTTGGAGGCTGGCCAGATGGATGAACTGTTAGTATCTGAATCATGCAAGCTGGACGTGCTTGATGACTTTCTTACCACTGAAAATCCATCAGCCACCTGGGTATCATTGGTACCGATTGGTATAGAGGCCATTGCAACAGTTTCATAATCAGCTGACGAAGTTGTTCTACTTGCTGCTTTGGATCTAAGGGCTACGGACTTTCCAGTGATTGTCGAAAATGCACCACCACTGCTGCTATCATCCCTCATCAACATTTCAGAAGAGTGGGAATTGAAGTCAGCTTCTGACTTCAAACGCCTCCTGAATAATTTTTCATTCCATTTCTCACTGTTAACTTCCCCGGCTTCAGCTGCGGACACGTTATCAGTCCATGCCTCGTTATTTTCATCAAGAAACCCATCAACCAAACTCCTAGATTTTCGATGGCGGCTTAATGGTGGATGTGAACTGGGTAAGGGTCTTATGTACCGACCATCATCAAACGCAGTTCTTTGATTGGCTGTCTTCAGTCCATAGTAACCTTGTAAGGAGCTCATGGCTGCAGAAACCCTCCGCTGTGAAGAATTAAGCCTTAAGGATTGGAATGATTCAGTGACGTCTGAATGCGCACGTTGAGAAGGGCTCTTTTCCATATTGCTCAGCCTGCAAAGGTCATTTTACATTTTTACTTGTGATGCATCTCAAGGAAACATCAGTTGAGAAAATGTATAGCCCAAGGGTACAAGTGTTTGCTGGAGAAATGACCACCAAAATGTTTTAAACACATTAGATAGAAGTGTATACAATTTAGTTAGGGATCTACGCAGATCATGATTAATCTATTTATAATAGGATCAACATTTTTTATAATATGCAACCTTTAGATCAGAAGTAATACACCAACGAAAATAAGATAAAACATCGCTGCCCCGAGTTGATAAAAATAATGCAACTCAGGGTACTGATTGAAGAACATATTATACGCCATAGGCAACTGCAACAGAAAACCCACCCCATTTTTACCTAGATCTGGTAAAAGTATTTATATCACTAATCATTTGAGGGAAAGGTTCGGAAATCAACTCAATGTAACTGTGTCTAGACTGGAATTACATAGGGAAGACAAAATGAGTGTAGATTGACATGTGAAAATTGAAAGAGATTAAATGGTTGCTATATATCATTGCATCACATGCTTGGCAGCTAGGAAAATATATGGCAATGGAGAAGCGTGGTAAATAGTCATCATAGATATTGACTGAAAGCAGATAAAAGAAAATACATCTTAAGCAACCCTAGTGCCGCCTACCTAATTGCCAAGGTATTGTATTAATAAGAAAAGCCTTGCATCCCATAAGGAAATCCTACTTGCAGACATGTTCTGTCCATAACCCGGCCTGTATTTTTTTTCCCCCTCCATGGTGCATAAACAAGTCATTCATGGCAAAACCAGTAATAGGACAATCTAATTGTCTATTGAAATAATAACTCATTAAAAGTGATAGGGTCTAAGACAGAAACATAAGAGTGAGATGTGTCTATCTACCCTGGAGCATCAGAATCGTTTGACAAGCGGTGTGAGGGAGGATGGCGGCCGGGTAGTGGAATATGAAGAGACTTGAGCCCAAACATTTGAAGATCTGTAACCAGACCATTCATCTTCTTAATATCTGATACCTAAAACATTAAACATAAAATGATGAGAAGAAAGAAAATACCACATATCAAAGATGAGATTTACCGAAATTGAAATGAAAGATTGCAAATTAGTATTATTATTATAAAAGAAGATTTTGACCAGTCGTTTTTGTTTTACCTCAACGCCATACTTAATGGCAACACCGGCCAAAGTGTCAAGCTTAGAAACCGGATGTTCGATGAAGCCTCGACAATGAGTAGAGGACGGCACCGTCGTGGTTGCTGAAGAAGATGGTGAGAATAGAAAAAGCTTTCGTTTGTATAGTAATGGATCATCATCATCACCGTCGCCATCATTTGCCGAAACGAACATTTTGTTCTCATCTTCCTCTTGCTCTTGCTGCTTGTGTTTAGTGGTACCGTTACAAAATTGAGAGTAAGCATAGGCATAATTTTGTTCGTAGTAAATCCTCTCCCTTTCCATTCGCATATTTCAACCGCAACACATGTACCAAAATCCAATCCAATATCTAATCTATTCAGTTCTATATGTTAATTATCCAAAGAAAGAATGATAACAGTAATAATAATAACAGCAAAACGAATGCTATTTAGAAAATAGCAAAATCAAAGGGGAAAAGGCGCGACGGCGGAGGTGGAGGTGGATGTAGAAGGAGATTTGTGTGTTTGTTTTATTCTTTTGGGTTTCTCTTTGTTTCTATTTCTGACGCTTGCTGGTTTGACGGAGGAGGCAGAACATTGGGATTTGTCAATCTGCGCCTCTCCCTCTATTTCTCTCTCTCCCCCGCTACTACCTTCTTTTTTGACTTTACGGTTACACCAAATTCCAAATCTGTAGCACACCCTTTCCCTAAGGTATCACTCTTGTATTTTTAATAATGTTTTAAAAATTGAACCAAACATCAAATCAATCAAAAGAAAAGTTTAAAATTTTAAGATTCAACCAGTAGTAAATCACCATAAAACAGTTATAAAAATTAAAAATGAAAGTTGTGAAATAGCTTAGTTTCGTTTTAGTTTAAATGCTGTTAACTATTTCTATTTGGGCAAGTCTCTTATGTAGGATATGAATTGAGGTGCACTAATCAAAACCATGTCCCTTTGGGAGCTCCAACATCAGCCCTTTTTTCACTAGCATGAGCATCAGAAGTTCTTGTATATGAGGCGAAACATTTTCCTAATACCGGAACAAAATTGCCATTGGATAACAGTGCAGAAGAAACAATCATGCCTGCCCCTTGCCTGCCATCAGATAAATGACCAGGTATTTCTTTTTCACTTATGGAAGAAACAAAAGTTTTGCTAACAACTTTTCTAGGTATATAGTCATCTTTTACAAGATCTTGTTTTGATGTATTAGCAACTGCTTTAGCAGACCTCAAACGTCTTGTTGGGCCTTTTAACTAAACAACAAATATAATTTTCATAAAAAATCAAATATGTGATCAAAATCTAGTATTAAATAATTTTCATAAAAAATCAAATATGTGATGAACTTTTAAAGATTCTAAAAAAGCAGATCAAAAGAATTTATTCTTGGACAACAAAAACATCATGATTATTCACTGATAAGGCCTTGAAAGTCTGATGCAGAATCTATAGCAAAATGATCCAAAGTATTTTCTTCCTTTGGGGTATATACAACATGATTGTAGTGTGCTCTCATTTGTGTATCAATCATAACACACTGGAAAGTGATCAATTGTAGCAAAGAGAAAATTCATCCAATAACATTTTATTATTTTTTTAGTATTGTGCAAAACAACATTTTATTATTCTTTTAATATTGTGCAAACCCTCTTTGGGGTCCATTGTAATAACAAATAGAGATTTTCTATTTGCGGGTGCAAAACAAAACAACTTGGTCAATAATCCATTTAGCCAGTTTGTTCTTATGATAAATATGTTATGAAAAAATAATCAATCTCTTGAATAACTTGACACATACTTAAACTGAAAAGCAGTATACACATTTACTCCAACAATAACTCATATGTTTTTAAACTGAGCAGTTTTGCATTTACTCCAGTTACAATTCTGATTTAAATGGCTCCAACTGCAAGTTGGTTAATAATCTTCCCCTAATGTTACAGTAACATGGAAATATAAACTAAAGGAAAACCAACTATCTGCTAATAAAATGTCAAACTTATTCAAATCCATGATACTTTATTACACAGAGTTAAAACAAAATTTAGTAGCATGCAGATGCAGAATGAAGAAACATTAAGGTACAAAGCGGAACAAGGAACTTATACTGATTTGGGTGATTATTTACAAGACCTTAGGGGCAAAAAAGCTACCCTCTTCCAAAGGGCAAAATCAACCCATCTTAACCTATGATGGCAAGTCCTTTGCATCAGTAGAAAAAGGGAAGGTTAAAAGACAACTAATAAAGTGTTGAACTTAATCAGACGATCCCCACTTCCTAATTAAAGGTCTGAACAATATTGACATATTGATACAAAAATTTCTTTAGCGCATTCACGCAGTAAAGATTTACAAAAGGAAAAAATAAATTTCAATCGGGCAAAAATAGATTAAATGATGAAGTAGAGTTTAAAACATTCCAAGAACCTTACTCTTGCTAAATTCCAAAAAGCAGTTGGTCGGATGCCAACATTAGTAAAAAGTAACTGGTTGGTAATCACAGGGTCATCACTTTGTTATGCGAGTAAATTAAGAACAACAATTCTAACCTAAAGCCAATGAAACATATGTGTACTATCCATAAGAAATTAGTCATAAAAGATAGAACTATATTAATTATTTATATTCAACAAAAGATGGAGTACTTTAGAGTTTACATAATTTTTCTAAGCAAGTCTGTCCATACTTTCATCCAATGCGATGTTTGTTGATTCATCCATTTTTTTTATTTTCTACTGCTCTCGATGATCCTGGATGCAAAACAGTAGTGGAAGCAACTAATTGAACATCTGACACATTAACCAATAGCCAACTTTCATCTTCTGATGTCCTTGATCATGTTTTACATTGGCAACATTTTCTGTTCTCTCTAGCTTAGAATATGAAAATTTTGCTTTCGATATATGTTCTCTAGCTGAATTCCTAGATTCTACTGGATGGGTTAGAGTGATAGATTTCATTGTCTGTTTCTTTCACGAAAAATCTGGAGTTTTAAGGATGAAGGTGGAAATTTAGCAACCTAGATGTATAGTTAAGTACAGTGACATATCGGTTAGATCAATGACAAAAAATTGATCGGTTCGATAATAAACTGGCCGATTTTTATATATAGAGGTTATTAGGTAAAACCGAACCAGACCACTTGCTGATTCAAATTTTTTCGGTCAGTTCGGTCCGGTTTTCAAAATCTTGCTTTTTAATATTATTGGTTCATTCACAATTAACATGTTACCAATTTTATCTCATTCACTCACGTACTGATATTTTGATGGTTAAGGAAGGAGTGTCAACTTTTGTTTATGGGAGTTATGAGATAAATGTATTCCGTTTTCGTTTTCTAAATATGTTAAGACTGCTCACCAATAACAAATTTTAAACAAGGGTTAGAACCTTTTACTTTATTCATGAAAAATTAAAGCATTAAAAACGTTTTCAGTATAAGTTCATCATTTAAAAAAACTCCAATTTATTTTCAATTTTTCTTTACATTTTCTATTTTTTAATAAGTAAATATAGAGAAATTAAAAGAAATTGTCACTATCTAATAAATTTAGAACTCCTTTCAGTTTAATACAAGTTACCACTTTTTATAAGCTTTAATTTTTCGTTAGATATTGTCAACGTTTGCACACCTTCATCTTATATTTTTTAAAAAATATGTCATCTTATTATATGTTTATTTTAGGGTTAACTACTTAAACTTTACATAAGTTTACAATTATATCTCAAACTTTAAAAAGTGAAAATTAAATACCTGATCTTTTAATTTTTTTTCAAATATAGTATGACATTAGTGTTTCCATTAACAGAGCTGACATAGTAAGGTAAATGTAAGATGTCATTTATCATGTCAAATTCACATTAGATCTTAATTAAATTAAATTAAAAAATAAAAAAACTTTACCCACCCTTCTCCCCTCTTTTGCCACCCACCTAAAATCCTAAGTTAATTGACTTTTATCTTGCTGACGGTGATTTTGATGGAGTATTTAAAGTCCCTCTTCTTCTTCAACCATTCACTCCAAACATATTCACAATTTTCTTTTGTTTAAAATTTTCCATTTTCTTTTCTCTTACTAGCTTACTTTCTCTCTCTAAAAAGTCCTCTAACTCATTGTGACTACCCAAATTTTCACCATCTCTCTACAGCCCAGAGCAGAATATGTGTAGATAGTGAAATGGTGCAGACAGAGAGAGTAGAGGAAGAAGAGGTACTTAGGCTTTTGTAACTATTTATTTATTTTTGTTTTTGTTTAATTTATTTAATTATTTTAACTAATAATAATTTAATTACAATTTACAAAATTATGACATATAAATCTATAATACCTGGCATCTTACTTGTCATTAAATACCTCTGAAGTGGCTTGCCACCTCAACTTTGTTAACAAAGATACTAATGTTGGACTATAATTAAGAAAAAATGAAAGTTTGAATATTTAATTGCCACTTTTTAAAGTTCGGGATATAATTAAAAATTTGAGAAATGTTTAGGAATTTTTTGTAATTAACCCTTTAGTTTACATTTAATATAAAAAAATAATTCTATACCAATTGTTAACCCTAAAGGAAGGCATTTCAAAGCTAGCTTGAGATGAATCTTGAGTTAAAGTTTAGCTGGATCACATGCATTAAGGAGTCATGTGAGGGCTTTAAGGTAACTTAGCAAGTTTGATCAAGCATAGTGTGATGGGTAAAGCTTTAAACCCTTTGTAGATTGACTTGGTTAAGGCTAAATTCTTGATGGACTAAGGATTTAGTGTATGCTCAAGTGAACAGACAATGACTAATAGACTTGACACGGGTAAGCATTAAATCGGACTATTGTGCTATAAAAGGCTTTGGCTTGGATAACTCATTGTTAACAAATAAAGATCGTGGGGAGTTTTTGGATGATGTGACATATAAGATCACATAGGATATATATTAGCTCTAGAAGATAAAGGTCATGTGAGAGGATCATCTGAAGATAGTACAGATCTTCATGGATATGGATGTATCTTTTTTAATTCAATGTAATCACTTATTTTGTTTGTTGTGAAGTAGCTATATCAAATTAGACAAAGTCTTATTTGGATGTCATTCAATTGGATAGTATGATATGATGAAAAATTTGATAAGGATAGGCGTGATTTAGGCAGTTTAATTTAGTTAGTATTATGATTTATAACATGGCCATCAAGCTACGGGTGCCAATATATAGTTTATTTAAGCATTGTCCTTTAACACATTGAGAGAGAGTATTCCTTAGTATACTTTAAGGGAAGTAATAAAGGTTGGCTTTTTTGGTATCTCTTGTGTGCTTTAGTATTACCTTTGATTACTTATTGCTTTTGTATTATTCTTACTCGAGCATGAAAGTTAAATACTATGAAGGTGAGATTCTTATGCAAAGATATAGGCATAACTTTGGTATAAGTTTGTGGTATAGAAGGCCTTAGTAAAAACTAGTATTAAAGCAAGTTTTGATATGGCAAGAGGAAACAATTTAACTGAGTGTGTCACCAAAGTGGAGGCACTTATTGGACCAATTCCTCAAGGGGAGGAAGAGGTCACTTTCTACTTATCCCAGATCGAGGTGTTAAAGGTATAGATCAAACAGATATAACATCAAATAATGGACTTAATGAAGGTATAAGAGGACTTTAGGTTTGAGATCATGATCCTAAAGTGTGTCATTGTAATTTAGGATTTTGGGCATGCCAAAAGCATCACAGTGAAGGTGCAAGAAACTATAGTTGTTGAGGGCATAACTAACACAAAGAAGCCTGAGAATGTTATGTAGGATATGGAGCAGTACTTTATGACTACTAAGATGCTAGATGCTGAGAAGATCAATGTGATGGCCATATACTTAGATGGGATGCCAAGCTTTAATGGAGAACGAGGATCTCTATCAAAATTATTGTGGGTAGAACTTCTATTGACATATGAGAGAAGATGAAGAAGGAGTTAAAGGATTATAGCATCCCACTCCTACCCAACACCTGCCCGTACGTCCATCAAACGTTCGAGTACATGCCTGGTGGAAACAGTGCGCTAGAGTAGTCGCATTCACTTATAACATGACATCATAATTTAAAACGCGAATAATACGATATCTAAAACTCGATTCCTTATTTCATTTCATAAAACATAATGTACTTTGTAGTATTACATTACATAATCCATATATAGATATACAACATCAAAACTATAAGTGTAACACCCCACTCCCGCTGGGCCCGAACCCGATATCGATAGTGATATCCGAATCCGTGCCCCGCGAGGGTGGCG
>JAOQMS010000001.1:7976376-8005614 GCA_027563885.1 Erythroxylum longipes | reverse complement strand
CATGAGATGTGTTAATTTACCACACTTGGACCCGTTTCTCTGGTCCGACCCGTTCTCTGGAAACGGGATGTTACAATAAGAGTCTACTACTCTTATACACATCTACATGAAAGAGGAATTTTTACAAAAATTCTATCTAACTCTGACCTTTGAGCCATTTCTTGAGTCCAAAAGCAAGAACTAGACTTCTTCTAGAATATCTTATAAGATAAGTCTCCTCCCTCATACGTGAAAAGTCACGTTGTAATTTTGATGAGTTTTATGAACTCAGTGAGTGACCCATTATCGATGGGCTCACTCATATTAAACACAAAGGTAGTTCACATTTTTAGATTCATAGATAATCCACATATTCAGATATTGCACTTCATTTCACGTTTCAGTTTCAGAACAATACATGTAACTGATTTCAATCATTCATTTAATACAAATCAATTGATATACATGCAACGCACATGTGACTCATTTTCAGTTGTTACTTTGTTGTGACCGAGTGCCTTTTTAACTGTCCCGTATCCATTGTGGATACTAGGCTCATTGATAATTTCCCCGTATCTATTGGAGATATTAGGCGCATTTTACATAGTAAGCCTGAGGCTCTTACCATATTATGAGCTTTAAGCTCTTTTTCACTTGCTACTCCGGTCACAACTACCTTTATCTAATTATGCATATCGTGTACGAAATGTATCAAATCACATAATTCAATTAGTCACACTTATTCATTTACATATTCACTTTCACATTTTCACCGGGCCTAAGTCTAGCATTCAACAATTATGTTGAGTACACTTTTTTCTGTCAAATTCACATACAATGAGCACTTCTAATATGATTCTCATGCATGAAATGCCCCGGACTATCAATGTTCAGAATTAACACATTCACATCAATAATAATTCAAAAATTGTCATTTAAGCAAAGATAGATAATCTTAATAAGAACATCTACATTACTTATGTATGCTTCAGATAACTATTGCCTCGAAGTCCTGACAATGTCTGGATGCGGTCACTCTATTTACGCTTTTATATCTTGCAACACATACAAATTTATACATTACTAATTTGCACAATCACATTAATACTCAATCATACCCATATGTATATGTGTTATGTATAATGCATACTCAATTTAACTATACCGGGTATAATTCCTTAATTCACATCTCATGATCGTTCATACTTCAAAACTCATATATCTCTAATTTGAACTGAGGTTTACACCTTAATTATACAAGATTATTCTAAGTTCATCACTCAATCTTCACTAAGGTTATTATAGCATTAGAAGATCACATAATATTCAATTTCTCATTCATCTTTACTTAATACACATCATTCATCTCCTTTGAATCTTATTAGCATTCATAGGATCACTGTCATTCCCATAACATCTCTAAATTTCCAGATTTGAATCCTTGATGTATAACAATACATTCTTAAGTTATAACTTCAATTATCATCCTAAACATATCACTTATTTAATCACTTAATCCATCTTCAAATTAAGTTCATTTCAAGCTTAATTCAAGCCTAAATGCATTATAGGAAAGTACCTAACTATTTGTTGTTTCAATCATCACCTAAAAGAAAAGAATTCATGTAAATGGACCTTCCCATGATCGTGGATGACTTCCCTCGATCGTGGGTTATGTTAACAAAACATTTCCAGCATTTTCTTTAATTTTGTTTTTCAGTTTTTTCTTAAGACAAAATTTCAGGTCAGTTTTGCATGGACATTTTGACATAAAAAATGAGGTATTTCGGCAATTCATTATTCTAAAAAAATGTTCCTATATTTCTTAAGTTTCTAACGACATCAAGTTCATGCAGTTTAGTTAAGTATTCTGTGAGTTATACCCAAAATACTATAGACTATTCTCACACTGTGACAACACCCAGTACTCAACTGCAAGCCAAATTTGGAACCTGTAAAGACATAATTCAAATTCAATTCCTTCATGAAAATCGTAGCCATACGTCCCTAGTTTAATTTAAAATTAAAATCATCCCATTTAGATAACTATATATCAAGATATGGCTAAAATATAGATGTATGCTCAGTGGAAACACTACAGCTAACATATTCCAACACATTTTAAACACCATTATAATGATCATTCTATCTAAAAAACATCTCTACCACAACTTGCGAATTATTACTCATCATATACACAAAAACAAGCCATCAATATTCTCATTTCTTCATTCACATTTCAGCATGTGTATACAACTCCATTAACTCATAAATTTATCTCTTACTATCATAAAAAACATTTCTATTTAAGCAATCCATAAAGAACCATAATATACTTACTTGTTTTAACTCTAAGCTCTTCAAATCCTCAAGTTAACTTATCCCCTAAGCTTACACAATCATCAAAATTTCAAGGAGGAATAGGTTGGGTTTTCATTAATATGAAGAAAATAACGAATTATTTAGAGTGGCAACATGAAAGATGTTAGCAAAACTCAACATTGTGAGTGTGGAGAGTGAGTGTCGTGAATGAGAGAGAATAAAGAAGAAGAAGAAAATGAAGAAAGCATGTAGCAAAAAGTAGAAATGAAAGATGGTCTTTCAAGTGTGTATAACGTGTGGTAGGTGTGTGGTAAGTGTTGTGACACTTTTCACTTGCCACATATCTTTTTCTTATGGTCCAAATTTCTTTTAATAACTAGTCCATTTGTCTCCAATTTCTAATCCAATTATCTCCTAATTTTCTATAACACTTGTCATTAAATCCTAATACCATTTGTCAATTGTTTTCACTATCGATTGTCACTTATTTCTACTACCATAAGTCAATTTGTCTTGCCACTTGGTATTTTTCCTAGTTCAAAGATACCCAAAATTTTAGAAAATTTCCAAATTTTCACCGAAAATTCTAAATCAATAAATATAATCACCAAATTAAAGATCAAGAATTAAAACTCACTATTCACGCCACATTCACTTTAAAAACAATCATTTATACCTTGGAATATGTCAAATGAGTGCATGTACAATCTTTGTAATGTGTACAAAAATAAAATAAAATTCATATGTGTGTATATGCCAATATTATGCATGATCATGAAATGCATTTCCTAATTTCTTAATGTTATTTCTCATTTACAGTAATCTAAGGTCTTAGCCCTTGTTATGGGAAAACGGGATATTATAGGGATCAATTCCTTTCGATGAACATGTTTTAGCTCACAAAGGATGCCTTAAAGAAACTTAAGCAAGACAGATCAATAAGAGAGTATGTTAAACAATTTAGCTTTTTAATGCTTGATATTGATAACATGTCAGATGAGGATAAACTTTTCAAATTTTTGTCTGGGTTACAACAATGGATACAAATGGAGTTACATAGGTAAAATATGAAGGATGTGATTAGTAAAATCATTGCTGCTAATGCCTTAGTAGATTTTTAAGTGATGAAGGAAACTAAGACAAGCTTCTTTACTTCTTTTGAGGGAAAAGTTCTAGCTCAACAAGAGAAGAGTGAAGGGGAAAAGAAGAAAGAATACAAAATGGGAGACTTCATAGGAAAAGGAAAACAAAATTATAACTTCAAGAAACCTAAACTTAGGGGCTTTTTAACCATTAAAGAACAATTAAAGGGCAACTGAAGGTGGATGCGGTTGAAGGGATCTAAAGATTTTTCACAATTAAAGTTAGTTATTTATATTTTGGGAAAGAATTAGTTAAGAATATGGGTAAGATTCTATTTTGGGTAAGTCAATGGAGGCATTTCTGTGAGTTCTCCTCCCTTCCTAGGCAAGGAAACTAATTGTTTCCAACTCCTCGAGAAGTTACGAGCATGAAACCATTCAAAACTTGGAGCAATTTAGTGGTTGCAAGCTATTCAAGAGACACTCTGAAGCATTTTCTAGCAGTTGCCAAGTGAGGCATAGTTACTCCTCCTTTTGAGTTGTTGCAAAAAGGAGCAAAATACTAGGAAACTATGATGGTAGGGTAATTTCACAATAAGAGACCCGTTTTTCCACTAATATGTGCTCAATGATTAATGCTTTAAAATGCTTAAGACACTCACTAGTTCATATTTGATCTTAGATACA
Organism: Erythroxylum longipes; assembly: GCA_027563885.1. Lineage (NCBI taxonomy): Eukaryota > Viridiplantae > Streptophyta > Magnoliopsida > Malpighiales > Erythroxylaceae > Erythroxylum > Erythroxylum longipes. The sequence goes on along the minus strand of JAOQMS010000001.1, from coordinate 8,001,544 downwards.
ATTTGGAAGTATAATAACTAAAGTGAGAGGGAAAGCATACTCGTTCAGCCATCTTCTTGAATTTTACACTTAATTGGCTTTGTAAAGTTAGAAGGAGAAGGGTTAGAATGAACTGGAGGCAAGAAAATACCTAACGAAATGAAAAGATGCAAAGTCATGGCTATGGGAGGTGTTTCATGACCATGAAACCTAGTGTCACTCCCATGACAATTGTGTCACGGGTGTGATAGACTTTCCACCTGTCCCATTTTTAACCTAGTTTTTTACTATAAAAGCATTAAGTTGTGACGATGGACACATTCTAGAAAACAAATGGGATTTTCTTCTTTCTCTCTTTAGTTTTTCACATCTCAGAGGCTACTCATGGGTCTTTCCTAGAGATTGATGGAGAAGATGGAGGGTTAACCTTCCCAACACCGGTTTGGAGGTGAAGTCAACACCGAGAAGAATTTGAGCATATCGTCGTTGTGTATCACTTTCTTTCCCTCTTTTGGGATTGTTTATGTTTTCTTATGTTTATTGGTTAGGGATTGTGTAAGAATGATCTTAATTCTATATTAGATCTTGAATACGATACATAATAGTCATGTTTAAAGTCGTATATGGAAACTAACAGTATTAAATCATTAGGGATAACATAAACTATGATAAAGAATCCGAGCTTGTGTGATTATTGCATAGATTGGTCTATTTTTTCTCATTTGTAACGCGACTGTATAACTAAACTTAGAGAGCTTATTTTAGGTTATCCGATAGTTAGGTTTAATTAACGAGATCTTCTTGATTAACTATGACCTAAGGAAAAACTGGTATTATCAGATCTTGTTGTTAATTCATAATCAATAGTCTAATGAGAGGTAAGAAGATGATAATGCAATGATGTATGTGAAATCGTGTGTAGGCTGAGATTAAATTGAAGAACTGGAGTTCAAACCATTAATCAATTTTATCACTTTACTACTGTTTAATTTGAGTTGTTTTTATATATTCAATTTTACTTTGCTTTCCAATTTACATTGAACCAAACCCCCTTTTTTACTAATACAGATAATTTGGGAGATTAATTGGATTTAATCTCTGTAGGATCAACCTAGACTTTTTACTGCTATAGCTATAGGTTTTGTTATTTTGTATAGTGTTACGATGTGCTACCATCCACATATACAAAATTGGGCACAAGTTAGATAGGGAAGCAAAGGATTAAGTAAAGTATCGCTCACATAGGATGACACCTTCCTCTTTTAATCCACTGATAATGAATCTTTAAGCAAGGTAATGAAGGCAAGACCATGGCACATTGGGGACAACCCATGTTTGTGCAAAAGTGGATGCCTAGTCTTGAACTTGACAAAAAGAAAATTGAATCTATTCCATTGTGGATTAATTTCCAACAACATACCACTAGAGTACTGGACCTTAGACGATTTGAGCCTCCTTGGAAGCTCAATGGGAAGGCCTATTGCTTTTGAGATTTTGTTATGCCAAAATAAGCTTTAAAAATACCTAGGCTATCCTACTCGTAAGTATATAAGGTAGTTGTAGTTGATTACCCAGGGTCGTCTCCCACGGAAGTGAAATTGATCCATTTAAACTAATCTTAAATAAAAATAAAAACAAATACAATACTAAGCATTTTATCCTGATTTGTTGAGTGAAGGCTTTAAAAGAAATCATGAAATTAAACTGAAAAGTAAAATGATTTAACTGGGAACAAAAACAAATAGATTAATTGAAGTGAAAAACTCTTGAGAATTAATTTCACTAATTTAATCTCCCATGCATGATTAAGGGGAAATGATTGGGTAGTTGTCTTACTAATTTTTTTTGAGAAATTAAAATTCATTAAAAAATAGGGAAAACTAAATCTAACTTTCGTATTCAACAAGTTATCATTTGAATTAATTATGAAAACCTGACTACCAATTACCACTTAAGTTAATATATTTCTAATTCTTAACCTAAGTGTCTATAGTTTCTCGTTCCATATTAAAATGCTTCTCTCGATCCTTTGTTTAATATTAAAATGATGCAAAGTTTGGTCATGCAATTACATCCATTCAGTTTAAAAACCATAGCAAACATAAGACAACAACACAGTCCCTTAATCATGCATATTTGACTAAAATAGCTACATTAATACTTCAAAAAAGTGATAAGCCTATCATGGAAATAACTAGATTCGTCATCTTCATATACTTGAATCCCATATTTATCAGTATAAGAGAAGCATTAAAGCAACAAACCAAGTAAATAACCAAACGAACTATCAAAAGCTAAAGAGTAAGAGTCAGTTAAGCTAAAGAAAAATGAGTCCAGTAAAATAACAAAGAAACAGTGCAACAGATGAAGAACAAAATAAGCAAACAAGGATCAGATGTGGGAGTTACGATGATCTCTTGCACCTCTCAAGCTTCCCGCATGAGCTCTCGTCTTCTGCTTCTGCTCGATTCTCACCCAGATGATTGAAGGCTCACACTGTTTTAACCTTATTGTTGTGTTTCTCTCTTCCTCACATGACTCTCTTTGTTTTTGTTGATGGTAAAACTTATATACTTGTTTTACACTCAGAAACTGCAAGTGAATGGGTCGTGACTTATAGTAAAAAGAGTGGATATCGATCCTATAGGGATTGATGCCTAAATACCACTTAATTTAGACACAACTTTGTTTAAGAAACTAAATTATGAAATGCAAATAATTTGGAAAATTAAATTAAAATTAAAAGACTAATGTAAAAAATGGACAATACCAAAATGGCAGAAAATTTGAATTCAAGAATCGAAATACTAGAAATTACTTTTTTCCTATTTTGTCTCCCTCCTATTTTATCGATTGAATTATGTCTCACCTTAGATTTCCGAATGTACTAATTACCCTCTCTCAAGGTGTAACTACTTATCCCTAATCGAATTAGCGAGAATCAATTGGACGATCTCTCAACCTACCCAATGACTCTACCGATTCAATTAGTTATCAAACTATCCTATGGGTGATCAATTAACTAGTCGAGATCTCTCTTCTAACTATTCAATTAACGTGATGATTTCCAGTCTATAAGTTGCCAACTCTTGTTGTACAATCCTACATGAATTTCATCTCACTCACTCTCTCGATTTGTTACAAGATGAAAATTAAGAACAACAATCAACAAAGACAATTGCATTCAATTCAATAAAATAGGAGTTCAACATAATAGTTCCAAAAGTAATCCCTAAAATAGAATAAGCTTAACATGGTCTATATAACATCATCAACATTCAAAAAATCCATTCTTACAAAGAATAGAAGAGATTAAAATGAAAGAAAATTGAATAGAAAGACTCCTCTTCTTTGCCAAAATCTAGAATTTTGGTATTGATGTGCTATTTTGCCCAATCTTTATGATGATCCTTGTCTTTAATCTTTCCTTAATACTCCAAACATGTGTTCTTCACTCAAGGATTGTGTTTCTACAGGTGAATGTCGTCTCCCTTCAAGATGGAGGCTTAATTATCTTTTTATAGTCCAAAAGCCCTAAGTTTAATGAAGCCTCGTAGATTGCCTCAAATTGTAATTCCCACGCTCATGGGAATTCGCATGATTCCCACAACTATGGGAATTTGTCACAGATGCACTCCTTATTTCTTCTGTAATTCCCACGTCCTTAGGAATTTGCATGATTCCCACGAAAGTGGGAATTTTTCACAGATGTATTCCTTATTTCTTCTCCTCTTTGATCTTTAGTTCACCCTCCAAGTTGCTCCTTCCTTCTTCCTACATAAAAATAGCCAATTCTTGCCCTTAATTAACATCAAACAAACAAGAAAAACAATTTAAATCAAACTTAACGAAAACATACAAAATCAATCCTAAACTAGAACAATAATCAACAATTATGCTAGAAAACACATGCCAATTACCTATAAAAACATATCCTAATGCATACCTATCAACATCCCCACACTTGAATCTTTGCTTGTCCTCAAGCAAAGTAAATAATGTTCGCTCAAGGTTATACGCTCTAAGTTTCAATATTTTTAACCTTGTTAATTATCGCAAGCGCACGGGTCGTTCGCGTAGTACCAAAGGTGTCAATCCCTTGAAGAAGGAAACTACTCCTAAGCCTAATGACAACTAAGTCACAAACCTAACAAATACTGCAGAAAGGTAAATCAATTGATAATTGGATATGAGAATTGAAAGCACTAAAAGCAATAAAAAATTAATCACACGACCAAATCCAAAATCAACCTAGAAATCACCAAGTGAGAGAAAGGGGATTTTTAATTTGAAATTAAAGAAACTCAACCAATTATGTAATTATTGATTCAACGGCCCTAGACTGTCCTAGGATGAATTACTCTTTCTCAAGTTATAATTCTTAACCCTAATTGATAAACCTAATTCAATTTATGGGAATTCCGATCTCTCGATTCACAATCGACCTAAAAACTAAATTAGATCTAAAGTTGTCTACTAACCTACCGAGAACCTATGCTCAATCTATCGTTACACGATTCTACCGGTTTGATTTAATCCTTTACCTATCAATTCACCCATCTCTCGTTAGCCCAAATTGATTATTTTCACTTAGCTCACCCTCTTAGTCTATCGCCAAGTATTTAAGAATAGGACTTAAATCACAATCTAATCAATAAAAACACAATCGAATAAACTTCATTAATCTCAAGAATCAAATCCAAAGGTGAGTTTAGACATCAACTCAACATTCAACCAAACAAATCTCAACACCTATTTCAATTCTATACATGAATAAAATTGAAATAACGGAAATACTATAGGGAACAAAATTCGGGACGACGACAACGGGAAACCTTTTGTTCCGGGAAGTACTTCACATTAAGCTCTTCACAGTGTCTCTCTTCCTTTGTCTCCTTCTTCAATCTCTTAGTGTCACCTTAGGTTTTCTCTCGGAATCGGCAGAGTGGAAACTTTTTGTTAAACTCTTGGCTCTCTCCCTAGACTTCTAGTGGCTATCACATCATATTCTATTTATATCTTCGAGGCTCTAAGTCAAAGTCGGGGTTGAAATGGTCCAAAAATTCATCTGAAACTTGAGTTTTTCTGTCAGCCTGACGCAGTGCACGATCGTGGCCCTGCCGTTCTTCCCTGTTTACCCTGCAACACTAGCACACATATCAAGGTACCTAAAAAAATATACAATTTAAGCTCAAAGATTCAAACTAACCCATAAAAACACTTAAACTTAAAAACTAACCTAATTAAACCCTAAATGCATAGTAAATACTTGAAATGACATTAAAATACTTATCAAATCTAACCCTAAAACACAATACAAATCACAACTATCAACATCTCCACACTTATACATTTGCTTGTCCTCAAGCAAATAAAACAACAAACACGTAACATCTAAGACACACAATGCAATAATGAGACAACAACTCTAATCTTCGTGAAATAAATTTAATCATGGACACAATCATTCAAATTATATCAAATCATTAACAAACAAAATGGGTGTCTAGGGGCTTTGACTAAATACATGACTTAATCGAGACCCATGTGCTAACTTATGTTCCCTTTTTAATTGTGCACACATATTAATAACTTTTTCGGTCTCTCAGATTCTGTAACCATTCCTAGGTATATTTTTAAAAAACAATCAAGCTTATTATAGGATTGGTATGTTTTTATTTAAAACATTTTTTTCGAGACTTAACCTTTTACTCAAAGGCAAATATTGGTGATGAATGTCGATCTGGTTACTTGACTAGGTCATTTATTAACATCATTATAGCCTTTTTATGCGAAGGCACACATTTATAATGCGTGTCGATCCGGTTACTTACCTATTATCACGTGTTCAACTGGCCACTAGCTTTATTCATAACCCGAAGGTCAATGGAATAGTATTTACTTAATTTTTTTACAACTATTCGTTTCCATGTAAAAAAATACTAGTTAAGCTACTTAGCAAAAAGGTCTCAAATTATGAATGAATGTGACAACTTAGAGAGAGCTAAATTTATACTAAGTCCTAATTATGTTGTATATTTATTCAAAGGCCCCCTAATTCACTAATTGTGCAAGTTAATGATTATTAATAACCTAATAGACTCTGTCCAAAATTAAATGAATTTCACTTAAACCTGATCCATTGACACATTTACACATTTCACACAATGTAGCCTACTGCTATCATACGATATGCAAAGTTACATATAAAATAAAGCCACAGAATCTCTCCCTACACTTGAACAACACATTATCCTCAATGTGAGAAGAGAACACCCACGGCTCATACATTACAGAAATGTGAAGATAGAAACACACATACACACTTTTTTTTTAACAAGGAAGAGCAGAAAAATTAACGACAAAACATAAAATGAAAATAAAACTAACATAAAAATAAAATTTACAATAAAACTACTATATATTAAACAACACATAACTAAAATATAATTGAATAAAAGATGTAGGTTAGACTTGAATCCTAAGGAGATGGAGGTGGTGATGGTATAGGAGGTGATAATTGGATGCCTTAAGCTTCGAAATACTGATGAAGTTGGCAAATCTCACGGCTCTGGCATCTTTGTGTACACACCACTTCCTGTAGTGTTCTGTTAGTTTTGGGTAGTGTATCCAAAACTTTGGTCCAGCTTTGGTCCTCTTCTTCCTCTTCTTCTGATTCCTCGCTTGTTAAGTCCCTTGCCTGTCGAGGTGGAGCGGAACTTGAGCTTGCCTAACCCGTCCTGGTCTGCACATATGTCTTTTCATTGATTTCCCGCAGACTTATGTTGGTGGAGTGAATGATCTGTGCTCGATATAGATGCTAATGGTTGAGGAATTCGGGTAGATGCACCGTTAATCCTCTCCGATCCACACAAAAATGCTTTGCGATGGCAGACACTAGGTACCCCATTCCCAGATGGTTGCTCCACTTTCGCGAAACTGCAACAAGAGCATTTAGCACATGCGTGGATGTGCTTGCCGGAATACTATGACCCATGCACCATAATAGGACCAGTTCCTTGGTGGAACACTTGTTGGTCTTGGATTTGTCAAAGACCAACTGACACATAAATTTGTGCAGCAGAAAGTGTTCATGGGAGCGTATGATGTTGTTGTGACTATTTTTGGCATAAAAACACTCCATGCCAGTAAGCTCGTGCAAGTATTGGAAGGCACGAAAGTCATCATGTTGGTCGACAACGGTGGATTTTGGGGAATCTGCATATGTCACACACAATCTCTACTGTTAGCTCGTACGCTCTCCCTCTCAATTGGAACCATAATTCTTTGGTGTTCTTAGGGTTAAAGGTCAGGGATGTGAAAAATTCTAGGGTCAGCTCCTCATAAACGGGGAATTGAAACCTAATGAATTGACCCCACTAGATCCTCTCTGCTAAATTTTCTATTTGCTCCCACACCTCTATCCTATCTAATGTATCGAAATCAAAATATTTAGGCACAACTATATGCCTAGAGAGAAGGGAATGGAAACGAGTACCTTCCTCCTAGGAGTAGATGATAAATGAAGCTCCAAAATCTGCTGCTCGGTTCTGCCTCCCCTATCCCACAACTTGTTGTGCTCTATGAGGCTCTCGTGGGGTGGTTTGCTTGCTACGAGGCATGATTGGGTTGAATTTGGGAAGTTGTCGATGGAAAATTTCTAGAGAGATGTTAGAGCGTTTGGAAGTTGAAATTCTAGAGAGATAAAGTAAAAATGGAAGTGAAGCTAAACGTTAAGTAAGAATTGAATAAATAGGTGGTAAAAAGGGTAAAATGGTAAAGTTATCACTTAAAAATTGTGTCCTCCCCTTTTGTTCATTGTCGTAGGCCACGATCATGGCATACGATGTACCACTGAAGGAATTCTAATTCGCAGGCCACGATCGTGACCTGACGGGTCACGGTTGTGGCCAGTGCCTATAACTTGATTCCAAGACCTTCTTCTTCCAATAATTTATTTCTCTTAGTCAATAATTCTTCTTCACTTCTCTTAATATGCTCGCGTACTCTTCCCCATGACTCCGAAATCCTAGTCCTCTTTTCACTTTTATTCATGCAATCAAAAATAAACCTAACTATGAATTTCAACTAATCTAACTAAATTCAACATGAACTAATTTTTCCATGGGTTGCCTCCCATACAACGCTTCTTTTAACGTCGGTAGCTCGACGCTCCTTTTAAGCTCATAGTGGTTAGAATGATTGATTTGATGGTAGATTAATCTGAAAGTCTGAATGTTTGCTACCACATTGCGACTGCCTCCTTCCTTGGAATTTTCTTTACCTCGCCTTCTCCTTCGCAAGCGATTCTTTTGGAAGAATTTTATAGGATTCTCAATGTTTTTCCATTCGCCTCAAGGTTCGGGTTTGTTGCCAACTGCTAGAGTTGAAGAAGCTTCATACTCTCTAGCAGCCACTTTAAAGGTCAGTTGCTCTTTCCTTACTCCTAGAGTTAGTTCGCCCCCATCTACATCAAGAATTAAGCGCGCAGTGGCCAAGAATTGTCGTCCAAGAATCATCAGAGTATCCTCATCTTCATTGATATCCAAAATATAGAAATCTGTGGGAAAGATAAAATTACCGACCTTGACCGGCACATCGTGTATAATCCCCATTGGTCTTAGTGAAGTTCTATCGGCTATCTTAACCAAAAAATTTGGGGCACTAGCTCTCGTAACCCCAATTTAAAACTAAGAGTGTAGGGCATCGCATTCATACTCGCGCCTAAGTTTACAAATGCCCTATCTATGATAATCTTGTTGATACTGTAGGGGATGAAAAAGTCCTCTAGATCACCCTTCTTCATTATGTTGGGCACGATTTCTAGCATTTGCTCCTCTCCTCTCTCTATGACGGATTCTTGTAATTTTAAATTGGCATGTATCCATTTCATCACCTCCTCGATTTTGTTTGGTTCGATTTCTTTTAATGTTTCTACTTCCTCCTTTCTAGCATATAATTCCCTTTTAGCAAAGAATTGGTGCGGAAATGTCGGTCGAGTTAATTGCACCAATTTGCTAACAATCTTACTTGGAAGGTCGTATTTAATTACTTGACTTTCTTCCGTGTCTACCTTTTCTAGCTCCTTGTCTTGATTCTAAATTATAACCATGATACACTCCTTTGGGTTCGATTCAGTGTTGCTTGGAAGGGTTCCAGCATTCTGAGTTGACATTGCTTCTGCAAGCTGCCCCACTTGAACTTCTAAGTTATGGATATATGAAGCGTGATTCTTTGTGACTTGATCGAATTTACTCTCGAGCCTCCTTTATGCTTCCTCCATTCCTCTTATCTTATCCAAAATTCTGTCCTACTTTTAATCCATCGAGCCTGTTTTGTCCTGTTGGAAGCTCGATTGTCCTTGGGGTCTAAACTGCCCTCCGTTGTTATTGTTGGACCAGGAGCAGTTTGGGTGATTCTTGCACCCAGGTTTATAGGTGTTGGAATAGGGATTGTTACCCCCTCCACGTCCAAATTATGCCCCCGTGTAATTTACTTGCTCTGGGTTATCGTCTCTCATTAGATACAAGTCCACTGTATCATGGTCCATTTAGCCGTATAGCTCACATTTCAGTTGCATGGCCTTCACTGGAGCTGAGGATGATGGATTCATATTACTAAGTTGTCGTGTCAAATTATCGATTTTAGCTTGCATTTCTCTCATTTGGTCGACAACGATAACTCCCTTCTGTTCCCTAAAATTAGTAGGTTGCCTATTACGTTCACTAGCCCATAAACAGCTATTGTTAGCCATCTCCTCTATTAGCTCCTCTGCTTCATCGACTGTCTTTCTTATTAACGATCCTCTCGACGCTACAGTAATGGTGCCTCGAGTATGTGGGTTCACTCTGTTGTAAAATGTCTGCAACAAGAACTCTTTGAGTAGATTGTGATGTGGGCATCTCCTCTGCAGATCCTTGTAACCCTCCCATGCTTCATAGATAAACTTCCCGTCACCATGTTGGAAGTTTGTGATCTTCTTAATAATTTTGGTGGTCTTCGTTAATGGGAAGTATTTATTTAAGAAGGCTCGCACTAGCTGTTCCCATGTCGTAATGTTGGAGGGACTTAGTGAATGATACCATGTCTTCGCTCTATCCCTAAGTGTAAAAGGAAACAACATAATCCCTAGTGCATCTTCCGACATCTGGTGATACCGAAAAGTATCACAAATCGCGAGAAAACTCACTATATGCACATTCAGATCTTCATTTGCAAGTCCGTAGAATTGGATGTTCTGCTAAAGCATATTCAGGAGGGCTGGCTTGATTTCAAAGAAGACCACTTGAACAGGCAGTCTAGCCACTCCTTGGTTGGCAAGATTGAATCCTGGCCTTATAAAATCTATGAGGGTCCTCTGTTGTTGCCTGCCAGGGTTAACTTCTTGATCCATGTTTCTTTGGAATTCTTCGACCATTTGTACTTTTTTGATTTCTTCTTCTTCTTCCGCAGAGCTTTCCTAAGGGTTCTTTCTAAATGTGTTATGTCTAAATCGAAAGTCTCAATTGTGCGACTCGAACCCCTTGTGACTCTTGTGTTCATACAAGAGTACGAATCCTAAGTAAAATGAATGAAAGAAAATTACAAACCTAATGCCTTAAATTATAGAACTAAATTGCCTTCCTCAGCAATGGCGCCAAAAACTTGTTCGCTCAAGGTTACACACTCTAAGTTTCAATATTTTTAACCTTGGTAATTATCACAAGTTCACAGGTCATTCACATAGTACCTAAGGTGTCGATCCCATAAGAAAGGAAACTAGTCCTAAGTCTAGTGGCAGCTAAGTCACAAACCTAACAACTACTACAGAAAGGTAAATCAATTGATAATCGGATATGAGAATTGAAAGTGCTAAAAGCAATAGAAAAGCAATCACACAACTAAATCCAAAATCAACCTAGAAATCACCAAGTGAGAGAAAGGGGATTTTAATTTAAAATTAAAGAAACTCAACCAATTATGCAATTATTGACTCAACGGGCCTAGACGGTCCTAACGTGAATTACTCTCTCTCGAGTTATAATTCTTAACCTTAATTGATAAACCCTAATTCAATTTATGGGAAGTCCGATCTCTCAATTCGTAATCGCCAAAACCTAAATTAGATCTAAAGTTGTCTACTAACCTACTGGGAACCTATGCTCGATCTCTCGTTACATGATTCTACCGATTTGATTTAATCCTTTACCTATCAATTCACCTAACTCTCGTTAGCTAAATTGATTATTTTCACTTAGTTCACCCTCTCAGTCTATCACCAAGTTATTAAGAACAAGACTTAAATCACAATCCAATCATTAGAAACACAATCGAATAAACTTCATTAATCTCAAGAATCAAATCCAAAGGTGAGTTTAGACATCAACTCAACATTCAACCAAACAAATGTTAACACCTATTTCAATTCTATACATGAATAAAATTGAAATAACGGAATTACTGTAAGGAACGAAATTTGGGACGGTAATAGCAGGAAACCTTCTATTCCGGGAAGTACTTCGCGTTAAGCTCTTAACCGTGTCTCTCTTCCTTTGTCTCCTTCCTCAATCTCTTGGTGTCACCCTAGGTTTTCTCTCGGAATCGGCAGAATGGAAACTTTTTCGTGAAACTCTTGGCTCTCTCCCTAGACTTTGGGGTCGAAATGGTCCAAACATTCGTCTGAAACTTGAGTTTTTCTGTCAGCCCGACGCAGTGCACCATCGTGGCCTTGCCTGCCATGATCTTGACCTGTGTTTTTTCCTTTTGGTCATGATCATGGCCCATAGTGCATGATTGTGCCCTGCATTGACACTCTCTGTCACGATCGTGGTCTATGCTTTTTGGCCCGAAAACTCTTTAAGTCTTCCCGTTCTTCCCTGTTTATCCTGCAACACTAGCACACATATCAAGGTACCTCAAAAATATACAATTTAAGCTTAAAGATTCAAACTAACCCATAAAAACACGTAAACACAAACACTAACCTAATTAAACCCTAAGTGCATACTAAACACTTGAAATCACATTAAAATACTATCAAATCTAACCCTAAAACATAATACAAATCACAACTATCAAATACAACCAATCAATTCTACCACTTCATTTTCACATGATCAACACATACAATCCCCCAAATTCAAGCCAACTTAAATATCAAGTTAATGGACATATCATGATTACTTTCTCATTGGTGTATATAAGTAAACTCTCAATTGGCACAATCACTCAAAGGTAAGTAAAGATGCACAAATGAACTTTCCTAATAGTTTTCACTTATTTTTCTCAAGTGTTTAAGGGTTAGTGTTTTGCTTAAACTTCCTATAGGAAACTATACTACCATAGGCTTGCTAATACACCGATTTTCCTTTACAATGATTGCATGCATAAATAGATCAAAAGGGCTTGTTTAAGGTTGTAATGTGGTAAGGGTCAAGGTGGGTCTAAAGAAAGGGAAGAGGGTGAAGCACAAGTATGAGTAGAGTAAAAAGCACATAAAACGAGATAACAAAACATAACTCTGAGACATACAAATATAACCAATATTCTGCACTTATTGGTGCTACTCACTTTTTATTTCTTTTTCTTCATACAAGGAAGAATTATGAATCAAAACTAGCACTCTATACAATGTAGTCCATAGGCAGAAATATACTTAACCTTTCTCGGTAAACATTTCACACAATCCCAATTAATGTTTTACTTAATACTCTACTAAGCTTGTGGAAGGGTAGGATAAAGGGGTTTAAATTTTTTTAAATTTTAGGTGTTTTCGCAACACAAAAGGTTAAGTTTCAACAGGGGTAGCAAGGGATAATAACGGGTAGGTCATTTAAGCCAAGGGTTAACACAAAAGGGCCTAGATCATCTCTATTAAGCATGCTTCCAGTATAATCAAACCGATTCAAAGCAAGTTTTGAAAGTAGTAACCTAAGGAAGTAACACTCAACAAAGAAATGAAATGACTATAGATGGAGTCATATGGCTCAATCCTCACTTTGGCTCAAATGAAAACTCATTATGCATCTCTACACTACCTCATTGTTCAAATGTCAATTTGTGACTAAGCTTATGTAACCAACTACTTTTCATCACTCTATATGGTTCACTTTTTACTCAAGTAGCCTAATATAAGTTCAAGCATGCATTCAATCTAATTCCAACTACATGACATAATCTCATGGCAATATTTATCAGAGTGACTCAAGTGTAGTTCCATTGCTAACGGAAAACACCATTACTAACACCAAGCACATGATATGCCTAATATGCATGCTACTCAACACAACGCACACAATGCAATTAAGAACGTTGATGTCACCTTCCCACACTTAAAGATCACATTGTCCTCAATGTGACAAGTCAACCCCAAGTGAGTGAAAATAACAATAAACCATATAAAAAAAGGAAATAACTCAAACACAAGAATTGAAATCAACATATGATAGCAAACCAAACAGAACAAAATAAATTCACACCAAAATTAAAGAAATTAAAACTAAAAAAATAAATTAAATGCAATCACATAAAAAAAATAAAATTTTAAAAGTTAAAGGGTAAGAAAAGCTTATTTAGATGATGGTGGTAACGATGATGGCGTAGGAGCTTCAAAATTGTTTCTCCTACAGAAGTTGAGGAACCTTCTCTTCAAGATTCATTGCTTCTTATGAACCTTCTGCATTTGCGTGATGAGTTCATCAAGTTGGAATGTCATCTGTTGATGGTTTGTTGCTATTTGGTTGAGAATTGGTTGATATCAGTTAATCGTCGTTGGTTCCCTCGGTTCCTCCTTTACTGCTTCCTCCTCTGGCTCTAGAGCGGCACTCGATGTGGAGTGTTGGTCTGTGACTGCACGGGCACCCCTCCTGCTCCTCACTATAGTGCACGTCTGAAGATTGCGAAGTGTCATAGATTGGACCTCTATAATCTCAGAGCATCTCAAATAGGCTATGTCAAACATTTCGTGGGTAGTAATATGTAAATTTTCCATATTAACATTATAAAATACACCCAAAGCCGAAGCAATATGAGCCATCCCAAAAGACGTATTCTTTTTATTAATCACACTAACTATTGATCGAAAAATTCTATACGGTGTGTTGATTTTAAGCTTAGTATCCATGCACCGTAAAAAGAAAAATTCTTTAGCTAAACATTTATTGATTTCAGTTTTATTAAACACTGTCAAGCACATAAATTTATGAAACAGTAAATGCTCAGCACTTCGGATTAGAAAATTTGGTGCATTATGTGAATCAAAATGTTCTTCACTCGTGAGAGTGTTCCAATAAGCATCAACATCAAAATCCGCATGACCATCTAAAATTTTTGCATTTGACAAATTAAACAATTCACGCATGACAGAATAATCAAGTTTAAAAACATTTCCACCCAACCTAAACTAAAACAAACCCATTTTAGAGATGTACCTAATTGTTGTAAAAAATTCTAAACTTAGGGTGGCATAAATAGGGACATAGCACCGAACAAATCTATTCCACCCTATATTTACAACTAGTTGTTCAAGTCGGTGTCTAACTCCTATATTCTCTAACACTTCAAAATTCAAATACCTAGGAATGACTGTTGCTCCATTCTTAAAGTCAAGGAAATGCTCACCTTCTTCTTCCCAGTAAATCAAAAATGGGGCCCGATAAGTTGCCGCTAGGTTAGTTTTTCCTTCGCTGGAAACTTGTTGGTGGAGCTCGTTGATCGGTTGCCTAACCCTAATCGTCCTTGGTGGAGCCATTGTGAGAAGAAAACCTGCAAAAGTCATATTAGAGAGAGAAAGAGCAAAATCTTAACTAAATCCTTGTGTTTTGGAATGACTAATATATGGAAAACATGAAGGAATGTAAGATTGATGGAAAGGGATAAGGACAATACTAAGAATCTAAATGAAAAATGAAGAGTTTAATCAACATAAACATATATCAAACCCAGTTCAAACATGAACATAACTAAAGAATTCAAATAAACAAATAAGAAATAAATAATCATAAGATAGTTGACTCCCATGGGTTGCCTCTCATACAGAATTTCTGTTACCGTCAGTAGCTCGACTCTCCTTCTTACTCATGGTGGTTCAAATAACCGGAATGATAGCGGTATATAAACTAATCTCAGACTTTGTACGGGGGTTACCTTATTCTGGACTCCACCTTCATTATTGTTTTCCTTTCTTTGCCTTCTCCTACACATTCGTTTCTTCCTAAATGCATTCTCGGGTACTCATTATTTTCCCATCCACCTTAGAGTTCAAGTTCCTTGATGTCTGTCGGGGTAGAGTAGGATTATAATTCTTCTTCGACACCTTGAATGTTAACTGCTCCTTCCCTACTCTTAGTATTGACTTGCCCCCGTCAACATCGATAATCATACGAGCAGTAGCCAGAAACGGTCTCCTAAGAACCATTAGGGTTTCCTCGTCTTAACTAATATCTAACATGTAAAAATCCACGAGAAAGGCAAATTTATCAATGTGTAGCTGTACATTCTTGATGATCCCCTTCGGTAAATGCACCGTCCTGTCAGCCGTTTTCATTAATGTCTTAGTCGACTTTGGCTCTTCTAGACCTAACTTCTGATTGAATGAGTACGACATCATGTTGGTACCTGCACCCAAATCTGCAAATTCTTGATCTATCTTAACTCCATTTATACTACACGAAATGAAAAAGTCTCATGGGTCTTCTTTCTTCTGTGCTGTATATGGACTTTCTCCTGATATGTGGTTGATAACCTCTCATTTCAATGACTCCTTTAACATGAGCTTTGTGTGGAGTTGATTTGTTATGTCTATCATCTCGCTTAACTCCCCTTCTTTAGAATTCCGAGCTACTTCACTTGAAGATGGCTTCCACTGAGCAAGAATTTGATGTGGAAGTCTAAGCTGAAGTTCCTTAATCGGCTCGCTTACTGGTCCACTTGAAAAGACTTCCAACATTGTTTGTTCTTCTTGCTTGTTTCCATTTTTCTCCCTATGTTTGCTTCCTTTTTTCTCTATCCGAGTAATGTCCATGATTCTTTCCTTCGGATTCACCTCATTGTTGCTTGGTAGACTACCTGCATTTTGTTAAAATGTTAGATAGTTGGCTTACCTGAACTTCCAGATTGTGGATGGATGACGCATAATTCTTCAAAATATGATCGAATTTTGCTTCCATCATCTTTTGATTTTCCTCCTGGCTTGCATGCATCCTTTTATGATTCTTTTCTTGTGCTGCTAATTTGGACCCCAAAACCTCCATCATTTTATCCATTTTGCTTTCTAATGCTCTGATTCGATCTTGCTGGAATCCTAGCGGTCCTTATGGTCTTTGTTGGCCACTTACATTATTATTACAACAAGAAAAGTTCGAGTAGTTTTTCTAACCCGGATTATATGTGTTCCATTATGGGTTATTACCTCACTGCGAATGGCCTAAATAGCTCACATGTTTGGTCCTGCTAGCTCCCAATAGGAAACATTCTGTTGAGCTATAATTGTTCTCCCCACACAGATCATATTGTGCTTGTATTGCCTTAACTTCTGATGTGGATGCTCCTTGCATGTTGTTTAGCTGCTTTGTCAGAGCTGTGATCTGAGCCTACAAGGCAGTAATTGTCTCAATAGTTTTCATACCTTTTTGTTCCTTCTGTCCTTGTCTACTCCTCTCGCTTGACCACATGTAGTTGTTGCTTGACAACTCTTCCAACATATCATGAGCTGCTTCTACCGTCTTCCTTATCAGTGAACCTTCGGCTGCTGCATCAATTGTGCCCCTTGTGCTTAGATTCACTCTATTATAAAATGTTTGAAGCAGAAATTCCTTCGGGAGGTTATGATGGGGACAACTTCTTTGAAGTTCTTTAAATCTCTCCCAAGCTTTGTATAGAAATTCTCCGTCGCTCTTCTGGAAATTTGTTATCTCCTTGATAATACTCGTCGTCTTTGTCAATAAAAAATGCTTGGTGAGGAATGCTTAGGCGAGCTACTCCCAAGTCGTGATTTGACCTGGATTCAACGAATTGTACCATGTTTTAGCCTAATCCTTCAACATCAATGAAAATAATCTTAGCTTCACCGCATTGTTGGACATTTCGTTGAATCTAATTATGTCATAAATCTTTAAGAAATTTGCAATATGGGCTTTCAGATCCTCGTTGGACAGCCAGTAGAACTGCACACTGTTTTACAGGATTTAAGTAGCACCGACTTTATCTCAAAATTATTTGCTTAGACTACCGGTCTTGACACTCCTTGAGGACTAAACCGTGGCCTGATGAAATCCATTAATGTTTGCTCTGGTCCTCCTTGCTCTGCTTCTTTAGCCATATCTTGATTTGAAAAATTTAGACGCTTTCGCCCTTCTTATTTCTCTTTCGTGCTTCTTAATGTTGGAAAATTCATCTTCAATAACTTCTTTCATCGTTCTTATGCTCCTCATGTTCATACACCTGCAAATACACAAGGAAAAGTGTCAAAAACTCTTAAATCAAAGTAATCTAAATTAGACACGATGCTCAACAATCAATCCCCAGCAACAGTGCAAAAACTTGATGGTAAAACCTATCTACTTATTTTACACTCAAAAACCGCAAGTGAACGAGTCGTGACTTTTAGTAAAAAGAGCGGATATCGATCCCACAGGGATTGATGCCTAGACACTGCTTAATTTAGACATAACTTTGTTTAAGAAACTAAATTATGAAATGCAAATAATCTGGAAAATTAAATTAAAATTAAAATTAAAAGACTAATGTAAACAATGGATAATACCAAAAATGCAGAAAATCTGAATTCAAGAATCTAAATACTAGATATTACTTTTTTCCTATTTTGTCTTCCTCCTATTTTATAGATTGAATTATGTCTCATCCTAGATTTTTGAATGTACCAATTAAACTCTCTCAAGGTGTAACTATTTATCCCTAATCGAATTAGCGGGAATCAATTAGAAGATCTCTCAACCTACCCAATGACTCTATCAATTCAATTAGTTATCAAACTATCCTATGGGTGATCAATTAACTAGTCGAGATCTCTCTTCTAACTATTCAATTAAAGTGATGATTGCTAGTCTATAGGTCACCAACTCTCGTTGTACAATCCTACATGAATTTCATCTCACTCACTCTCTTGATTTGTTGCAAGATGACAATTAAGAACAACAATCAACAAAGACAATTGCATTCAATTCAATAAAATAGGAGTTCAACATAATAGTTCCAAAAGCAATCCCTCAAATAAAATTATACTAACGTGGTCTCCATAACATCATCAACATTCAAATAATCCATTTTTACAAAGAATAGAAGAAATTAAAATGACAGAAAATTGAATAGAAAGATTCATTCTCTTCTTTGCCAAAATCTAGAATTTTGGTGTTGATGTGCTATTTTGCCCAATATTGATGATGATCCTTGTCTTCAATCCTTTTTCAATGATCCAGACATGTGTTCTTCACTCAAAGATGGTGTTTCTACAGGTGGGTCGTCTCCCTTCAATATGAAGGCTTAATTCTCTTTTTATAGTCCAAAAACCCTAAGTTTAATGAAGCCTCGCAGATTGTAATTCCTACGCTCGTGGGAATTGGCATGATTCCCACAAGCGTGGCAATTTGTCACAGATGTACTCCTCATTTCTTTTGTAATTCCCACGTTCGTGGGAATTTGCATGATTCCCACAAATGTGGGAATTTTTCACAGATGCATTCTGGGAAATTTTCACAGATGCATTCCTCATTTCTTCTCCTCTTTGATCTTTAGTTCACCTTCCAACTTGCTCCTTCCTTCTTCCTACATAAAAATAGTCAATTTTTGCCCTTAATTAACGTCAAACACACAAGAACAAAAATGAAAATCAAACTTAACAAAAACGTACAAAATGAATCTTAAACTAGAACAATAATCAACAATTATGCTAGAAAACATATGTCAATTACCTATAAAAACATATCCCAATGCACACTTATCAGTTCTCTCCTATCTTGTACCCTTCTTTCTCTCTATCTATTCTCTGTCTTCGAATGAGTCCAGGGTGTGTGTTTGTGTCCAGCAGAGCTACCACCCTCTATTCTTTTTTATTTGTAGTCTCATTTTAGTTCTAGGTTTTCAAGTCGTCCCTCCTGCACATGACACGTAATAAATTGATGAATTAAAGGAAAAACTTGTCACGGGTGTGACTCCCATTGTCACACCTATGGCTTTTATTGTCACGAGTGTGACACCATTTAATGTTAATTAATTAATTGCATGCATATGATCACGTCCCATTTCATCCTTTCATACATAATTCTTCTAATTTTTTATGCAACATTCAAAAGGTAATCCAATTACATTTATGCAATATTCACAACATTTTCACTCAATTCATCTCACATTTATATCAAAACACAAGGATTTATAACCAAAATCAAGATATGAAGGTAATTAAAAGTAGTAGAAACTAGACACAACAAATTTAACCCAAATTGAAATGCAACTCTCTCACAAGTGGAAACCATAATTGAAAAAACCCAAATTGATGTGAACTATGAGAGATCAAGATCTAAATACAAATTAGCATAACTCAGTAGAAGTGCAAAATGTGAAATTGACAGATAATCTAAAGGGCAATTAAACTATTCAAGAAGAGGAGAAAGAATATGTTCTAGCTCAAGAAGTAAATCGAATGTATTAAAGGAAGTTGAGGTCTCTGAACCAGACTCAATTACTAACAATAATCCACTAAGGAGGAAACCATTTTGTCAAATTCTGGAGCAGGTATAAAACAACTTGATTCTACACTTAATGTTGTGAGGAAATCAAGTAGGAAGAGGGGTAAACCTAAAAGGAGAGGATGATTAATTTCTTTGGCATTATATGATTTTTTGCAATATTAAGGGAAAGGAACCAGGTTATTCTTATTTTTGAGAAACATCCTATAATTATAGGGCTTTTAGAAACTAAAATAAAAACTTACAAACTCTAGAACTCTATAAGTTTCATTAGTAAAAGCTAGAATTTTGGTTCTAACCATATGAATCACTACAATGGTTAGGTAGCATTTGAATACCATAAAGAGATGATTAATGTGATCTTGCACTTAAGTTCTGATTAGTTTGTTCATCTCAAATGTAGTCTTGTGAGCTCAAACGAACAATTTGATTTTTCCATTATCTATGCTTCCAATTTTGAATTCCAAATGGTTAAACTTTGGGAAGATCTTGCAAACATCAGTAACACAATGACAAATCCTTGGATGATAGCAGGCAACTTTAACTGTGTTCTTCTTCCCTCTGAGGCTCAAGGAGATAGGTTTAACTATTCCAATTTGGGTAGAGAGTTGGAAAAGGTAACCAACAGGTTGTAATTCACAGATTTGAAATATGTTGGGAACCTATTTACTAGAGGAATAACAAAAAGGTGGAGCTATTATAAGGACAAAATTAGATAGAATCTTGTCCAACTAGAGATGGTTAAGATGTTTTTCTAACTCATATGTTCTGATTGAAACCCAACTATGCTCAGATCATTCTTATTGGGAAATTCAAGACTTTACCCCAACTAGAACTACCATTGCTCCTTTTAGGTTCTTCATTTTTCTTACCAAAAAGGAGGAATTCTTGAAGGTCGTTACTGAAGCTTGGGGTAACCGTGTATCTGTTTTAAATCCTACCAGCCAATAAGAAAAATTCAATTCCTTAAAAACAAACTTAAACAATTTTCCAAGTTAGGGGTCCTTTAACATAAAGGAGATTACAAATTGCAAAAGATGAGTTAAGAGAGATCTAAAATTCCTACTATATTGATCCTAACAACAAAGAATTGCACTCTAGAGAAATCAGGAAACTAGAGGAGTATATCTTGGCATTACTTAATTACAATTCTCTGCTTATGCAAAAGGAAAGGAATATGTGGACTAAGGAAGGTGACTCCAACTCTAAATTTTTCCATAATTCGATCTTGGTAAGAAGGAACTCATACAAAATTCTCTACTTAATCATAACGATCAATTGGTAACTAATAAGGTACTGATTGAAAGAAAGGTGACTAACCACTATGTTCAGCTGTTAGCTTCAAATTCTTGTAGCCAATTTTTAGTGCATGATCTTGTGGTATTGATTGGTTCTCTACTATGTCAGATTAGCGTAGATTTGACTTAATTATCAGCTTCCACTAAAGAAATCAAGGAAGTTCTTTTCTCACTTAATTCGAGGAAGGCTCCTAAGCCAAATGGGTATAATGTATATTTTTTTCCAGAACATATGGAACACCACATAAGTGTGAGGTACTTCAACTAACTCATCTCAAATTTGCTGATAATTTAATGATGTTTGATACGACTGATTAGAATTCTATGTCAATTTTGCACAAATCACTAATGGAGTTCTATATGATATTTGGTTTGAAAGTGAACACTATGAAAAGTAGAACTTACTTCTCTAAAGATGTTCCTAACACTGATTACTTAAAGAACATGTTTGGTCTACGCATATAGAATATCACATTCAAATATCTAGGTGTACTTATCTAATCTAAGAAACTGAAGTATCTATATTGCATAATGCTACTAGAGAAGTTCAAAATGAGGATAATGCTTGTCAGAACAAATTCCTATCTCAGCAGGTATAGTTTAGCTTATAGTACTATGCTAAACAATTTGCACAACCATTGGAGCTCACACTTATGCATTCCTAAAAAGATTAACAAAGAGATGGAAAAGTGCATGAAGAACTTTGTATGGTTTGAGAAAGCTGATGTCTCTAAAGGAGCTAAAATGAACTAAGAACGTCTTTGCTAGAGGAAATAAGGGGGAGGGCTTGGGCTTGTACCTATTCAGCTTATCTAAACTAAGATAATATCCATGAGAATATGGAGATTTTTTAAGGACAAGGAGCCATTTTGGAGCAAATGGACTAATAAATTCTACCTGAAGGATTCTAACTTCTAGCATATAAGGGAGAAACAAGAGAACTCTTGGCCTTTCATTCAAATATTAAGAAACAGGTCTATAGTCTATCTCTTTATCAAGAATCAGATAGGTAATGGATAAAACACCAGGCTCTAATTTGATAATTGGACTCCTTATAGTCCATCAAAGAGAAGAGATGACCTAACAACTCTCACATGTAGACTTCCTCTAGACCAAAAGGTTCCTAATGTTATTGTTCAAAACTCTTGGTAGATCCCAGGAAGAGGAGCATATTGACTTCAATATTATTTTTCAAGCTATCTTCCTAACTCCTCTATTAAAGACACAATTAGCTAGGGATTAAGCAATAATGGAGAGTATTCTAATTCCTCTTGCCTAAAAGTACTAAGACCTCAATTACCTTCTATACCTTGGTATAATATTATGTGGAAAGGCTCTCTAATAAAGCTTAATTTGTTACTTAGTTAGCAACAAAAGGAAGATTGAAGGCTAAGGATAAATTAAAGGGATTGAGTGATCAGAATTGTATCCTTTGTAACACCCTGCACGAATATGTAAACCATCTATTTTTTTTACTTGTAGCTACTTAGCTATAATTTGGTCATGAATTTTACATAATATGTACCTTACTTGTCTTACAACAGACTGGGGAAACATCTTAGTTTAGGTAAAGCACCAATATAATAAAGTTGGGAAAGATACAAAATGTTTAAGCCTTATCCTAATTTTCTCAATCTACTTAATTTAGAATTAAAGGAATTAATGAATCTTCTAGAACATTCATCCTGAAAAGTATAAAATAGCACACAAAACCTGTTATTGAATCAAAGAGATACTAGTTGCTCACTATGCCACTGGGGATCTAAGCTATGCCATTAAAAGAAGATGGAGGCCAGAGTGACATACTTTTAGATTGAAATAGTACTTATATAATACGAGGATGATTTCCTTTTTTCTTAATAGTATTTTGACTTCATTGCCTTTATAGGCTTTAATGAAATTTCCTTTTAATCAAAAAAAAATATAGCTTTAAAAGTGAGGTGATGTCCTTTAAGAAGGCCAAACTTGCTTATTACTTATATATTGCTCCATATTTTGCAAGAGAATGTCCAAGGAAGGAGAAGCTAAAAGTTATGATAGATGAAGAAAAGGGAGAACCTTCGGAAGAGCCAATAAATTTGATCACCTTATTGAATGAAGTTAGAAACGATTACAATCCCTTTGATATACTGATGTATGAGGGAATACAAATCAATAGGAAGAAGTTAATCACAATATTGGATACAAGTGTGACACACTCTTTTATGGAGAAAAGGATGGTGCACAAGTTGTGACAAAGATGAAGACCCTACTAATAAGGCATAAGAGATGGTAGGAGTTGCTAATAACATCCCAGTGAGTATAGGAAATTGGCATGCCAAGTTTAATCACATGATCATATCACTTAATGATTTGAGTTGATAGTTGGGATTGATTTCCTCAAGGCAGCAAAGGAGGTATTGTATTTGAGTTTGAGAGGTATGATGATTAGGCATGATCAAAGTCCCTTCTATGTTAATTTTTGTTGATATAGTGGTAGAACAATGAATGATACAATGATGCTAGCATATATGTTAACCATGAGCATTGAGAAAGTGTTGAAGAAAGGTATGAAGACTTATCTTGCTACCATATGGGAGATTGACAAGGACCATATGGTAGAAGTCCTTAATGCTGTTGCAAGTTTGTTGAGGAAATTTTAGGATGTGATGTTAAAAGAGTTTCCTAAGACTATTCTTCCTCATTGAGAGATAAATCATAAGATTGAGTTAGTTCCTAGAGTCGTCCCACATACAAGTGCACTATATAAGATGTCCAATATTAGAGTTAGCAGAGCTTCGAAAACAAATTGGTTAATTATTGGAGGCAGGTTTCGTCCAACCTTCCAGGGCCCCACACGATGCCACAGTCTTGTTTTAAAAGAGAAAGATGGAGCACTTTGGATGTGTGCGGACTATCGAGCCACAAAATAAGGTAATAATAAAAAAATGAGTATCCTATTGCCTTGGTTTAAGATTTTACGAACATATTATCGAGGGCTACATTTTTCACTGAACTTGAGCTTCAAAGTGGCTATTGACAAGGGAGAGTATGGATCATACAATTTTTTAGTTATTCTATTTGGATTAATTAACAACCTTGCAACATTAATTATATGATGTATAATTTTCTTCACAAGTTTGTTGTGGTATATCTCGAAGATATTATGGTATATAACACAAATATAGCAGAATATATGAGGCACTTAAGGAAAGTATTCGAGCAGTTAAGGCAACACAAGCTCTATATAAAAAAGGATAAATGTTAATTTGCACGGTTAAAGATCAGAGTTTTGGGTCACTTGGTAAGGAAGGTTCAAGTCAAGATGGATTCGAAGAAAGTGAAGGCAGTAGTTGAGTGACAGGTTCCTAATACGGTATGAGAGCTATAGAGTTTTCTTAGACTAGCTAACTACTATAGATATTTTATAATGAGGAATTCAAAGAAAGTGGTGTCATTAACAGATTTGCTAAAAAGAAGCAAAATTGGTGCTAGTCAAATGTGTGTTAGGAGGCATTCAAGAGGCTTAAAGTTGTTTCCTCAACTGAACCTGTATTAAAGTTATTTGATTTTGATCTTCAATTTAAGGTATATACAGATACGTCAAACAAGGCCATTAGTGGGTCCTAGTGTAGGAGGGTCATCTTGTAACATTTAAGAGACAAACACTCAATAGTGCGAAGTAGCAATATTAGACATATAAAAAGGAGATGCTTGCGATGTTGTACTACCTTGATGAATGGCAAGTATATTTATTGGAGACCAAGTTCCTTGTTCTTGCCAACAATGTCACTAACACATTTTTGAGGACCTAAAAGAAGATTTTTTATGCGAAGTAAGCCAAGTGACAGGAGTTTCTTACTAAATATGACTTCATATGGAAGCATAAACAGGAGAGGCATAACAATGTGGTAGATGTCTTAAGCCGAAAGGAGGTGTTCACAACTTTGTATGCTATTATAAGTGTGGATTTTAATCTATTTGAGCAAATCAAAACTGTATCTCCATTAGACAACACATATTATAAGTTGATCGCACAAGTTAAGGAGGGTGTTATGCTGGAACCCCTCCCCGGGCGGGTCACGGGCCCGACGTCCTACGTGACATCTGGGCTCGTGTCCCACGGGGGAGGAATTCCCCACCAGGTCAAGCTTAAAACGAACAAATTCGTTTAACCTACCTCCGAACAAAATCCGAGGTAGGTCATAGGAAAATTCAATAAAATGTTGATCC
>JAOQMS010000001.1:7963439-7974114 GCA_027563885.1 Erythroxylum longipes | reverse complement strand
AAATATATACATTTCAAATAAATTTTGATTTAATAACAAAAAATATATAAAATTAGTTTATAAATAAAATTTTTTAAATTATTTATTCAAAAAAAATATTTTTATTAATACTTTATTAATAAATATTATATAAAATATTAAAATAAATTTAAATAAAATAATTTATTAGTAATAAAAATAAAAATATTTTATTTTTAAGTTTTATTTAATTTATAATTATTAATAATAATAAAATATTTATTATTATTTTAAAAAATTTGAAAAAAAAGGAGGAATTCTAGCCCGGCGACAGCTTTACTTAGGAAGGAGGGAAGAAGATTTTGAAAATTTTTGAACATTTTGTAAAAAAGTTTCCTAAATTTTTAAAATTTCCAGTACCAACCGATATTTGGCCCGTATTTTGCATACCAGCCGGTACAGTTGAAATCTGTCGGTATTTAAAACCAGTACCAAAATTCAAAATTCTGTAACGATTTCGATACCGGCTGATACGAAACAGAATTCATAACAATGCTTTGAACTAAAACATTTGGTGTTGATGGAATACGTTCCATTGCCATCTCACTTCCATTATTAATAATCCATTTCTTTTGATACACAACTGGATATAGCGTTCAAGAATGAAATATAAATGAGATTTTTACAGTTGAATATGAATCTTTTCTATATCAACACTGAATTGTCACAATGATGGCTTCTCTTTCTATTTACTTTCGAAAGCTAGCTATAACGTGGCTGACCAGATTTTTTATCAAAATTAAGGAGCAGTTTGCACGCGACAGGAAGCTAGCTCATCAATCAAGAGCAGCTTTGTTTCTTCGACCAGTTATTGGCTTTGGTAACCCATCAAAAATTTGTCTTGTAATGGAAGAAGCTGTTAGGGCCTGTAGATCTGGCTTCAAACTCCACTTGGATGCCATAAGGATGGAAGATCCAGTCCCATTCTGCTCAGGCAAGCTTGATGTGCTCGATGACTTCCGGATCACTGAAAACCCATCAGCTAGAAGAGAATCCCCCATACTTATTGGTACGGGAGTCACCCAACCTGCTTCAGGTTCAGCTGATAAGTTACTTCGGCTAGCTGCTTTGGATCTTAGAGCTAAGCCCTTCCCCCTAATTGCTGAAAATGCAGCTCCACTGTTGGTATCATCCGCAATTAACATTTCAGGAGAGTGGTAACTTGAGTCGGCTTCAGATTTCAGTGGCATGTTGACAGATTTCTTATTCAATCTCTTGCCGTCAGCTCCTCTTGGTTCAGAAAAAGATATGTGACCAACCAGTGCCCCATTATTCCCATCTAGAAGACCACCAAGTAAACTCTTAGATTTCCGGTTGAGGCTCAATGGTGGACAGGAGGATGATGAGGATTTTTGATAAAGAGCATCTTCAAGAAAGTTAGAATTCCCTTCTCTGTAGACTGCCATCTCAAAACCCTCGTGAGTACGTTTTACATCATTTGGTTTAAGCCCATAGTAACCTTGTAAAGAGCTCATAGCTGCAGAAATCTTCCATTCCGAGGAATCTGGTCTCACGGTTTTGCTCACTGTTTTGATCGAATCGAAGATATCAGCCTGCACGCGACAAGGTGGGGTCTGCTCAGAGTTGTTCTGCCTGCAAACAATGTGCAACTTTTTTAATTTATGGTAGATCTCAAATCTGAAATCAGTGTGTAACAAATTTAACCAAGAGACAGACTTAATATATAGACAGGAGCACTAGAACGAATTCAAAGACTTAGGCTAAAACTGCATAATTTTCCCAACTTCAAAGGAACATATTGGAAGATAGATTTAGTTATTTAAATTATCATTGTCTATGCTATGATATGCATCCCTACCAAGACTCCTCTGGTGATTAGGATGCGGAAGCTTAAACTCTCAAATGAACTGGGAAAATCACATCACAAACAATGTACTATGATAAACAATATCCAGTAACATAAGGAATAGGGCTCAAGAATGCATACAAACATGAGTTTAGCTCTGGCGTAAGTGGAAGAGCTTACCAATCTAAACAAAAGATGGTTGTCAATGAAGTCTAGTTATTAACATGCACTAAAGGTCCATCTAACATACAAATAACCGGATTGTTCTCTACTTTTTCATTCTTTTTGTGCTAAAATTCAAAATCAGTTTAATACTCAAATCAATATTTTTTATGGTGATAATGCTAGCAAGTATTTCTTTAATTCATTCTCCAGCTACTTTTTTTTTTTTTTTTTTAAGAAATGAAAGAAGAATTTGTTATGGTCTAATTGTCGCACATTGGTAATAAAAGAGGTTGATGTGGGTTTATAGGTTTATGAGCTCTCCTACCCTTTAAGCTAGCTTTTAGGATTGGGCTCTCCATAAGACCTGTAACAATTGGTATCAGAGCCAACACCACTCCTCCAAGTCTTAGCGCCACAGGTGGTAACGTCAGCATCGCAATTTTCACCTGAGGGTAGAAAAAGTCTAACGCACAGTCAGCGCGCGGGTACCCGGGTTGCAAAGCGTGGTGGAATGTTACGGTCTAATTGTCCCATATTGATAATAAGGGGGGCTAATGTGGGATTTATAGGCTTATAGGTTCTCCCACCCTTTTAAGCTAGCTTTTGGAGTTGGGCTCTCCTACAAGACCTGTAACAGAATTTCATTAATAAAGAATTGCATTACAAACTAAATAAGATACTTACAGGAGTACCCTTTTACACGTAAGGATTGTAGAATTTATGCCTAATAAAAATATATGTTTAAAGTGCATGGTAAGTTAAATTACAGAGAATGTTTAAGCTTCAAGTTGTACCTCCCATCAATAAGAGTTCGATGACGCTGTCTATGATTTCAAAGATGAGGACTGTGATAGGTTTTTGCTTAGATTCAAAACGTTAAACATTCCTTTCTTTCCAAATGATTTGCACACATTTCTCCAGCTACTTGGAATAACAAGGTATTCAACATCAATCTTCTTGCCTACACACTCCTCAACATAATAGGGTAGCTAAGAGAAAAATCCAACACATTGTCAAACAGCTCGTACCCTATTAATCTATATGAATGTAACAAAAGTTTTTGGGGAGATGATGTACTCATTGCTTGTTTTCTTATCAACTGAATGTCATCTTCTGTGTTTGCAAGTAAAATTCCATTCTCTACCTTCTATCCTTGCCAAGATCCTTTTTGTATTAATCCTTGGGTTTGATTATCTGTTTTGTTCATTAGCTTCAGCTTGGCATAGATAAATTAGACCCAAAAGCGATAAAGCGCATTTTCTTGGATACTCATTTGCAAAAATGTTATAAAAGTTTCTTCCCTTCTTTAAATCTTTTTCTATGTCTGTTGATGTAACATTCTTTGAAGACACCATACTTGTTTTGATGCTCAGTATATCTCAATTGACATTGATGAGCGTCTACCGATTCCCTTTGCTCCTTCCCAAACAACTCCCAATCATGTTACCCTAGATCCTAATTCTACCACTTTTAAGCTTGCTCTTGACACTACTGCTACTCCTTTAGAACGTCTATCTCATTCTGATTTGCAGGTTTATACTCGACACACTCATCATGAAGTACAACTAGAAGATTCACGCCTGTCACCACCATCTTCTTCGTCATCAACTCCACCATATGATAAATCTTGGTTGGCTAATTGCTCTCCATAAAGGAAGAAGTTCTTGTACATCTATCTCAAATTTTGTCTCTTACGACTCGTTATCATCATTATATGATGTTTTTGTCTTCTATACCAATACCCAAGACTAGTTCAGAAATGCAGGATCATCGTGAATGGGGACATGCCATGGAAGAAGAGATGTTGGCTTTGCAAGCTAATAATACATAGGACTTAGTTACTCGTCCACATGGTCAAACAATTGTGAGTTGTTGTTGGGTATTCAACGTTAAGGTCATTCTTGACAGCAAAGTTAATCATTTAAAAGCTTGAATGGTAGCTAAGGGATATACACAAGTGTATGGTATGGACTATATTGACCTTTTTGCCGGTAGCCAAATTGACATTTGCTCGTGTTTACATAGTGTTGGTACCACACATAATTGACCTCTTCATCAACTTGACGTAGTGTTGGCACCATACATAATTGACCTCTTCATCAACTTGACGTGAAAAGTTCTTTTATAGTGATCTTGAGGAGACCTTTTTCTGGAGCAACCACCAATCGTTGCTCAAGGGGAGACTAATCTGGCATCCTACCTTAACAAGTCTCTATATGATTTGAAACAGTTACCGAGAGCTTGGTTTGGGAACTTCAAAACAATGGTTATGGAGTTTGGTCTATGTCGATGTGTGTTTTATCATCACTCTAAAGCTAGTAGAATTCTTTTGGTCTAGTCTTTAAAGTCGTTCTTGCAAACCAAGTTTCAAACAAAGGACCTTGGTTCACTAAAATATTTTTCGGGTATCAAGGTAGCAAGGTCGAAGATGGGAATTTTTCTATCTCAAAGAAAGTATGTCCTTGACCTTCTGAAGAAAACAAATCTATTGGGAACTAAGATACTTGTTAATCTCATGAAAACAATGTTAAACTTGATGGTGAGAAAGTAAAGTATTTGGAAGATCTAGGTAGGTATAGAAGACGTTAATAAAAAGCATAGGGGAGTGGTCTTGCATGAAATCTATATGTAACAAGCTTGTAGCCTATGATATGTATGCTCCAACTTAAAGGGGAGTATTAGGAAAAGTCAAACCAAAGTCAAACCTATATGATTTCCTATTTATTCCTCATATCAACTTTCCTTATATAATTGCTTCTTACAATTATATAAAGTTTATGAGGGTCTTGAGATTGTATCAAGAGCTTAATTGACATTCTCTAAAACTATCTTTAACAAAAACCTTATTGAAGGCAGGAAGAGCCAATACTGGGTTTGATGCAATTGGAAGTTTTAAAGCTTCAAAGGCCTTTGAGGACTTTGGATTCCAAGAAAAAGAATTTTTCTTCAACCTGGCCATCAAAGAAGCTGCAATGGTTCTGTAGTTGCTAACAAATTTCCTGTAATAGCCTGTAGTCCAAGAAATCCCCATATAGCATGAACAATATCTAGTTGTCTTCATTGAATCATAGTTGTAATTTTTTATGGGGCAGCTACAGCTCCTTGGGAGAAAATTAAATGCCTCAAATAGGAAATTTAGGTCTGCCCAAACGAGCACTTCGATTGTTTTAAATATAAACCATGTTATTTCAATAATGTGAAGACAAGTCGTGTTGAAAGTATTTTGCCCATATACGACTGTAAATTAAAATGTCGTTGAAGAAAACCAAAACTTCTCAATTACTATTTGAATACATAATTCATTAGGGCTTGAAAAGAGGATGGGGCATTGGGGAGACCAAAGGGAATAACCAAGAATTTGAAATGATAACAATGGATGCGAAAAGTCGTCTTTTCCACATTCATCTCTCATTTTAACTTGATGATAACTTGAATGCAAGTCCAACTTTTAGAAGTAACAACAACCATGTAACTTATAATAATTTATCAATCACTAGAATAGGAAATTTGTTCTTCACAATAGGAAAATTTAAGGCTTGGTAGTCAACACAAAATCACCATGAATTATCAGCCTTCTTCCCCAAGAGAATGGGAGAAGAGAAAAGGGATTGACATGGCCAAATAATTCCTTATTTGACCATGTCATTGCATTGCCTTTCTATTTCATTTTTCAAGATATGTGGATAGCAGTAGGGGTGGATAGCTATGAGACCCACTCCCAGATTTAGAGTTATATGATGGTCACAAATTTTGGAAGGGGACATGCTTTGTGGCGTGTTAAATATGAGTTGGAACTTATTAAGGACTCTTTAACTTCTATCTCCTTACCCAATTCTAAGGAAGAAGTGGATAAGGAAGCAATTATATTGGTGGAGTCCTTTATGCCATTTAACTTTACTTCTTGATTCTGCCATTTAAATCTCATCAGCATATCAACAAAATTAAAAAAACTAGGGCTAAGCATTCTTAGCCAATTAACTTCCAAAACAACATCATATCCACTAAGTGGTAACATATATAAATTCAAACAAAAAGTTGAGTCCCTAACCATATGGGCAATAAAAGGTATATGCCAATACATCATAACTTCTCTTTGTTAGCAACAGTAACCTGCAATTCTACCTTTAGGTTCCATGGGCATTTTCAGTTGTTCCACCAATGCTACATCCACAAGGCTGTAAGTGCCTCGCAAGTCGATTAAAATTAGTAAAGGCTTATCATTGAGAAACCCCTCCACCTGTATGGTTTGAGATTTGTGCATTCCTATTATAGCATGCAACTATATTGCTGGTTCTTCCTCTTCTCCAATCTCCTCTTCTTCACCAATACCTTCTAACCAAAATAGATTTTCGCACTGATGTCCCAATTTTTTTGCTCACCACAATTAAAACAAAACCACTCGACACCTTTCTTCCATCTCTGCTCAGTTAAGCCTATTAATATAAGTTCTCTGATTTCCCCCCAACAACAACCTTCTGTACAGATTCAGCCCTATGTGGATTGCTCCTGCTTTCATATAACCTGGCCAAACTCATTGCACTAGTAACATCTTGAGGATTCTACAACTCTACTTCTACAGCAATGGCCTCCTTTAACTCGCTAATGAAAATTTTGACTTCTTGTTCTTAAGACAAAGTACTCAAATCGTCTTTTGTATTCATCAATACTACCATTTTACTGGAGTTTAGAAAGCTATCTTAATTAATGGGAGGGCCAAATCACAAATTACAATTGGTTCTGAAATTCTCCATGTCATGAGAGGTTGGTCCCTCTCTAGCTTGATAAACCACAGTTGGGCATAACCATTAAGGTGAAAGGAAGCTAGTCCTACTTTTTCTAACTCTGAAGTTTGTTGATGACGAAATAACTGCTCACATCGGCTCAACCATCCAAAGGGATCAGTGGAGCCATCAAAAACAGGGAAAATCGAGTTTTGAGAACTTAGGAATCAGAATTCCCCCTTCTTGATTTGCCATTCTAGGTCGCAGACACTAGTGATTACAATGATTTTCCTCTTCCCCAGATAGGTCGCAAGAAAGTTCTTCCAATTGAGTTGTCACCATATTTTCCTTTCTCATTCTACTTTTTCTCTCCCCCTAGCTTGATCCTCCTGGTACACAGCCATAAAGGCTTCTAACTGCTGTTGTAAGGTACGTTGTTCTACCATAACCAGTGGCTCTAATACCAAATTGTTATAAGCCCTGGACCAATTTCTGGACGTAGTACCCTACAAAATATTATCAAGTGGGCTGTTTCCAAGGGTTTTTCTTCCTTTGTGACCGATTTTGGTAGGTTAGGAAGCAAGAGCTCGTTAGAGAGAACACTTCAATCTCTTAAAGAAAGTAATTATAAAAGTAAAATTCTGGTACTTTATTTCCAGCCTTGAAAAGCTTAAATAAATTCCTCTTGGCAGCCTTAACACTTCCTAACAACTTCTGATAAAAGACTATAAAATTTTAACTAAAAAAAATTGAAAAAGTTGTGACTAATTAAAAAATATACTTACCTACTTTTCTATCTTCCTCTTTTTTCCATAAGTGAATCTGCTTTAGACTTGGTCAAAAGGGACTATCTGAACAGATTCCCCTTCATCCAGTTGTACTGTTGGTTATTGCTGATCCACAACAACATAGCACAGCCACAAATAATCTTTTAATTTATTCAATATATTTCCTTCAGCTATCTGGATTGAGTTGG
Organism: Erythroxylum longipes; assembly: GCA_027563885.1. NCBI lineage: Eukaryota > Viridiplantae > Streptophyta > Magnoliopsida > Malpighiales > Erythroxylaceae > Erythroxylum > Erythroxylum longipes. The sequence goes on along the minus strand of JAOQMS010000001.1, from coordinate 7,966,427 downwards.
TGGCTTTGAGGATAATACACTAAGGTGTTCATAATATAAATCCACTTCACTAAAGTGATTCTTCCCTTCAAACCACATTTGATTCATTTCCATATCAATCTCTCATGCTAATGAGATTACTATAATTGAAGGTATGAACCAATCCAATGTGATCGACTTTAAAAACAGAACTACATGGATAATACAAAATTGGCCAAAACTTACGATTAGAGTTGAACAGGGGTGCAACAAATATGTTGCCTAGGTATTGATTTTATATAAGCTAGCAGGAATATGTAGCCACATTGAAGATATGACACAAATTTGTAACACGGGCATGCTCACAATTGTAGAATATTAATCAAGAACTAGACTAAAAAGTGCAGGATAACATAGTTATAGCTTTCAACAGTCTTTAACCAACTATTGGGTTCCTTATTTACTCAAAACTTGCAGCTAAACAATCCTACATCCAAATAGCAAGCACTCAGTTGCAGATGATCAAAGCTGGATAGGACATGGTTACAAGCTCAAAAGGTGTTAAGGGCAATTATCATGACAAAATAATGCTGTTAAAATCTCACATAAAGAATAAACACATACAATGGGGATGATGCTTAAAATGGTTATTTATAGCTCACTAGAATCCTAAGAAATCTCATTTATGTTTAAATATTTTCTAATTGTTCAGTCATCAAAATTGATTAGTTCAACAGGAATAGAGTAATGTTGACGCGCAGAAGAGTAAAAATGGGCAATCCTACAGGAAAACATAATTATAGGAGAATGTCCATACCCTAGAGAACCCGAACTTTTTGACAGGCAAGGTGAGGTAGGATGGCGTCCGGGCAGTGGAATTTGAAGTGATTTGAGAGCAAACATTTGGAGATCCGTAACCAGACCATTCACTTTTTTTATATCAGAAACCTAAACATGCAGGGTAACCAAAAAAAGTAAAAAAAATGCAAAGAAACGTGCAAGTGGCATAACAAAAAAGCATTCAAACACCATGTCCACCATCAGAAGACAATTTGAGGTAGAAATATGAAGATACCTTAATTGTAATGGAAGCCAGTGTTATCGGTGTAGGTACACAGATTTGTTGACTGAATGAAAAGGGCTAACAACCAGACAAATGTTTACACTTTCCAATTAACCCCTAAAGTTAACTTACACCAAAAAATAACATAAAGTCTACAAACTTATAGAATTAATCTTCCAAAGCATTTTTTCCCCCATCCTTCGCTTGTTTAAATCCCTCTGAAAGAGAAATGATGTAAAACTGCAATTAAGCTGCATCAAAACTACATACAGGAGACGTTTTATAACTTGTAGTTGCATTCAGCTAATGTAATTTGTTTAAGATTGCGAGTGGGTTTGCTTTCAGATATCAAGAATACAAAATCTTAAGCAAAGGGTCTTCGAATAATATTTTTTTTTAAAAAAGTACCTCAACACCATATTTAATTGCGACGCCGGCGAGAGTGTCGAACTTGGAGACAGGATGTTCTATAAACCCATGAAGCGTAGCAGAAGAAGACGGCGTGGTTGCAGCAACCTTCTTGTGGTCGTTGAAGCTAACACGGGCTAGCAATGGATCCAAGAGTTGCTCCTTCTTCTCATCTCTATCTCTATCTTTCCCTTGGACTTTAACATTACAAAATTGAGTGTTATTAACGTTTTCATAGTGATGGAGGGCGTTTCGGCCTGTGAACATACTTCCTGACTCCCTCCCCTTTTGTTGAGGACGAATAGCTACTGGAGCAAACTTAGATCTGATGGCATCCAAGTAAAATCTTGTTTTTGACTAAATGACTGACTTGGCTATTTAGCACCAGCTAGATTGAGGAGTGAATAGGGTCAAAAGAAAGTAACTAAAAATAAAATTTACATTGAGGTATAACCAAAGAGCGAAGGAGGAGGTTCGGTACTTAGAGGTGCTGGTGATTGAGTAATTTAAGACGTGTAATGGAATGGCATTGAGAGATAGGCGCGTCCGAGTTCAAGTGGACGGCTAGTTGTGCATTCCACGGATAACGACTGCATATGCTTTTTACCCAAACACATTTTGCAGACCCCTTACTAATAATTTTTTGACACTGACGTACTTGATAAAGATGTTTACCGATTATTAAAATATTACAAGAATTCACTGTCGAAGAGAGACTCCACCGACAACCTCTGCATGCATAATTCTCTAGACTCTGAGAAGCTGACAAGAAAGAAATGGGAATGCTTTCGAAGAAGAAGAATCCAACTTTTTGTCAAAAAAATATATATTAGAGAAAATCAAACTTCAATTTTAGAAACTCGGCCATCTTCCACCCTTTTCATAGTTATTGTGACTATGATCGAGTTTTGTTCTCTCTTTCGATACATGGTATTTACTCGTATGGTATCTTTTGTGTGAAAAATAATGCTGTACAATTTGAGAAAGAGGTTATGCCATTGTAAAATTTGAATTCGGATTACTAGAAATTACACCAACTGGACTAAGTATTGCATATTCTTTGACCAAGAATGAAACATAAGGATCCATGGCTTCTCTTTTCTTGGTTTCGTTTTCTAACTCTTGAGTGTCTCTTTAATTCTTGCCTAATATCCTCTTTTACTTTTTCAGCTTCAATGTCTCTCTCCTCGCTCCCTAACTCCATTGCTCATAGTTTTCCTTCGAATTTGAGTTAGATTCTCAGCTTTTACACTAGCTCCTTTCTCTTCTCCTTTTTCGTATTCCCCGGGCTCAACTAAATTGTTCGTTCTTCATTTTCTCCTTTTCTGTTTACTAACAATCTGTTTGGTTACTGTCTCCACTATGCAGAGACGGAACGAGACAGAAATGGAGTTATATTTTTAATTGCCCTCGAGGCAGAGACAATTATATTAATTAAAAATATAACTAATAAAAATATAACTATTCATTAACTAAAATATCAATTAATTAAAATATTATTATTCATTAATTAAAATATTTTTATTAATTAATTAAAATATAATTATCAATTAATTAAA
>JAOQMS010000001.1:7936204-7949747 GCA_027563885.1 Erythroxylum longipes | reverse complement strand
CAGAAACACTTCCAATTATGCTAACCCATTCAAAAAGACCAATTTACCCTTTTCCATAAGTGAGGGGATGTTACAAACTTCACCCTCCTTACTAGGAATTCCTTGACCTTTCCTTCTCCTACTAGCCTCTTTTCTTAAAAATTATTTAGCCCGCTATCTTAATTAGTTCCTTATATTATGGTGATAATATTCTTTATTGATCTGCTCCCACCTTTCTTTACCATAGTTGCCTTATGTCCTAGTATGTTTTTTAACCATTTATTGTAAATTGACCATTTATGGTAAATTAGAGACAAACGTCAATGTCAACTAAAATTTTCCTGCCCCTCCCTCCTAAACCTACCAAATCCACCCTTAACTTTGATGTAGACCCAAAGTTGCTCCCTCAAAAAACATAACATAACTTCCACAAATTCTGATGGAGGCTTCAACTAGAACCAACACAAGAATAGAGGCTACTTTAGTCTCTAAAAGAATATTGTTTTAGGTTGTAAAAGATGCAAAGCTTGACTTTAAAATTCACTACTGCCCTCCTAGTAGGTAAGACAAAAGCCTCATAGTAGCTCCACTTATAAAGGTACTAAAAGAAGGTGTATCTAGATGGGAGAAAAAACACTCATAGGCTTCTTTATAGATATAATATTGTCCATATCTAGTAATAAAGGCATTGGCCATAACTAGATTGGAGAAAAAACACTCATAAGCTTCTTTATAGATATAAGATTCACCATATCTAGTAATGAAGGTATTGGCACAAGAAATATAGAAGCATTACGGTTTGATTAAGGTCATAGTTAATGAAGATGATATCTTTCTCTTTATATCTAACTCTTTCATTTAAGTTCAAAGGATAATTGAAGCAAAGCCATGACATCCAAATAATAAGCCACTCTTTATCTAAAACTAGAGTCCAAGGCTGAACATAAATGATTTAAAGTAAAGACAGGTTCAAATCTAGAATAACATTCATAACTTATCCTTAAAGTACCAGACAATTAAAGGGTTTAAGTACTTAGCAAGCTATGTAAGTACGCCATTATGTATTCATTAAGCAATATCCTACATAAAGAGGATCAATTATGTAAGAGTTTGTGTACTAATTGACACAATATTTAAGCTTCCTAACTATATTCCATTGCTCAAACTAAGAAAAGAGGACAAGCTAGTGTAAGATTCAATGAGATTAACTTATGCTTGAAACCAAATCAAAGCTCTCTAAAATTTGTGAGCTATACAAAGGAGAATCGATATCAATTTTAATATATTTTAAGCAAAAAGATGTTTGTTTCAAGATATACTAAATTCCTAGAAAGATAATTCATTTTCGACCAAAATAGTGGGAATAAGGTAGAACTTAGAAAAGTTTAAGAACCACAAATTTACATCCAGATGGAAAAGGAACCATAAGTTGATACACATAACGTATAACTAAGGTTTCAAGAAACACATAGTTTGTGATACATTAGTAGGATATATAATCCTCCTACTAGATTAGATCTACAGATTAAAAAGATGAAGGATGTGCCTACTACTTTTTAAAAAGCAATGTCTAACATATGGTTTATGATACACTAGTAGGATACATCATCCTCAACCAGATTATATCTGCATATTGAAAAGACAAAGGATAATTGATGATGTACCTACTACTTTTAAAGCAGAAATGTATGAAATTGATTCTTTAAAATGGCAAGAAGCCATAAGGTGGATCCTCCATATGGTATTGTACCTATTGGATGCCAGTGGGGTTTTAAAAGAAAAATTAACATGGATGGTAATTTACATACTACAAAGCAAGGCTAGTGGTTAAAGGTTACAAAAAAAAACATGAAGTTGATTTTGATTAAACCTTTTTTTAGCTATGCTTAAGTCTATAAAGATATTATTGGCTATAGCTACATATCGTGATTACGAATTTTGGAAAATTGATCTCAAAAAACATTTCTCAATGGGAATTTTCTTAAGGATGTGTATATCACACAACCTAAGGGTTTCAAATTCACAATATTTCCTAATCAAGTATGTAAGTTGCAAAAGTTTATTTATAGACTTAAACAAATGTCATAGAGTTGGAACATCTGTTTTCATGAGATAACCAAAGAGCTTGATTTTATAAAAAATGTGGATGAACCATATGTCTATAAGAAGGTTAATGGGAGTGCAATCATCTTCCTAATGCTATATGTGGATGACATAATTCTGTTCAAAAATGATATATTAGTGCTCAAATCGATTTGGGTTTTCAAGAACTTCTCTATAAAGGATACGGGAGAAGCAACCAATATTATGGGAATAGGATCTGTAGAGATAGATAAAAAAGTTTGATTGGCTTATCCTAATCCATGTATATAGAAAAAGTGCTAAAGAGGTTTAGTATGGAGAATTCCAAGAGGTGATTCTAAAATATATCATATGGGATTTTTATCTCACAGAGTATGTGTCTTAAGATACAAGAAGAGAGAGATAAAATGGATTATATTCCATATGCTACAGTAATTGGATAATTTATGTACACGATGTTATGTACAGATTAGATGTGTCTTACACTTTAAGCATAACAAGCAGCTTTGAAGCCAATCCTGGTGATGGTCACTGGAGGATTGTGAAAAACATTTTAAGGTACTTAAGAAAAACTAAAGATGTTTTATTGGTCTATGGAAAAGATGAACTAAGAGTTGAGGGGTATTTAGATGCTAGTTTTTAATTAGATCCAGAAGAAAGTAGATCACGACTAAGGTACGTCTTAACTCTGAATGCTAGTGTGATAAGTTGAAAGAGTTTTAAACAACCAATCGTTTTAGATTCTACAACTAAGTTAGAGTACATTTCAGCATCATATTAGTAAAAGAAGTAGTTTAAATTAAGAAGTTCATTATTGAACTTAGAGTGGTTTCTAGCATTGTTGAGTTAATAGTAGTGTAACTATAATAATAATGACGCTATTGCGTAAGTAAAGGAACTAAGGTCTCATAAATTGTCTGAACATGTAGTCAGGAAGTTTCACTTAATCAGGGAGATTGTGGAGTAAAAAGACACAGCATTAGAGCGAGTCTCACTAAACCATTGTCTAAGAAGAAACATGATCAACATATGGATGGGTATGGTATTAGTTACATAGGCGACTGACTTTAGTTCAAGGGAGAGATTGTTAGTTTATGTCCTTGTAGCCAATTGATTAGTTTCAATTTTATGTATGACATTATATTTTAATTAATAAAGGAATTCCTTATCTTTATGTTTTTTAAATACATTTTATGTTTTAATACTAGAGATAAAAACCATAAAACAATTACTATGCAATTAAAATTATGATGAGATCATAATTATGAGATTTCAATTTGCATTTATGTATTATTCCCTAATTGTTACCAGTTGTAGTTTTGTTAAGATGGAATATTAATGAAATAGTAAAACTAGCACATATTATGATTCTTTCTTATAATTAAGGTAATTAATCTCATAAATTCATGTATGTAGATACTTAAACAAACTTGGGGGTGTTTATTAGAAAATAAGTTCACTGAATTGAACTGATTATGAGTATCCAAAATGGAATATTATTTATGTGTCTATGGATTTTCTCATAATGATGGCTATTTGATTGATCGTTAAATTTGATATTACCAAGGTGTCTTATATGAAAACTAATGTGTTTTGATGCTACTTATGACATTTTATTTAGGATAGCCCAGTTGCTAGCACTCTTATACAGTATGAACCATACAGAGATAGTGGGGTACATCAATAAAGGATTTGTCACTCTAAAAGTAATTAGAAAGAATGTTCCACTATTCTTGATAAGTAGTGATTTAAGGAATTCCTTGGCTAAAGTAAATTTGGTGTTTGAGAAGGAATGAACATTATTAGATTTAATAAGAGTAGACATTATATCCATACTCTATATCTTATTGGAATATTAGATGATGAAAGGGTTAAATTATACATGCTAACCATGTATAGATAGGTTAAGTCAAAACACTTTGACATTAGTAATATCTGTGAATTTCAAATGTTTTATTATGTTCACATATGATCATTCTAGTTATGGTCACGTGTAGTTAATGAAACAAAAGCCTAAATCATTTGAAAAGTTTAAAGAATTTATTCTTGAGGTTGAGAAACAAATAGGTACAAGCATTAAGCCACTTAAATATGATCGAGGTAATGAATATTTGGATCATAAGTTTCTTAGTTACTTAAAAGAGAACAAGATTCTCTCACATTGTATTTCTCTTAGAACTCTAGAATATAATGGACTATTTGGAGGAGAAATTGTTCTCTGTTATATATGTTACATTCCATATGAGTTACGTAGTCCTTCCTATCTCCTTTTAGGGGATATGTCCTCAAAATTGGTGCTTACCTTCTAAATAAAGTTCCATCCAATTCAATTGACAAGATACCATATGAGATATAAACTGATGGTAGACTAAAGTTGTCACACTCAAAGATCTAGAGATGTGATGCTTATATGAAACGTGTAACATTTGATAAGCTTTATGCCAAATCAGATAGATACAAATTTGTGGTGTATCCAAAAAGAGGATTAGATACTGATTTTACCATCTTCTTGAGCAAAAAATGTTTGAAGAACCATAAATTCATATCCAGATAAAATAAGAAACTCAAGTTGATACATATGATGTATAATCGAGGGTTCAAGAGACACATAGTCTGTAATGCACTAGTAGGATATGTCATCATCCCACTAGATTAAATCCACATATTAAAAAAGAGGAAGGATAATCTTTCACTTATAGATGAAGAGCCTACTAGTTTTAAAGAAGCAATGTCTGACATTAATTCTTTGAAATTATATGAAGCTATGAGATCTAAAATGGAATCCAAACTAACCAAGTATAGATTTTTATGGATCCTATTGATGGCATTCATTGGTTCCTTAAATAAGTTCTAAAAATACCTAGGTGATCCTACTTGTAAGTATATAAGGTAGTTGTAGTTGATTACCCAGGTCATCTCCTATGGAGGTGAAATTGATCCACTTAAATTAATCTTAAATAAAAACAAAAACAAAAACAATACTGAACATTCTATCCTGATTTGTTAGATGAAGGCTTTAAAGGAAATCATGAAATTAAACTGAAAAGTAAAATGATTTAACTGGGAACAAAAACAAATAGATTAATCGAAGTGGAAAACTCTTGAGAATTAATTTCACTAACTCAATCTCCTATGCATAATTAAGGGAAAATGATTAGATAGTTGTCTTACTAAAATTAGCAGTTAGGTCCTCGATCAACCCGAATAATAAACTAAATCTAACTTTCGTATTCAACAAGTTATCATCTGAATTAATTATGAAAACCTGGCCACTAATTACTACTTAAGTTAATATATTTCTAATTCTTAACCTAAACATCCATAGTTTCTTGTTCCATATTAATCTTCTTCTCTAGATCCTTCGTTTAATACCAAAATGATGCAAAGTTTGGTCATACTATTACATCCATTTAGTTCAGAAACTATAGCAAACATAAGATAGCAACACAATCCCTTAATCATGCATATTTGACTAAAATAACTACATTAATACTTAAAAAAGAGATAAGCTTATCATGGAAATATCAAGATTCATCATCTTCATATACTTCAATCCTATATTTATCAGTATAACAGAAGTATTAAAGCAAAAAACCAAGTAAATAACTAAATGACCTATCAAAAGCTACAGAGTATTAATGAGTTAAGCTAACAGGGTATTAATTTCAGTTATCAACAGAAAAGTAAAACACAGAGAAATAATACAATAGATGAAGAACAGGGCAACAAACAAAGATCAGAAGAGGGAGTTTTAGTGGTCTCCTGCAATCTCAAGCTCTCTGTATTGGCTCTCACCTTATACTCTTGCTTGGTTCTCACCCAGATGATCAGATGCTCAAGTTGTTTCCACTCTTTGTTGTTTTTCTTCTTCCACTCACCCGACTACTCTCTGTTCTCTCCTCTTTTCTCCACCTTCTTTTTTTCAACTTTTTATCCTCGAATGAGTTTTAGTGCAATGAACTTGTTTTATTTTTTTATGCAAAATTTTTGTGAACTTTCATTTTTCATGCAAAATTCACAAAACATACCCTTCAACCTTCACGAAATATTCATACCATTTTCACTCAATTCATCACACATTTAGATCAAAAGACAAGGATTTGTAACCAAAATCAAGATATGAAGGCAAACAAAGTCAATAGAAATTAAACATAATAGCATTGTACCTATTAGATGCAAGTAGGTTTTTAAGAGAAAAAGTAACATAGAAGGTAATGTACATACATACAAAGCAAGACTAGTGGCTAAAGGTTACAAACAAAAACAAGGAGTTGATTTTGATGAAACCTTTTCACCAGTAGCTATAATTAAGTTTATAAGGATCTTATTAGCTATATTTGCATATAATGATTATGAAAATTTTCTAATGGATGTTAAAATATAATTTCTCAATATGAATTTACTTGAGGATGTGAATATGGTACAACTTAATAGTGTCAAATTCAAAAGATTTCCTAATCAAGTATGCAAGTTGATACGTCATCATCCCACTAGATTAAATCTACATATTAAAAAAGAGGAAGGACAATGTTTCACTTATAGATGATTAGCCTATTATTTTTAAAGAAGCAGTGTCTGATATTAATTCTTTAAAAGTATATGAAGCTATGAGATCTAAAATGGAATCCAAACTAACCAAGTATCGACGTTTATGGATCCTATTGATGGCATTGTACTTATTATATGTAAGTATATTTTTAAGAGAAAAAGTGAAATAGATGGTAATGTACATACATACAAAGCAAGACTGGTGGCTAAAGGTTACAAACAAAAGCAAGGAGTTTATTTTGATGAAACTTTTCGCCAGTAGCTATAATTAAGTCTATAAGGATCTTAGTAACTATTGTTGCATATCATGATTATGAAATTTTGCTAATAGATGTCAAAATAATTTCTCAACACAAATTTGCTTGAGGATGTGTATATGAAACAACTTAAGAGTTTCAAATTCAAGAGATTTTCTATTCAAGCATGCAAGTAGCAAAAGTATGTTAATGGACTTAAACAAGCATCATGGAGTTAGAACATCAATTTGGTGAGATAATAAAACAGTTTGATATTATCAAAAATATGGATGAACTATATGTCTATAAGAAGGCTATTAAGAGTGCAATCATCTTCCTAGTGTTATATATGGATGACATATTGCTAATTGGAAACAATATACCAATGCTTCAATATATAAAGATTTGTTTATCCAAGATCTTCTCTATGAAGGATATATGGGAAGCGGCCTATATTATGTGTATAAAGATCTATAGAGATAGATATAAAAAAAAAGGTTCCTTGGCTTATCCCAATCTAAGTACATAGACAAAGTGCTAAAGAGCTTTAGCATGGAGAATTCCAATAGTGGATTCTTACCCATGTTATATAGGATTTCTCTCTCACAGAGTATTTGTCCTAAATCACAAGAAGAAAGAGATAAAATAGATTATGTTCTATATGCTTCAACAGTTGGATCAATCATCTATGGGATGTTATATACTAAACTAGACGTGTCTTATGCTTTAAGCAAAACGAGCAAGTTTTAAGCCAATTCTAGTGATAGTCACTGGATGACTGTGGAAAACATCTTAAAGTACTTGAGAACGATTAAAGATGTTTTCTTGGTCTATGAAGGAGCTGAATTGAGATTTAGGGGTATTCATATGCTAGTTTTCAGTCAGATCTAGATGATTTTCTATCACAATCAAGGTACATCTTCACTTTGAATGATGGTACGATAAGTTAGAAAAGTTCCAAACAACCATCCATTATAGATTCTATAACCTAGATAGAGTATATTTTAGTGACAGAGTTGTCAAAGGAAGTGTTCTGGATCAAGAAGTTCATTACTGAACTTGGAGTGACTCCTAGCATTATTGAGCTGATCACAGTGTATCATGACAACAATAACACCATTTTACTGGCAAAGGAACCAGGTCTCATCAATAGTCCAAACATGTATTCAGGAAGTTTCACTTGATCAGGAAGATAGTATAATAGAAAGACATAACATCATAGTGAAACTGGCTATTACTGAAACGGAAAAACTAGTAGACACTATGTTTTTTTTCTTATAAGGAAAGTAATTAATCTTACAAATTAAAGTATGGAGATAATTAAACAAACATGTGAGTATTTATTAGAGAATAAGTTCACTGAATTGAACCGATTGTGATAATCCTAAACAAAATATCACTTATGTGTTTATGGATTTCCTCACTATGATGATTGTATAATTAATCCTAGGATTTAAGATTACTAACGTATCTTATGTGTGAATTACTGTGTTTTGATGTTACTTATGCCTATTCTATTTAGGAAAGCTCAGTTGGTAGTACTTAGATATGGTACAAACCATATAGAAATAGATGAGTGAGTAAATAAAGGATTCGTTGCTAAAGTAATTACAGGAAATTTTTCGTTATTCTTGATTAGTAGTGATTTAAGAAATTCTTTGGCTAAAATGAATTGATGTTTAGGATGATGTTTACAAATATCAATTATAAATCAATTATTAACTAGTAAGAACAAACATGATTGGATTTAATAAGAGTAGATACTATATCCATACTTTATATCTCATTAGAACATTGAATAATGAAAAGATTAAATTATACATCATAATCATGAATGGAAGGTTGAATGAAACCACTTTGACATTCTTAATATTTAGATGGTCATGACATGTTGTTAGATATCAATCTTGAACTGTAATTGTTAATTAGAGAATGAAAGATAACGAAAAGAGTTTTAATTTATCTAATTCTAATTATGAATTACACGTATAATTTAGAATCATTGCCAACATATTAAAACCCTAATGGGTCACACATAAAGAGCAGTTAAAAAGAGAAAATTAATTTTCAATTAAGTGGGATCTAATTGTAAAGTTTGAAAAACTTCAAGGATCAAATATAAGATATTTAATTTTATTAGAATTAAATTAAATTATATTTAGAGTTTGAATTCAATTCTGATTGAAATGTTTTATTTTAATAAAAATAAAACCCTAAAGCTATATATATATATATAGGAAAATTATCTTAAAGGAGCTAACATTCCTGCTAAATTCCTCTCAAATAGTTGAGTTCCTTTTATTGCTTTATGGATATCATTAGAGATTGGATGATGAACAGCTCGTGGTTGACGCCTAAAAAATGTTTCAAAAACATTTTAACAAGTATTCAAATCAAGTATGATTCTTTTATTTTATAATTTATGTTTTCAAGTTAATCAATTATTGTGATCAAATCGGAAACTATAAAAAAAAATTTATTTTCCTGCTACGCTCATGATTAGATCATGGTCGGTTTCCCAACAAAGGAAGAATATAAGTTAGTTTATATGGTATCATTGCTTTCTTGTAATACTAACAATTTCAAACACTGGTGATGCAGATATTCAAAGACATACAAATTGTAATTTTGAATTGTTGCATATCCCTTGGTCAATGTTGTAAGTCTATTCCTTCCATGATATATAATAGATACATAAATTTATTCAATAATTTTTTCAGCCATAAATCAATAACATGAAACATGGAAATAAGGAATGTGACATTTGGCAAGTAGTGTTCAACAAAAACAAATCAATTATGAAGCATGTGTTGGGCTACCAAATTTGAAGAATGGTAAACCATCACAAAGAAACTTATTGTCATTAGAAGAATCTTCAATTGGTGATGAAATAAATAGCAGTGTAAAAATCATGCAAAAAGGAAAGAAAAAGAAAATGGGAATGGGAATGAGAATGGAAACTTATAAAAATTGTTCTCTATCTATTTTAATTGATCTTATGCTCCTTGAAGTTCCGCAAAATTTCTATTTTGTCACAGTTGCTTCAAATTGAAATTTAAAGTTGATTCTCACAAAGCAACTGAGCAAGAAACTATGATTTCCAGAATATTTTTGCAAGTAAACAAATTAAGTGCACAACAAATAAATCACACACAGAGAACACTAGAAATTTGTTAACACAGTTTGTCACACACGACCTACATCTGCGGGGCTGTCACCTAGATTAATCAACAATAGGCTTACACAAGGCTATTACAGAGCTGAAACCACTCACTCCTTAATGCTATTCACTCGTACTCATCCTGTAAAAGTATCTTACACCCAATAACATGACCAACTCATGCTAAACTTAACAGAAAATTTTAAAACAAAAAATATAACAACAAAAAGAATATCTTAAGTGATTAAAGCAAGAATGAAAGAAACAAAATGAAAGCACTTGAGTCAATGAACACTCCCTTATGTGTGCAATAGCATTAAAACATAATCATCTAGGGTTTTCAAGTGATTAAATCAAGAATGAAAGAAACAAACTGAAAGCACTTGAGTCAATGAACACTCCCTTATGTGTACAGCAACATTAAAACATAATCATCTAGAGTTTTCAATAAAAATCTGTTGTAGAACTTTGTAATTGATCTCTGAAAACACACTAAATGCAGCAACCAAAAATCAAAGATTATCTGTCATACCATTGATTGCTTATTGATACACAACAAGTCCTTCCTCCTTTAGGATTCTTTATTCTTTAAGGATTCCTTCCTTCCACGAATATCTCAACTTCCAAAATTCTACATATTCTAAGATAGTTTAATCATATACCAAATTAACTTCCTTATAGTAGAATCCTATACCAAATCAACTTACTTTTTACAAAAGATATCCCAAATAAATTAAAATACAAATAATGCCAAAAATATAATATTGTAACAATTTCCCCCTTTTTGGCATTATTTATCACATCAAAATCTCGCCCTAAACAAGAGAAATGGAAACTTCCCCTGAAATAAATGATCATGATAAAAGATATCGAAAAATCAAAGTCAAAGTCAAAGTCAAGTCAATAGTCAACTATCACTAACAAATCTATAAATCCCAGTAAGTTCCTATCTCCCCCTTGAGACAAATCAATGCCAAAAAAGGCTAATGATCATGGGACGAAGCGGAACAAAGAATTCATTGTTTGAGCTGTTGAAGAGCAGTCATACCCATGTGAAAAATGTCTTCAATGCGATCAATCTCAGTAAATAAGGAGGCATAAGTGTCCGCAATAGGTGCAATAGGCTATGCAGAGGAATTAGATGAGGAGTACTACAAATCAACAATTCGAGCTTGCTTGTTGACATTAAGAATTTGAGGAGAGATATACAGGATAAACACAGGCTCAAGTACCTCAAAATTAACCCGAGATACACCTTGGTCATGCAAAAACTGAATAATTAAATAGGAAAACCTAATAATGTTTTCTATTTATCAACACTCGCAATCATAGCCTTAACAATCAATCGCCCCAAATTTATTTTTAACCTCAGTGCCTATCACATGCACAATCTTAGTTTAAGCAGGATAAATTGCCACAGTATATATGTTGGGCATCCAATTAGCTAGCAGAAGCTTATGAAGAACAAAATATTTCTATGTAAGATTAGAAGCACGTAGTGCAGTAGTAGAAGGCCAAGATGACAATTTACCATCAGTCAATATACTTGCCAATATATCATTACTCACTTCAATCCATCCTCAATAGACTGGTCCTTAATGAAATTCACAAATCTATTCTTCCAAGAATGTCTATATTTTATATTTTGAGCATTATGGAATAGCATTTGCAGTACTTTGTAACAATTTGGCCTTACATGACCTTTACACCACAATGGTGACGTATAGGCACAAACTTTCTGCTTCTTTATGAAATTTTTCCTTGCTTAATTGATCTTACATTTTTGACAATTCTAGCTTCACCATTTTTCTCATTATTCACCTGACAACATTCACCTTTATATTCAACACCTGGAATATCTCCTTCTTTTTGCCAATTTCCATCAATTTGTATAGCTTTTTGGTACCACCATTCAACATTCTTATTCCTTTCTCCGTATTGATCAGCTTTATCTTGGTTTCATCAAGTTCATCTTTTGTTAATAATAACTTTATCTCCAAATCTTGAATAACATTTTTCATGGTAGAATTCTGTCTCTTTAACTTCTCATTTTGTTTACACATTTTCACCCATTTGCTATACATTAGTTTATAGGCTTTGCAGATATCTTCCTTTTAAAATTTTAAGCCACTGTTATTGCTATTGTTATCAGAATTAGAGTTTAATACTGAAACATTTGAATCTTTATCTTCAGTTTCTTTACTAGTTGCTACTAAGAAAGCAACTGAACTTTCTTTATGTAAAGCAACCAACGCAATATAATGACTCACAATTTCTTCTTCGCTACTGTACTCACTTTCATATTCATTTTCACTCCAAGTGCTGGTGTAAGACTTCCCCTTTCTCCTTCTAAGAGTGTTAGCACACTCTGCTTGCATATGCTTGAAATCTTGACACTTATGACATCGTATCTTCTTTACCTTCTTTTCACCTTTTTGAGCCTTTTCTTACTATTTCAAGTTTGTTGGATGAACTCTCACCATTCTGCCTGAACTCAAGTCTATCTTTCTTCACCTTCTTCAGCCACTTACTAAAATTTCTTGTTGGCATCACCAGATCTTCATTTTCATTGGAATCGTCTCTTGAATCACATACAAGTTTAGCAACTTCGGCTTGAAGCACCAATCTTTTATTCTTCTCATACTTATCTCTCATCTAGTTCATCTCGAAGTTTGTGAGAATTTTAATTACCTTATCCAAGATAACTTATTATTGTGATGACCTTCTTCAATAGTTGCAATCTTCGATGTGAATCTATGAGGCAACGATCTTAAGGTTTTCTTAATAAGTTTTAGATTTGAGTACTTCTTACTAAGTTGATGTGCTTGATTAGCGATATCATGCAATCACTCATAGAAGTCTCCAATAGTTTCACTTTTCTCCATCTTAAGCTCTTCAAATTTAGTAGCTAACATTTGAAGTCTTGATGCTATCACCGATTGTGATCCTTCATGTATGGTTTGTAATGCATCCTAAGTTTTCTTATTCACATGCTGATATCATACTAAACATCCTTCATCTACAACACTAAGGGGGCGCTTGGTTCATAGAGGGCAATGAGAATGGGAATGGGAATGAATATAGTGAGGAATAAGAATGGATATAACCATTATAACTATGATGATTGGTTAAGATGAATGAATGATTACCATTACCATTGATGGTGGTTGGTTTGTTAAAATGTTGAGAAATAAAAATTTGTTAAATTTTTGTTTTATATCAAAATTTAAATATATTTTAAATGATTATTTTTAATTTATGCACTCTAATTGTAATGACAAAATGTTTAAAATCAAGTATATTGCAATTTTTCATTTCCAATAGCTCTTGAAGAAAAAAATACTCTAATATTTTCTTACATCAACATATCATTAGTTACATAATATCTTCAAAATATAATTTAATCATCCAAAATATTGTGCAATTCATCGACACAACCATAATATCCACCATTCCATTGCTATAGTAAAATCAAATAACATAGTTTAATACAATTTACATTCCTCTGATAATGCAAATGATGTTATATTTTAAATAA
>JAOQMS010000001.1:7907715-7926409 GCA_027563885.1 Erythroxylum longipes | reverse complement strand
CCACGAGCTTTAAGCTCACCCCTTCCTTCCCATCTTCAGGCGATGAATAAGATATCGAGTGATCGAGTCAGAGGCAAAGCATCACTCCAGTTTGCATGTTTTGTCTTTGAAGTTAGATTATGTAAAAACAACGCTTTAGTCTCCTCTTCAACAACGCATCAAGTAATCAAAGCATTGATATTCCAAGCCTCATAACGGTTTGTGTCGATTATACTATAAAATTTATCTAACTCTGCACACTAAAATTTATAGTTATGGTGAGTTGGGATCGAATCCACAGGGAATATTCGATTAATTTCTATAATGAAATTAATTGATGCAAGGAAAATATAAAGGGGGTTTTTGGATTTTAAGTGATTTACAAAAAAAAGTAAAAGCAAACTATCGTAAACAAATTAAAGCAAGCAATCAAAAATGATTAAACTGTCGAATATAAGTAAGTCCGGTTCGAGGGTCAATCTCGGCCTAAACACGATTAAACATATCCCATCATCCTAATGTCTTCAAACCTCTCTTCAAACCATTGATCTGAGACTCAAAATATGCTCTACTAATCTCAATTTTCCCTTAGGATGTGTTTAGTTAAGATAAGATCATTAATTAAACCTAGCTACCAAATAACCTAGGATATGATCTCTAGATTCAATTTAGCAGTCGCATTATGAAGTGGAAAATGATCAATATAGGCAATAACCTCACACGTTTGGGTTATCTAACTTAGGTTGTGTTGTTCCTAACAATCCAAGACTATTAGATGCTACTAACAAACATCCAATGTAACAATTACATATTACATTCAACATTATAGCACTAGGTTCATAATAGAACAACCCAGATAATGTATTAAGATCATTCATACAAAAAACCCTTTTCAATCAACACAAACAATATAACAATCTAAAAAGGGATTAACAATGTTAACAAGATGAAATAGCTTAACCGTGACTTGGCGTCGATATCACCATTGAACTAGTATCGGGAAGTTAGCCTTCCATCTCCTCCTTCAAGCTCCAAGAATCAGCCTTTATAGCCTCAATTTATGTTGAAAAACAAAGGGAAATTGATGAAAAATAAATGTTGTCCACTAATGTCTTTGTTGTTCCTCCTTCCCCACTTTGAAAACCAATGAGAAGGTGGTGATGAATGGTGTCTTGCTATGTCCTTGTCCAACTATCACTCCCTTTATTATCAATAAAAGAGGACCATAAGATTAATCAGTTGTTGTCAAAATTTGTCCAACCGTCCACCTTTTTTTGCATTCTTCAAATGCAACCTTCTTGTAACTGACACCCCCTCCACTTTGTCCAATACCAATCTTAATTTTATTCTCCAACACCTCCACACTCACGGTTTTTGCTGCTTTTTTCCCATTTGACACACACACTCCCTTTACATTAATAAAAGCTAGGTTAAAAAATGCAACAAAATGGATAGGTGTCTTGGGTTTCTAGTATCCCCTTCCAGCTGCCTTTTTCTTCCTTTTATTCTCAATTCTCCACTCTCTTATGCAGCTGACCACACACTCTTTCTATTCTCCAAAGGCTAGGTTAAATGAGAGTGGACATTTGGCATTTGAACCCAAAGAAGCTTAATGTTTTCATCACTCACCCCCATTTCATCTCCACTGAAGCTAGGTTAAAATGTATGGACAACTGGTTCCTCTTGTAGGATGAGGTGTCTTCATCTTGTAATCCTTGGCTGCTGTAATTTTTGAATTGTGACAGTTGTCACACATGCATTTCCTTTATACCTTTAAAAACTAAGTTAAAAATAATGTGCAACTATTTAAATGGAAAGTTGTCAATTTAATTATGTGTTGTCCACTTTTATGCTTTATCTTGTCTCTTCTTCTTGTAATTTGCTTCCTCTTCTTGCTCCATAAAGACAATAGAGTATGAATATCAAGAAGATGGCTCAATAAGTATGCTTTGGCTCATTTTAGTTCCTTCACTTATGAAATGTACATAAAATCAAATATAAGCTAAAGTGACTATCTTAAGCATTTCTAAGGCATTAATCACTAAATGTAGTAAATCAAATGGATTAACATTTAAGCACATATCAAGTTCCCCCACACTTAATTTTTGACTGTCCTCAGGCAAATCTTCAAAATCAAAATCACAAACTAAAACTCTTACTTATTTTCCATATTTCCTAAGAATAGATAATCATAAGTAAAGATTAATGACTTTCAAAACCTATAAAAATAACTCAAAATTCAAAGTTTCTATTCATGATCAATCAACATTCATCACCCTTAGACACTGAGTAAGATAGACTTGGACAAATGGTGTTTAAATAAGATATTTCCATGGGTACACTCAAAAACTATTCATGATCACAACAATCCACAACTTTGCATATCATTTCAATTCTTCACCATTAAAAATCACATGCATAATCATGAATCAAATGACTTTTCTAGGGTTGCAATGCAGGAAAGGGTAAGGTGAGATGTATTTTGGGTAGCATAAAAGCCATCAAACTAATGAAGCAAAAGTAATACTAAATGAAATGTCAAGTGCACAAGTTAACATTCATTCAAAATTGGGTACCATCAGCTTTGACGAATGCAATAATTATATTCTACAACTTAATTAAGCTCTCACACCGTAAACCACATGAACATAACACAAAGAGTGCTTCATCCAAAACAACATCTGCCTCATAGACAATATATTCAAACCACTTATTCACTGCAATTTAAGAAGGATAAACCATTAATTAACAACTTTTCAAACTAATTATATTTCCTCCTTAATTTTTTTATTAAACCTCACATTTCTTTTTCTTTCTCTTTTCTTTTTTCTTTTCTTTTCTTTTGTTTTCAAATATAACAGTGATAAAAGCTAAATCAATATAGGATTCATAACATGGCATATTAACAAACATAACCAACCCATATGTATGCATACCCCCATACATAAGCTTTTGACCAATTACAGTATTCAAGAATTAACAAATGCTGCACTAGATTTAAGACTTGGGTAGAGCATTTGGTTAGATGCATGTAATGTGGTTTATACAAAAGATAAGGCTAATGAAGCTCAAAGGGGTTAGCAAAGGAAAATTCGCATAAACAAGTAGGTTATTTGGCTAATGTAGCTCGTAATCAACAATGAATGCCTAATCATTTTCATGAAAATGCATGTGATAAAAATGTGTTCTTGTATAGAAAATCAACACAAAGTAAGGAAGTACATGTTATGAAGGTCACATATAACAGAAGACAATGAGACTAATATGGATTTGTCAGTCTAATACGGCTCAAAACCTCACTGGCTTTTGTCTACCACTAGTCACCACTCTTTTAAAAATAATGCACATTAACCAATCACATGAGCAAGAGTACATGCTAAGGTTGCCGTGGATTTTTCTAGTCAATTCACACTCCAATTATGACTAAATAATCTTAATAGAGAAAAAAAGAAAATTTTTTATTTTGTTTGTTTGATTTTGAAAACCAACTAAGAAGTCACCTACAATTAAGCTCAAAAACATACATATAAACCAATATCCTGACCCCCACACTTAAACTTACATTATCCTCAATGTAAAATCAAATGCAAGAAATTAAGCATTTTATGAAAATAGTAAATGCGAAAATGTAAATAACAAAAATTAACTTCCTTTGGGTTGCCTCCCAAGCAGTTTCTTTGTTTATCATCGTTGGCTCGACTTCCTGTTGCGTGCATCAAGTGACACCAGTCACATCCTCCAGCATCACACCTCCAAATCCTTCGTTTGGAAGCCTTCATAGTACGACTTCAAGCAATGACTATTCACTCTAAATGTCTTATCATTTCTCAAACTCAGTATCTCTACTACACCAAAAGGAAAGACATGAATGATAAAAAACAGACCAACTCAATGGGAACGCAACTTAGTTGGAAATAATTTGAGATTTGAGTGATATAGTGGCACTTTCTGGCCCATCGAGAAGCTTTTCCTAGGAATCATTTTATCAAGAAAAGCCTTCGTCTTCTCCTTATATGTTACTGTATTGTGGTATGAGTCATTCCTCATCTCCTCTAACTCTTAAAGTTGTAACTTCCTATACACACCCGCATCATCCAAATTCATGTTGCATCTTCTGATAGCCAAATATGCCTTGTATGGTAATTTCGCCCGAAGATGACATGACTTTCCAAACACCAGTCTATATGGAGACATCACTACTGGTATTTTATAAGTCATCCTGTGGGCCCATAGTGCATCTTATAATCTTACGCTCCAATCCTTTCTATTGGGCTGCACAGTTTTCTCCAAGATCAACTTAATTTCTCGATTCAAAACTTCAACTTGCTCATTGGTTTGGGGATCGTAAGTAGTGGAAACCTTATGTGTGATGTGATATTTTCTGAACATTACTTCCATCACCCTTTTGCAAAAGTGGGTTCCTCTATCCCATAAATTCAACACCCAAAATGTCAAAATTTTCACAAAAAAGCATAGGGGTGTGTGGCAATTGATCATTAAGACAAAGGTTACCTGGCTGCCAGAATCTATTACATTATTTGTCTAAGGTATATGCATCTTTGAACAGGGCGGCCCAGTAAAAACTGCTTTCCAGAACTTTACGAGCTTCCTTCTTCACTCTAAAATGTCCTCCACATGCATACGAATGACAGAAGGTTAAGATTAAGGGTGTTTCATTTTACGGTACACACCTACTGATAACTTGATCTATACAATGCCTGCAAAGATACGGGTCATCCTAAACGTAATACTTCGCTTCATTCCACAGCTTATCCCTTTGAAACCAACAGGTAATTCGTTAATAACTAAAAAATTGATAATGTCTGCATACCATAGTGTTGTCGCATCGATAAAAAATAGTTGATCATCTGGAAAGGTTTCTTGCAGAGGGATATCATCTTCTTCCTTTATCAAATGGCTAAGATGGTCAACCATGATGTTTTCTGACCCCTTCTTATCTCTGATCTCCAAGTCAAATTCTTATAGGAGAATCCATCTAATCAGCCTTAGTTTTGTTTCCTTCTTTGTGAGCAAGTATCGTAAAGTTGCATGGTCAGAATAAACAATCACTTTAGCACCAAGAAAATACGATCAAAATTTTTCCAAAATAAAAAACACATATAAAAGTTCTTTTTTGGTATTTGAATACTTCAATTGTGTTGGGTTTAAGGTCTTGGAAGCATAGTAGATGGCATGCAAAGATTTTCCCACTCTTTGTCCTAGAACTGCCCCCATTGCATAATCGCTTGCATCATATATGATCTCGAAGAGGAGGTTCCAAACTGGTAGTTGAATCATTGTTGGGGATGTCAGAAGCTCCTTAAGTTTGTTGAATGCTTCCTTACACTTTGCATCGAACTCAAAGGAGACATCTTGTTGTAGAAACTTGCATAGCGGTGCAGTTATCTTCGAAAAGTCCTTAATGAACTTTTGATAAAAACCTGCATGCCTAAGAAAATAACGCACTTCCCTCACAGTAGAAGGGTAAGGTAAAGAAGAAATAAGATCAACTTTAGATTTTTCTTCCTCAGTACCCCTACCAAATATAATATGGCCTAAAACTATCCCTTAATCCACCATAAAATGACATTTCTCCCAATTCAGCACAAGGTTAGTCCTTATGCATCGTTTCAAAATAACAGTAAGATTCTCAATATATTCATCAAAAGAAAAACCATATACACTAAAATCATCTATGAATACCTCAACAATCTTCTCAATATATTCAGAAAAAATGTTTAACATACACCTTTGAAACGTGGCGGGTGTGTTGCATAATCCAAATGGCATTTTGGTAAGCAAATGTACCGAATAGGCATGTAAATATGATCTTCTCCTGATCTTCTGGTGTGATCAGGATCTGAAGATGGCCTAAAAAGTCATCTAGAAAGCAATAATAATCGTATCCAGCCATTCTCTCAATCATATGATTAATAAAGGGAAGGGGAAAGTAGTCTTTATGAGTTACAGAATTCAACTTCCTATATCCAATACACACTCGCCACCCGGTTTGCACTCAGGTAGGAACCAACTCACCTTCCTGATTTGTTACAACGGTCATTCCAGACTTCTTTGGAACCACCTAGATAGGACTTACCCACTTACTATAGGAGATCTGGTAGATAACCCCAGCATCAAGAAGCTTTAGTACTTCCTTCTTTACAACTTCCATCATCGAAGGATTAAGCTTACGCTGAGCTTACTTTATGGATTTTGCATCCTCCTCTAAAAAAATGTGGTGCATGCAAATAGTTACGCTTATCCCTTGGATATCTGCAATAGTCCACCTGCTGGCCTTCTTACGCTCTCTCAGCATTCGAACAAATTTGTCCTCTTGATTTGAATTCAACTCCGTCGAAATGATGACTAGAAGAGTTTGCTTATTTCCCAAATAAGCATACTTGAGGTGTGTAGGGAGTGGCTTTAGTTCCAATTCTGGTGCCTACATATCAGAAGGTAATAACTTCTGGTGAAATTCAGATAGGTTTATACAAGCGAAATCATGCCTTTTTGGAAAATTTTTCAATGATTCCAAAGCAGCTGTCATTTCCATCAGCTTTTCTCCCATTCTAGTATCATTGTTGGCTTCTACTTTCATTTCCTCAGTCAAGACCATTTCTAAATGATCCTTCCGACTTAATTTAAACATTTCCTGAACCAAAGGATCAATCACATCAACAGAGAAAACACAATGATCATTAGGAGGATGTTTCATGGCATCAAAAATATTGAAATGAATCACTTCCCCACTAAATTCCATCGTGAGGGTGCCTTCATGAACATCTATCTTTGTTTGAGTCATATTAAGAAACAGTATCCCCAAGAAGATAGGTATCAGATTATATTAAGTGTCATCATTCATATCCATAACACAAAAATCTACAAGAAATAATAACTTATTCACCTGCACCAAAACATCCTCAACCACACCATCAGGATAAGCATTAGTACAGTAAGACAATTATATGATCATACTCGTTTTTGCAAAGGACCCCAATTCAAAGAAGCATAAATCGAACGAGGCATCACATTAATTGAAGCACCCAAATCCAACATAACTCTATTGATCATAGTATTACCAATTTTACAAAGAATGGTAAACATACTTAGATCTCGATATTTTGGAGGCATCTTCTTTCTAAATACTGCAAACATTCTCACCCATCATTACTTTTTCATGACCCCTCAACTTCCTCTTATGTGTAAATAGTTCTTTAAGGAATTTGGCTACCTTAGTACTTGCTTAATTACCTCGAGCAAAGGTATAATAACTTCCAATTTTTGAAAAGTTTCTAATATCTTTTTATCCTTCTATTCCTTGTTCAGTCTTCTCAATCTGCTTGGAAAAGGAGAAGGATTAGTCTTAATAATATTGGGCTTTCGAAATTTAACTTCATACTTAATGATAGATTTTCTTCTTTTACCAATTCCTTCTCGATCTCTTCCTCGGTAGCAATCCTCGGAGGAGTTCTCTTAGGACCCTCAATCTTCTTTCTACTCCTTAGGGTTATGACATTGACATTCTTCAAGTTCTCCTTGAATTGGGATGGCAGTTTTCCTCCACTTTGTTATTCGAGATGATTAAGCCTTACTACCATCTGACCCATTTGGTTTTCCAAATTTTGTAGGCTCACCTTTGTCTCCTGTTGAATCTATTATATGCCCTATTGAATCTACTATCGTATGCTCTGTTGAAATTGCAGATTATTAGTAGTAAGAGTCTTAATCAATTCTTCTAGAGAATTACCTGAACTAGAAGAGGAGGTTCCCTGTGCTCCTTATTGCCTTAGTTGAAATCCTTATGCTCTTTGTGACCGATTCTAAAAGTAATTCTACTGTTTGTTCCCTCAGTAACTCAAGTTGAGGTGATCCCTCCAGCCTGGGTTTATGTCTGCTAGTACGGGCTGTATTGATTTGGGAAGTTCCCTCTTAGAACATTTACATACTCCATTCTCCCCGTGTGTAATATCGAGCACTCATCAGTTAGATGGCTTGTGTTTAACCACATCCCGCATGCTTGCACTTGTGCTTGTCCAACTATAATTTATCTCACAAAAGATGTTAGTTCATCTAAACGATGTTCGATAGCTGAATTACTTACCTCGTTTACTCGTCAAACATCATTACGAGTGCCAAATTGTTGGGTGTTAGTGGCCATCCACTCAAGTAGGATCCTAGTTTAAATGGAAGTCTTCTCGTAAAGTGCCCCACCACTCATCGCATCAACCAAACTCCTCTTCATTGGTAAAAATCCTTCATATTAATATTAGATGAGAAGTTGCTCCGGAATGTTATGGTGCGGATAACTGGCACATAGCTTCTTAAAATGCTCCCAGTACTCATAAAGAGACTCTCCATTATGCTGCTGGATGCCACAGATCTCCTTCTGAATACTTCTACCTTTAAGGCTAGAAAATATTTCTCCAAGAACAATCTCTTGATCTCCAACTAAGTATTCACACTCCCAACCGGTAAATCGAATAACCAATCCTTCACTGCATCCTTGAGTGAGAATGAGAAGGCTCTCAACATGATTTGCTCGTCGGTCACCCCGTGAGGCTTTATGCTCAAATAAACCACATCGAGCTCCTTGAGATGCTTATGTACATCCTCACCTGCAAGACCATGATAATTGGGTAATAAATGTATTAGTCCAAACTTTAGTTCAATAGTAATATGTTCAGCAAAATTTGAAAATGTAATGCATAATTGTCTTTTAATTAAATCTGGTGCAGCCAACTCCCTCAACATTCTCGGATTCACCATCGTGTCTTCGGATTCAGATTCCAATTCTTCTACCAGAGTTGATCTTGCTTCCCTACGTAATCTCCATAGTGTTCTCTCAATCTCCGGATTAAGTTGCTCAAGTTCTCTATTAGGAGATCTCGTAACTACCATACACCAAGACTAACAAACGTTTAAAATTAACAAATAATAAAAAGAAATAATTATAAACAAATATATTCACAAAACACCAAATAAAATCAAAAAAGAAAATTAAACTACCACATTTCCCGGTAATGATGCCAAAATTTGATAGTGCATGTCGACTGCACTACAAAATTTACCTAACTTTACACGCTAAACTTTGCGGTTGCGGTGAGTTAAGATCAAATCCACAGGAAATGTTCGATTAATTTCTGTAACGAAACTAATTGATGCAATATAAATGGAGGGTTTTGGATTTTAAGCAACTTAGAAAATAAAGTAAAAGTAAACTATCGAAAAAAATTAAAGCAAGCAATCGAAAATGATTAAAGTGTTGAATATCAGTAAGGTCCGATTCTAGGGTCAATCTTGGCCTAAACACAATTAAACATATCCCATCATCCTAAAGTCTTCATGCCTCTCTTTGGATTATTGATTTGAGACTAACAATATGCTCTGCTAATCTCAGTTTTCCCTTAAGTTGTGTTTAATTACGATACGATCATTAATTAAACCTAACGACCAAATAACCTAGGATACGATCTCTAGATTCAATTTCTCAGCCACATTACTAAATGAAAAACAATCAATATAACCAGTAATCTCACACATTCTAGTTATCTAACCTAGGTTATATCGTTCCTAACAATCCAAGACCATTAGATGCTACTAATAAACATCAAATGTAACAATTACAGATTACATTAATCATTATAGCAATAAGAATAGAACGATATAAATAACGTATTAAGATCATTCATACAAAAATTTGATTAAATCAATACAAACAACATAACAATCCGAAAAGAGATTAACAACATTAACAAGATGAAATAGCTTTACCGTGACTTGGTGTTGATATCACCGTTAAACTGACATCGGGATATTATCCTTCTATCTCCTCCTTCAAGCTCCAAGAATCAATCTTTGTAGCTTCTATTTACTTTAAAAAATGAAGAGAAATTGATTAAGAATATTTGTTGTCCACTACTATCTTCGTTGTCCCTTCTTCCCCACTTTGAAAACCAATGAGAAGATGGTGATGAATGGTGTCAATAGAGGTTCAGCTACTGTCTCCTTGTCTAGCCGTCACTCCCTTTGTTGCAAAATGAAGAGGATCATAACATTAATCAGCTACTGTCAAAATTTGTCAAGTTGCCCACCTTTTGTTGCATTCTCCAAATGTAGCCTTCTAGTAACCGACACCCCTCCACTTTGTCCAGCACCACTCTTTATTTTATTCTCCAACACCTTCATACTCACAATTCTTGCTGCTTTTTTTCCTAGATGACAAACACACTCCCTTTAATAAAAGCTACGTTAAAAAATGTAGCAAAATGGACAAGTGTCTTAAGTTTCCAGTATCCCCTTCTAGCTATCCTTTTCCTCCTTTTATTCTCAATTCTCCACCCTCTTACGTAGCCGACCACACACTCTTTCTATTCTCTAAAGGCTAGGTTAAAATAAGAGTAGATAGGTGGCATTTAAGCCCAAAGTAGCTTGATGTTTTCGTTACTCATACCCATTTCATCTCAACCGAAGCTAGGTTAAAATGTATGGACAACTAGCTCCTTTGGTAGTAAAAGGTGTCTTTATCTTGTAATCTATGGTTGCTATAATTTTTTAATTGTTACAGCTGTCACATATGCATTTCCTTTATACCTTAAAAAGGTAAGTGAAAAAAGAATGTGCAATTAGGTTAAATGGACAGTTGTTCAGTTAATTGTGTGCTGTCCATTTTTTATGCTCTATCTTGTCTCTTCTTCTAGTAATTTTCTTCTTCTTCTAGCTCTATAAAGACAATGTAGTACGAATATCGAGAAGACGGTTCAATAAGTATGCTTTCAACTCATTTTAGTTCCTTCACTTCCAAAATGTACCTAGAATCAAATATGAGCTAAAGTGAGTATCTCAAGCATTTCTAAGGCATTAATCACTAAGTGTAGTAAATCAAATGAATGAACATTTAAGCATATCTTACCTCATCCTGAGAGTTATACATTGTAACCAGAATACCAAACTCTGATAGAAGTGTATTCAGAGCTTGGTGAACAATACAGGCATTAGGAATAGAAATATTCAACGCCTTCAGCTTAGACTGTAGGTGGACCATCATAATGATGTACTCCCTTACTCCCGTTTCTCCTATATACCTCATGGAGAACAATTCATTCATTAAGGTAGCTATCTCAACATTAGAAGATACTTTGTATCTTTGTGAGACATTGTTGAGGAAGTCCTTTACTATGATAACTTTGCTATGATAATCTCTGAAAGTTCACTTAGCAGATAATCTAGAATTGATCATTTTATGGTCAAATAATACATCCTATTGGGCCTTTTTCAGCTTATGTATGCTACTTTCTCAGCTTTTGAGTTGAGAGATGTAGGTGTATATGGCCTATTCTTGACCATGACCATGTTGATATCCACAATCTCCAAAATAAATTCTACATCTCGCTTCCATTTCTTGAAGTTGAACTAGTCAGGGTTTCAATAGTGACATCATTATTATTCATAGAAAATGTGACTGGAAAATTGAGAATGTAATGATCAGCATAAATATATAATAACAGTGATACTAAAAGCAACAAAATAGTATATGTACTGAGTATCTCATCACACATATCATGAAACACCTATGGATTGAATACATAATACATGCAGATAAGATCTTCACGTAAAAGCAATTAAAAAAATTTCAATTTATTAAAAGAGTACACACCTCTAACTTTTATGACTCTACCACTTATAGGTGAATAGATCACTCAAACGATGACTTCCCTCTATCTTATGCCTTTATGCACATCTCAAAATCTCATATAAGGCCAACAACTATGGGTAGAATAATTAAATACAAGACCAGAGACATCCCCAAACATACAAGCAGAATAATTCAAATACTAACTTGAAAGGCCACTATGATGAGTACATTCTCATTAGCATCCAATAGATCTACAAGCACAAGGGATACACATGTATATTATCCACACTTTATATATGGGCATATAATATGTGATAATGTACTATCAATAAATGCAATTTCCTTATGTACATACTCATTATCACATGCTAGTGTTGAAAAAATTATCAATCAATTGTATTTGAGAAGTCATTATAAGGAAAATCTCAATCAGAGTGAGAATAATGCAACACGGAACAACTCACTTTATAAATTCACAAGACTCCCAAAACTAACTCAAAATAACTTGAGGGATCATTTTATGAATTCTAAAAATTGTGAGCTTTTTTATCCTATAGTGTGATGACATCAACAGTTGACATCAGAATTGTACATGGTTGGAGGGAGCGTGTGACACGCCTCTGGATGTGTCAAGTGTGTGTGTGTTGCACCCGCCATATGTAGACAAACGCGCGTGTGATGCACACACCTTACATGTAGAGGCATCCACCTTCTTACGTGCATTTGTTACACGCACAAGACACGCATCCACACCCACGTACCTCATTTGTTTGACGAGTGCCTTTGAGAGGTACAAGTTGTCGGACGTGCGTATGTCAAATGCGCCCAACATTTTCCCAACTTTTGGTACAATTTTCTTTCTCTTGTTGCCAAAATAAGTGATTTCTAATAACTTTTAGCCCATATTTTCACTCTCAAAACCTGTTTTTAACCCTCTTTTTAATGCAAAGCTCTTTTAACATCAATTCAAGAAAAAAAAAAGCAATTTAAACAAGCAAAAACATATTGATTTCTCTTATATTCTTCTGGAGAAATTTGGGGAAAAAAACTATGTTTGAATTCACACAATCACGTAACCGCTTTGATAATACATGTAATGCGTAACGTGAACTTTAGTTACGCGCCCAAAATCAAACTTCAAAGAAAACACAGAAAAATTCCTTATTTGCTTTCCATTTTCTTCAAATGAGCTTTTCCACGCTGAAACTTTTGAACTTTCTCGATGTTTTTTACAAAAGTCGATCACCTGAATGTTATTAATGTCTTTCTGTATCTTTCTTAATGTGTGAACCTCTTAACATGTCAAAGAATGCAAACGTTCACAAACTTAAGCAAAAAACATGAGGCCTTACTATATATATTAACCATATTGGACCTTCCTAACACAATCTCTATGCATGTTCGAATCAGACTGATTAGGTCTATTTTCTTCGTTAAACTTCAGCCCATAAAACCAGATACTTTATCAAGCTTTTTATTGTATTTAACCGAATCAAATTTGATTTACTTAACCGTAAGATCATTAAAATTGTGATTAATTGTCCAAATTTGGAGAATCACTAACAACTTGGACATCATCATTTCAGGAGAGAAGCAAGAGCCCATAATAGAAAGATGAAAAAAAAAAGTGAAGTATCATCGGTATTGTAATGTTCATGTAGCAAAGTTTGATTTTAAAGCATTGGATAAGCGAAGTTGTTGATTATCATCTTCATCCTCAGTGATATGTTCCAAAAATAGATACTGAAGAGCTATGGAGTACTTTGCAATTCTTGTCTTTTTTGAACTGCTCCCCACCAAATGGATGTTACGTCTTATGAGAAACCATCCCCCGCCATCACCTACGACATTTACGCTTCAAAGTGTAAGGATTATGATGCTTAGCGACACGTCAAAACATAGTTGCATGTAAAAAATCTAAGAAAATTTGGCAAATCATGAACTTCTCTGGCCAAACCTTTGACAGTGAAAATGGAATGTATCCATCTTTTGTAAATGAAGAGCAACCTTGGGGAGTCTCCATAGTGTGTATCCGAAAGAATAAGACCGCAATACCCTTTTTCACTGCTCCACGTCCCGCATAATAGTTTAGAAGTCACATGTCTACAAATACCACGAGTGCAACAGTACAGCAATTGCAACTAAAACTCACTTGGCATGCCTTACTGCGTTGTGACACAAAGCTAGAACCCGAACCATTGCCATGTCTCTTCCCCGCGGGTTACCGTATTGTTCTTGGCAAACCCTTTCGGTAATCAGGTAAGTTACAAAGGCCATATGAATTTAAGGGGGGAAAAAAACATCAAATTCTCACCATGGGAGGCAACAGAAAGAAACAAAAGAAAAAAAGGAGTTGCAGATTTTAGAGTTGCAGAAAGAGAATTCAGAGGAAAGCAAATACCTTTCGTTAAAAAAGTCCCCAAAATCATCAATTACTACAGCCAAGGGATATGAATCGTGCAGGTGGAATGCTGCAAAATACTTCTTGATCCCTTCCTCATTATCCACATACCTTTTGCTCAAAACAAAAGATTCCCCAAATGCTCAATCAATGTGTTCTACAAGCCATAATAACTTGATATTTTGAATGGTTTGCTTACTTCATGTGTATGCGCATAAATGTATCAGAAGATGGAAGGATTTCCTGTACAAATTATAACATTAATATGATATGCATTTTCCGGGTTAAAAGCCCCCATTCGGAAAACAAAATCCAAGAAACAAGCAACAGAGAGAGCGAAACAGTTACCTGCGATAGAAAGGGTGGTTTGCTTTCAAGCTTGTTGCGATTGCATATGAAGACAACATCGCCCCCAGCTACCACAGCATTGTACGCGAACTGGAACAGCAAAGACGTTTTTCCCCTGCGTAGTGTTTCGATACACTTATTACAGAAAGAAGACAGATACAGCATTTAGTATGCTTTGACGCTTACGAGGAAGGAGGCCCCGACAGAAGGACCATTGGATCGGAGCGATAATGGTCAACATCTAGTTGGCCGCCGGAGAAGAACATCTCCACCATCGTTGATGGTCATCAATCTCTCGCCCTCAACTTATAAAAGAAAAGAGCCTAATCCAGAGTCAGGAATCAGGCTATGAAATGGACAACAGATAAGCCCAAAAGTCCTGGACTTTCCAAGGTATACTAAACACGAGACCACCTAGACAATTGTCTTTGTCCAAAGTTCAATGTCCATCTTGGAAATTAGCAGTAAATCCCGTGACGTTCTGCTTACGGACTATTTCCTAATTTTTAGCTGGTTTTATACAAAACTTTATTGCAAAGGCGACACTTTTCATTCTATTTTTTTTTACCAACGTTTAACCTTAATATTGAAAGAGAATAATTATAATTCTAATATTTAGAAAATGTTAAAATTTGACTCTACTATAATAAAAAAATTAACCTCATCTATTAAGTATCAAGTTAATAATGACCTAGTAATTTTTAATATTTTTTATTTTTCAGTATCATATCATTATTAACGTGACAAGATAACATCTATTTTTAAAAATATATATATAAACCTTAATTCATTTATAAGTGTGGAACCTACCTTCTTAATTACTTGTCATCTCATTTTCATTTTTTTATAAGTGTTCCACACTTTGTGAATTTCCCACCATATTAAGCTTTTATCGATGGCTATTAGCAACAATTTGGAATCTAAAATACTACCAAAAACATGAATAACTAATGAAAACATTTAGCATCAATAATAGATAACCATTTGCATAAATGAGAGAATCCTAACATTTGCATTTCACATGATATCATCAATAAAAGCACTTGTTCAGCCGCAAAACACATTAGAGACGATAAATCTAGACACAATCTTATCGAAGTTTAACCAAACTTGTAATATAAACATTCAGATATTCCAAAAAAAAACAAAATCTAACATTACATAAACTTTATTAAAAAAATACAGTAAATCCAGTGTCTACCGATCCAATTTAGTGAGAGAATCAAAATAGACAAGAAGCCAAAAAGAAATAGCAAAGTTCCACATCAGTAACATAACATGATTTTCCTCCACTGGTATCTTTGTCTTACAACAACTCATTCAAGAATCATAATAAATAAGTGACTCAGTGAATTGGATCAAGAAACCAGCAAGTTCCCAACCAAAAGCTTTAAGCGAAATCAACTTAAAGAAAAGACGAGAGAGGAAATCGAGCTAAAGATATATATATATCCAAAGGATTTGAAGCCTTGTTTTCACAATATTTTAGATGAAAACGAAACAAAGAAAAAGGAGAAGAAGAAGAAGAAGAAGAATAAATGGTCTGGTATTGTACAGAAAAGTGAGAAAAAAAATAAAAATGAGATGATGAGTAAGTGAGAAGATGAGTCCACATTTATAAATAAATTAAAATTTTATATTTTAAAAAAAGTAGGTCCTACCTTATCACGTCAATAATAACATAGCATTAAAAAATATATATTAAAAATTGTTAGGTTAGTGTTGACCTAACACTTAACAACAGGATTAAATTTTACATTATAATGAGGTCCAATTTTAATATTTTATAAATGTTAACGTTATAATAGTTTTCTCTAAAGTATTAGGGTTAAACTTATCAATTGGTGAACAAATTAGGTTAAAAAGTGCTATTGCCAAACTTTATCTAGAGCATAGCTATAGCTACGGTTGTATATGGTATGTAGCTATAGCTACAGTTGAATTCGATACCATGATCATCACTGACTATATGGGATTAAGTGGAAAAAAATTCTTATTAAAGTATTTTTCCACTTGCAAAGATTGCTATATTGAGAAATGATATCTCCTCCTACTCCCAGGCTTATTATGAGTCGATATATGATACATGGGAGTGATTCAAGGAGAAGTTAAGAAGGAGTCCACAATGGGCTTAATCAAAAAACGAGGCAGTCAATAGATGTAGCAATTGTGGGTACTTTAAATAACAAAACAGTATAAGTGACCAAAAATCTTATTGAGGACATGACAATGAATAACTATCAGTTGTGCTCGTCTAGAGCCAGAATAAATAAGCCAACGGGAGTTTATAAAGTGGATGCAATGACACAGTTGGCAAACTAGGTGGAAGATTTAAGCAAAAAATTGATAGATTAATGATGAATCCACCAGGAAAACGATGCAGTGTGAAGTATGCAGGCTATATTATCAAGGTCAAAATTGCCAAGTAGTACGAGAGTGTGAATTATCTAAGGAATGCTCTTAGACCCTAAAACAATCTATATTGCAACACATATAATCTAAGATGGAGGAATCATCCCAAATTTTCTTGGGAAAATCAAGGCCAAGCAAGGAATAATCCTCTATCGAGATTTCTACAAAAAGCACCTCAACCTAAGAAGCCTACTCTGGAGGAGATGATGTTGAAGATTACTCAAGAACCTAATACATGACATTAATGAATGGAGGCTTTTATACTTAACTTAGAAGTTTAGATTAGACAAATTGATAAGTTAGTTTCGAAAAGACCACAGGGGAGTCTACCTAGTACAACTGAAACAAATCCTAAGGAAATAGTAATGGCAATCATCCTAAAAAGTGGAATTAAACTTCCAGAAGAAAAAGGAGAAGATCTCAAAAGTTGAAGGTGAAAGTCAGTTAGAAAAAGTCAAGGAATATTGTCCTATCTTAAAATGAAGAAAGATCAAATAAATGCACAATTTGGTAAGTTCCTTAAGTTGTTTAATCAAATTCAAGATAACTTACCCATTGTTAAGGCTCTTGTGTAGATGCCACAACATATAGTTATTATAGATCTATTCATACAAAAGATTTGTCAATCTTAATCATATGAAATGACATATGAAGTAATATACCAATAATATTAACCAAGGATAATTAAACAACAGAATTCTCCTACAAATCATAAGCTATTTTAGCTTATACAAGTTTAAATTTCATAATGACAATTATTCTACTAGAATGTGGAATGTGTAGTTTTCAACCATCCCAATATCTAAGAAGGTTGAGCTTAGAATTGCCCTATAGTATTTGCAATAGCTAGTATACTAATGTACAACTCTTTGTAACTATTTTATAACTCTTTATTGTCTTTAATGGCTTAATTTATTACCATTTTCTCAAAAAATAATATTAATTCAAGAATAAATATGAAAAAATAATTAAATCTCAATAAAATTAAAAATAAATTAAAATAAAATAAAGAACTACAAGATCCATCCTGAGGTTTATCTAATATAGATACCAAAATATATTTACCATATGATAAAAGAAAATAAAACATCAAAACTAAATAAAAAGCTAGACATCTAAGAAAACATGATTGGAAACCTTAAAGTCTCCAAAAATATCACTATATATTGATGCAAATCTACTTCTAAAGGATTTACTTGGCTATTTTTCCTTTATCCAATTACTTTTAAGGTCTTCCTTATTTTTAATTTTTTTTGCTTCCCCCTTATATATAGCTTAATCTTATGTTTCTAAATTTGAAATTCAGTTACAGTAAGTTACATGGGGTGTTGATGATCATGTTCTTCAAATTAATGTGTAACATTATCTAGAGCTAGCACATGCATAAACACAAGTGTGTACCATCAATATAGCTTTCTCATAAATCAATACGGGCATGTTCTGTGGAGAATATTCAATACACCTTCAAACTCTCCTACATATCCATGTGCAATGTCTTACACTTTATAACTTAATCAAAATAGTACCAATGTGCTCCAAACTTGTCTGAATTTGTTTCATTTTGCTCCAAATGAGTGAATTAGACCTAGAAACACAATATAAAGAACTTAAATAAAAAATCAATAAAAATAATCAAATAAGCAAGCAAAAATGCATTAAATATGGGAATAAAAATATGACTAAATCATTATATGGGTGTGTTTGGATTTGCGGTGCGGTGTGGATAAGTACTTATCCACCGCAGTTTTCAAACTCAGTTACACGTTTGGATTTGCGGTCGACAACCGCAGATTGGAGAAAATTGCTGTGCTACTGCAGAAATAAATAAGCAGAAAGGAGGTTGCGGTGGGAAACTGCTTATGCGGTAGAAATTTTACCTTCCAATAATAACCTCATGATATTTTAGTATTTTCCATTATACC
>JAOQMS010000001.1:7876035-7900325 GCA_027563885.1 Erythroxylum longipes | reverse complement strand
ATTTATTAAATAATTAATAATAATATTTTTATATAATTAATAATAAATTTTATATAATTAATAATAAAATAATAAAAATTTTTATTAAAATTTTATTATTTTCAAACAGAAAATATATAAAAAAATTATTTACCACGATTGTGCGTGACTTTTTAATTGGACATGATTTCTATTTTAAAATCATACCATTAAATCTTTTGTAACAACCATTTTAATATTAGGGGTATAATAGTCATTTATTATACATTCCATTCCATTCCATCTATCTTCCAAATAATTTTTCACTACGTTACATTATGAACCCTTCCATTCCTCCCAAACAACTTTTCACAATATTACATTCCATTCCATTATAAACCATTCCGTTCCGTTCCGTTCAGTTCCATTAATTAACATCCAACCAAACAGGCCCTTAGACTTAACCAAAGGCTACTACGGGGGATCCTACCTCTATTGGATCCAATTCTGCATCATTCATAACTAAAGGCTCTTAGGCTTCCACGAGGATGGATACAAGCCCTGACTAACCCAACCTGCTTTATACTATCCCCATTTCTTTTAGTATCTCGAAAGTGTTGGGTACCATTTGCCTTGCTTATGTCATACTAGGTAGTTGCTTTAGTGATCCCATACCCTGAATCAATCTAGCTCCTAAATAGGTTGATTCTTGAAGTATGAGGCCAAGGCATACCTGAGGTGGATGCGGACCTTCTTTACCATGTTGTGGAGATACAACATGTTTGCCTTCCTCATCGCTCTATTACTATCTCCTCTCCCACAAATCATATGGCTAATCAATAGTGCATATATCTTGCCATTAGAGATATCAACTACATCACCTTAGACCTCATCAAATCATATAATCACAGATGGATGATATTCTGCCACAATGTCTTATTCGTATATCTCTCTGAGAAGTGCACCAATAATGTAGATTACTTTTTAATGGTGATGTACTCCTTTGAGTACTCCCTTATGCATAATGAAAATCTAATATAGCTCATAGTGTGATTCTCTCTAAGCACCTGAAATTGTATAGTGTTATCCATATCATAATTATAACGTCGCTTCTCTTTCATAAAGGTAGCGAGAAATTCCAAGTTTAAATCTCTCTAAGCAGGCTCTCATATCAAGAAGAAGCAATCATGTTCACTAACACTAATCAAATCTCTGACTCATTGAGCAAGTATAATATGGTCTAACACCTATAATTGATGCCTTGGCTTTTACTATAAGGCTTAGACCTTAGCCTCTCGAATTGTGTGATATGAGTCAATGATGTAAACTGCATAGGATATATAGGTATTGGTTATCATAGTGGTTGCCATAAATTACCATCGCCTGTATGCCTCTTCCTTAGAACCTTCTTTTCTTAACCTTGTTCTAGTTTGTTTACTCTCTTTGTCGTTATTCCCTGAAATATGAAAATAACAAGTATTGTTAAAAAAAGAAGAATATATATATTAAACCATAACAAACAAACATTGAATTAATATCCCACGACCAATTAGTTACAAATTAATAAAAAAGCATAAACAAATATGCTAAAGCTCAAATTAATTTATAACTATCATAAATATAAATACATTATCGCCAAAACATTCAAATTAATCATAAAAGACCCCCACATCTCAATTAATTACAAAAATTAAAATTAATTCACTAGGCACCCTAATTAAAACCAAATAAACCCTAAGAAAATCAAGATTGCCTATGTAATTAATAGTGCAAAAGCCCAATAACAATGTAAAACATACAAAATATGAGCCATTGCATAATTGAATTCATGGGAAATCATCTAACAAACATAGGGATTCAATTTCACAAGAATAAAAACCATAATAGAATAAAATACCTAGAAAATTTGAATTTAATCATGCAAAATAGATCGATTATATCAAATAAACCTCCTAAACCTTCCATTCTCTTAGGTAATCTCAAACACTTAAAAAATACTCAAAAACATTGACAATAGTGGAATCTCATGCATATTCCCCCAAAAATCTATAAAGCAAACTAAGAACCAATAAAACAAAGCAGTAAACATACTTTTAATCAATGAAATATCAAGAAAGATAAATGTGGATAGTGTTTCTACATAGTGGGTGAGTGAAAGAGTGTTGCCTAAATGAGAGAAATGAGAGAGAGAGAGAGAGAAAGGCAAAAATGTAGATCCAGGTAATTGGGAGGGTGATTTGAAGTTATTTCATTCAACATGGGGGGCAACAATGTATGTGGCTAGCCCGTGTTGAACATATTAGATTTAATTTATATTGGACACGAGCATGTTAGGCTAAAATATATGCATGTAGAGTTTTTACTTAGGTTTGTATCTCAAACATATTATAATAGAGTACATCATAGTCCAGAACACGAAAGATATATAAGTCGTGTTAAAAAAACAAGATATAATTAACACAGGTGTGTTGATACTAAAATTTGAAAACTTGAAATCTACATGACCACTACCATATAGGCATGTTAGAAAACATATAGCTTTGTAACTTTTTGAAAAAAACATAAAAAAGTAAGAAATTTTCAAACGATAATCTAGAGAGGCGTGTTGGTGGTCGCATTTCTTATTATTTCTCAAACACCTCCCTTATTCTAGTAACATGGATATGTTGATAGGTGTAAGTAACTCACAATGATTTTCTATCAAGATGAGTGTGTTCCCGTGTTAGTGACCATACTACTCACTATAACTTTTGGACACTTTTTCTCTAGGTGGAACATGGTCATGTCTTTGCTCAATATGGGTGTAAAGCTAAACATGAGCATCAACACAAATATGTTGATGGGCATATTTCTCTCTATAAATTTTTATCTTAGCTAATTTTCCACCTACTTTCACATCTATGAATCAAAAAACATACCCAAATCATAAAAGAAAAAATTGGAACCCATATTGATAGGAGTAAATTATACTATATTTTGCTAGATTTTTAATTGTGTTTTTAAGTATTTCTTAGATGATTATCATATGTATAGACTTACATTTATGTTATTGTTAATGTTTATATGTATTTTAAGTGTTTGTTTTTTTAAAGCAAGAATCAGACCTTAATTTTATGTTTCAAGGGGTTTTTGAGTGTATGGAAACAGGAAATTGAAGAAAGGAGAAGAATTGAAAGCATGGAAGCAGGTCACGATCATGACTTCTTTGTCACCATTATGACAAAGAGCACAGACAACAATTCCAGCTAATTTTGACATTTTTAGCTCGCGTGTCTTTCTGTAATTTTAACATTGTGGGGCTATTTTTGGAACCAAATTAAGTGGAGAAATCCTAAAAAGAATCTTAAAAGCCTAAAAAACTATTTAAGAATGTAAAAACT
This sequence comes from Erythroxylum longipes, assembly GCA_027563885.1. Taxonomy (NCBI): domain Eukaryota; kingdom Viridiplantae; phylum Streptophyta; class Magnoliopsida; order Malpighiales; family Erythroxylaceae; genus Erythroxylum; species Erythroxylum longipes. Next base: position 7,896,987 of record JAOQMS010000001.1, on the reverse strand, counting down.
AAAAAAAGGCAACAACCATCATATGAAAGTGGATCAAAGTGGGAGATCAAGAACAACATCTTATTGATGTGTAATTGGATTTCTAAGATGTTTATTTCATTTATGAGTTTTTAAATTTCATATTAGAGTTTTTCCATAGTTGTTTTATGACTTTAATCTTGATTGATTCAAAACATATTTTGTGTTATGTTAATGGTGCACGTTCATACTTTGGCAATAAATCGAGAGAGTGAGTCAAAAGTAATTTGATTAATTTGTGTAACAAGAGTTAGTGAATTAATAACTCACATGATTAACAAATCAACTATTACTAGAAGAAAGATCTTGCGTGAGAACTTGATTATTCAATAGATAACTTCAAATCTAGTTGAAACATTAGAAAAGTTTTGTGAATTGAGAGGTTGCAAAATCTGAAATTTTCATATTCAATAGGGTTAATCAATTATGTTTAATTGGTTAGGTCTTGAGAGAGAGTAATCAACCCCTTAGGAAATCTAGGATTGACATATACTAAAATCAGTAATCATTGGGGGAACAAAATAACAAAGGAATAAATCCTATACATTCATCTTTGATTATCCTTGAATAATTGTGGCAGCTCAGTTATTATTTGTTATTTGCTTGATTTTATTTAATTGATTTAAATTTTGTTATTATTTTTCATTTATATCATATTTTATTACCTTAGACAAAGTTAAGTTTAATTCGTTTGAGCCAGTTCCTTATGAGATCGATACCTTTCGATACTAAAAGTTACGATCTGTATACTTGCAAGTATTAAGAGTTTTATTATCAGATGTAAAACTTGCTCAATAAGTTTTTAGTACTGTTATTGGGGAACTTAGTTTAGGATGATTTAAATTCCTTTCATTTAAGGAATTTTTGGTTTTTCATATGATTGTGGTGTCGATCCACAAGAAATTAAAAAAAGGAAGTTTAGATGCAAAGTAGAAGACACATAAATGTGGACATCATAAGGTAAGAATGCAGAATCCTAAAAGTTAAACACCAAAAAGATATAGAAAGAACGATGGTGGAGGAAATACATTATAGAGGGCGAAGGACCCTTATGGACTTCATGAGGCCAGGGTTCAACGCTTATCATCAAGATATTACACGATCAACACTACAACTGACACATGATTTGTTTAAAGAGATTGCGAATAATAGTTGTTTTTGGACATCAAAATGAAGTAGAAAACAATCAACCTTCCAAGACTCTAAAGGAATGATTGATACAAATTCAGCGACAACATTACAAATTAAGATCGACAACCTCATAATCTAATTGAATAGCCTGATAGTCGCCTCCTTCTCTCCATTCAAAACAATTTAGCAAGGATGTGATCTATGTAGATAAGAGAGCCATATCACAGTTAATTGCTTCCTTGTGGAAAACAACAACGTGCAGCAATTCAAATTCATGGGAGCATAAGTTGGTCGAGGAGGTAATGATCCTTATTAGAACACATACAATAATGCATGACAGCATCACCCAGATTTCTTTTGGTCTAACAATGCAAGGGCTTAAACAGTAATTCAAGGCCTACAAGGATTTCGACAAGATAAGTCCAGTTCATGAGATTCAAAATTAGATAAGATCATAGATAATATCACAAGTATGGAAGAGGCCCAGAAAAGGCAAAAAGGGAAATTTGAGCAAGTAAAGAACAATCATGTCTCTTCCATTCACAACTTAGAGATATAACTAGGCCAACTTGCCAATGAATTCTGTACGAGAAGCGTGAAAAGCTTTTTGAGCATTATAGAAGTAAATCCAAGAGAGCAGTTTAAAACTATCACATTTAGGAGTAGGAAAGAGCTAGAAGAACCAGTAGAAAAACAAGATAAACCCCACCTTGTAGAGGATCAAGAGAAGAACAAAAAAGATGAAGAAAAGAACAAAACCACTCCTTACATTCCTCCTCCACCTTACCCACCAAAAATACCATTCCCACAAAGACTTCAGAATAAAAAATTGGATATACAATTTGCAAAGTTCATAGAAAAGCTGAAGAAATTGCAAATTACCTTACCTTTTGTGGAAGCTTCGAAGAAGACACCCATGTTATATTATCAACTAAGCGGATTTGGGATGAAAATCAAATAATTGCCATAATAGAAAGTTCCAACTCCTTAATTATCAACCATATGCCCTCACAATTAATAGATCCAGAGAGTGTTACTATACCTTATATAGTTGGTAATTTATAGTTTTCTAAATGTTTATGTGACATAGGTGCAAATATTAATCTTATGCCTTTCTTAATTTTCAGGAAACTAGGGCTAGGAGATGTGAAACCAACCTCTATGGTTATTTAGTTAGTGGACCAATCAATTAATAAACCATTAGGATTGGTGGAAGATATGCCTGTGGAAGTGGACAATTTTATCATTCCTATAGATTTCATCATGTTAGACTTTAAAAAGGATCAAAATTTTCCACTAATTCTTGGCATATCATTTCTGAACATTAGAAAAGCTTTGGTAGATGTCCATAAAGACAACCTCATCCTTCGGATAGGTGATGAACGAGTGAAATTTAATGTGAATAAAGTATTAAAGAATCTAAAGGAGGGCAATTTGTTCATGAGAATTAATAAAGTCAAATCTTTAAAGGGGCGAGAGGAAGAAGAACATATGATAACGGAGATTAAGTTTGAAGCATATCAGGAAGTCTATGTTCAAAAAGCTGATGAAGAAGAGAACGAAGGACAGATGACAATGGACATAGCGGTTGAAGAATATAAAGAGGTCTCTATTCACGAAGTAGCAGAAGAAGAAGAGGAGACGAGGGTGAATGAAGAATAAATAAAGCAATTCACCTTCTTAAAGGACAAATTATTGGATTCAATAGATGATTCAGAAAGTTTCATCATTCCCTATTTTATTGACAGTTTATTACCAAAAAAGGCATTATTGAACTTAATTGGAATTTTAATTTGATAAATTATGTCCTTCTAATTATCTTGCAATATATCGCTTATTTACAGGCTACTAAACTAAAATTAGGCGACACGAGTGGACGCAAGTCACTCATAATAGACCCAGGTTCAGCATAAAAGGAAGAATACGTCCAACTAATGACTTTAACTCTGCACTCTTAGGAGGCAACACAAGAATTAGGATTTGTTATTTATTTTCTTTTATTTTATCTTCTTTTATATTTTATTTTCAATTTATTTTATTGGTGCTTTGTCACTTTTATTTCTTTATGTTTATTTTGTAGGGAGTGAATTGCTGGAATTTCATGGTTGGTAGTATCTCCAAATTCTATTACCCACATCATCACCGCCAAAATACCATAAGTATTCTTGCTCTAACATTGTATTTATTATTCTTTGTTTTTATCTTTCTTTGAATTATTTTATTTTTCACATTAAAGACAATGTGTTGTTCAAGTGTGGGGATGCATATGCTTTGCATGTCATTTATGTATGTAAATTAGCATTTGTATTGAGTTAATTTTTTATTACGTTAACATAGTGTAAACATTTTGTTGCATATGTGTGAATTGTGAAAATGTGTTAATGAAAAGAATTGAATAGAATTAGTTTAGCTTTGAACATGGTCATTTAATTTGTAAAGGCATAGTAAATTATGAATTTTATGTTTTAAGTATTTTTGGGATGAATATGCATATTAATTAGGATGACACCTACTTTTTCACTTTATGACTTGTTTTTGGATGCATTTATAATTATTGTCATTTGAATTGGTTAGCATTATTAGTAAACTTTTATGAGTATGACTGACTAAAAAGAAATGAGGTAGCCTAAAGTTAAAAAAATGTGTTAAATAAATAACTATTTTGTTACCCCTTTGTAAGAAAATTGGGTTAAGAATATAGCTAGTAGCCAGTTGAGAGTTGTAATATAACTGAGTAGCTGGAGGCATTCACGACAAAATGTTTGGCTTCGTGTCAAAAGGCTAGAATGACGCTCCAACCAAGCTAAAGAAAAAACTTGACCTAGTTGAGTATCTGGGGGCATTCATGACAACGTGTTTACCTTTGCATCAAAAGACTAGGTTATCGTTCAAAAAAATAAAAAAAATGGTGTCATAATAAATAAACCTATTGATCTTTTTCAAATAGTAAGAATTTTCATGAAAGGATACTTGGTGATAGTTCAGCTTTTTAATTAAATAATAATAATAAATGCATGCTTACAAGTCCCATAGGTGTATGAATAAGGTGTTAAATTTTGACTGATATGTATATTTAATCCAAAGCACTTAAACATGAAATGAATAAGTTACTGTGATGGCACATTTTGAGTGATTGATGTTTAAGGTTAGGTTAATTTCATAAGATTTGAAGTCATTGTACCATTATTGTATTGTTGCATGAATGTGTGATTATATGTTTATCTGTATTTAGTTTGTTTATGTTTTTAGTTTGCTTAAGGACAAGCAAAGGTTTAAGTGTAGGGATGTTGACAGGTGTAAATTATACTATGTTATACTAAATGTTTAAGTGAATTGGACTCTAATTTTATGTTTCAAGGGGTGTTTAATTTGTTTTTGAGTGTATAAAAATAGGACATTGAAGAAAAGAGAAGAATTGGAAGCAAGCAAGTAGGTCACGATCATGACTTACTTGTCACGATTGTGACAAAGAAAGCAGACAACAATTCCAACTAATTTCAACTTTTCCAGCTTGAGTGTCTTTTTGTAATTTAAACATTTTAGGGTTATTTTTGGAACCAAATTAAGTAGAAAAATCTAGGATCAACACATACTTGAATCAATAATCATTAGGGGAACAAAATGATGAAGGAATAGATCTTATACATTTATCCTTGATCATCCTTGAATAATTGTGGCAACTCACTTATTATTTGTTATTTGTTTTATTTTATTTAATTGCTTTAATTTCTGTTATTATTTTTCAATCGTATCATATTTTATTACCTTAGACAAAGTTATGTTTATTTCGTTTTATCTATTTCCTCGTGGGATCGATACTTTTCAATATGACAAGTTATGATTTGTATACTTGTGGGTATTGGAAATTCTATTATTAGATATAAAATTTGCTCAGCACATATAACCATAAACCAACTGAAAATTTTATACTAAAAAATATATAACTAACATATATGTTACAAAAACTAAAACCTAAAAAAATAGAATAAAACTAATTGAAATGCAATTACCAAATTAAAAAGGTTGTGATGCCTCCCAAAAAGCACTTATTTAATATCGTTAACTTGACATTGTCACTACAACTTACTACATCATAATTATGGAGACTAAACTCCTCTTCTTAAACTAGACATAGCTGCAACATGTCATTACTCATATTTTCTTAAACAACATTAACTACTGCAAAAACAACGTCCTCAAGAAAATAACAAGTGTCATCTTATTCAAGAGATTGTCTAAAAGCTTCAGACATTTTAAAAATGACCTCTTCAATTACCACTCTTAACATCAATTTACCATCACTTACATTGGTTACTGCCTAAATATGTATAAAAATATACAACCTAATATAAGGGGTACTTTAATGTCCTCATCTATATCTAATATGTCAAAATCATACGAGAATAAGAAATTTTCAACTTTAACCAAAACATCTTCTATAATGCCTTACTTAATTGACCTATTGGATAACTGTATGCTCATCCTTGTTAATTTTTTCTCTTAATATTAATATCTTAAATAATTTATTAGGCATCAATTTGATGCTAATTGCCAGGTTCGTTAATACTTTTTCAATTGATAAACTACTAATTAAACAAAGGATAGTGAAACCCTTTAGATCTTTAAGCTTCTTGGGTTGTTTATTTTGAAGGATGGTTGAACATTGCTCATTAAGTGTCAACATGGATAGTTTCTTCAACTTCCTTTTATTTAATAGCATTTTGTTTAAAAATTTGGCATACTTTGGCATCTACAAAAGAGCCTTAATAAAAAGTAAGTATGTTATTATTTAAAGAATTCTAAAAACTTACTAAACTGGTTAACCATACAATAACTCTTTAATTTTGTTGAATAAGGGATATAAGGCTTAAAATCTTTCACCAACTTGGGTTGTTCGCTTTCTCTTATGGAGGAAGTTGTTGTTGAAATTAAGGTGGCTTTGCTGCCCTTGATTCCCTCAAGAAAATTTGGGTGGCTCCTCCTTCTTAGGTTATAGTTGTCGTATAGGTTATGTTACCCTCAAGGAGATTTTTATAGCCTTAGGCTATGTTTAATTGGTGGTTATTAATTGAATAGAATGAAATATTATTCCATCGTTTGCGATAAGGGTTTATAGTAGAATGGAATGGAATAGGATAGAAGATAAGAGTTTCACATTATATCTCATTCTATTCTAAACAGTAAAAATAAATTACCTTCGATTTAGGAGGTTTAAGATAGAATGTAAAATAATAAATAACATTTCACTATATAACATTATGAACCCTTCTTCCATACAACATTTTACTATATAATATTTCACTATATTAGATTATGAAGCCTTCCATCCCTCCTAAACAACAATTTTCTAATATTACATCCATTTATATTCCATTCCATTATAAATTATTTCATTCCATTAACAACTTTATGTCCAACCAAACATAGCCTTAGTGTCTTAACAATATTGGCTTACATTCCTTCCTCCTTATAACTCATCACAACATCAATTGAGTATTTTGTTACCAGACCAATAATTGACTCATCTTCTTGTTAACAGGTTCAATCTAAACCGCTAGTGTTATAATTGCATGTACATCATAAACTCTGGGTGATTTATTAGGCTTAGCTAGTGTTGAGTTCGATTGATAACTATTAATAGCTATCTCTTTAATCAACTCTTAAGCCGCTTCGAGTGTTTTACTATTTAGTGTCCCTCCAAATGCGGCATCTATCATCTAATAGGTTTAAGGATTTAGAAAATTATAAAATTTCTAAACCTATACCTTAAAAGGAAGACCATGATTTTGGCATCTTCTCAATAAGTTCTTGAATCTCTCTTATAAATCATATAAGGTCTCTGATAATCTGGGTTTAGGAGGAGACGTCATTCCTTATCTTTGTTATCTGGGCTAGTAGGAAGTATTTCATTGAAAAATGTTTCGCTATCTAATCCCAAGTCATGATCAATCCTCTAGGAAGAGAGTTCAACCACCACTTGGTTGGTTCCTTAATGAAAAAGAAGTAGCCTCAATTTAATTACATCATCAGTGACCTTATTTATCTTAATGGTATTGCAAATCTTTAGGATATTAGAATGTGAGCATTCGGATCCTTATTTTGCAATTCAATAAATTAAACAAATTTATTTAAATGATGTTTAGCTTAATCTCAAAGATGTTGCTTAGAACAGTAAGTCTAATGATTCTAGATTCGGTTACAATTAGTGATGGCCTTACATATTTAGACATAGTTCTTTATTCTACCATAGCTTTTCGTTATAAGTTCTCAAACTCTTACTCCTACTCTTCTTCCCTTTGTTTAAGTTTTGAGGTTTTGCAAAGATATTCTTTTGATTTTAAGATCCCCCTTAACTAGTTCTAATGGATTGCTTCAGGTCATAAACAAATCTTGCTCTTGAAAAAGGAATATTACTAATCAAAACTAAAATTTCCAAAGAAATAGAATAAATGTACAAAAGGATGGCTAGATTAATAATAATTAAGCTTTCTTAATATCACAATCCTTATTAATGAGGCCAAAACCTCGGTTGGCTCATATATTATTTACATATAATTCAATTCCTTTAATCTACAAATTGTCCAAGGTAAGTGCACTTAATGTTCTATAGCGTAGGGCTCAGAGTCCCAATTGTTGATTTTAGAGAGACTATGAGCAGTAGTAATGACTCTTTTCCTATTATCTAATCGAAAATCAAGGTGATTGTGATAATTTAGATTAAAGTAAAAGAAAATAAACTAAAGACAAGTAATAACTATTAAAAGATTAAAATAGCAAAAGTGTGAAAAATTAACCAACAAAACAAAGCGTACCTAGAAGTCGAATCTTGCCTGTGACTTATCATGCAATCATGATTTCACTAATCAATTTATTCTTAATTTCATTGGACCTTGGAAATTCATAAATTATGCTAATATCTTTCCCAAGACTATTGATACCTAATTTTAGGTTGATTAATTGAAATATCTTTTCAATTAAAACCCTATAATTGCATCAATATATTCATGAATTTTACTAGTAAATTTGACCCTAATTCAAAAGATTTATATCAACCTTTCTCTAGGTTTACATGCAAATCTGTTCAATTATGCTAGATCTATTCATACAAAAGATTTATTGCAAGAAATCATACATAAAATAATTTTTTAGCAATATTAATTCAAGAATACAAATGAAAACACAATTAAATCTCAATGACGTCCAAGATTAAAATAAACTAAAGCAAAGCACTTGAAGATCCATCTTAGGATTCATCTAATCTAGATATCACAAGGTATTTAGCTCATAATAATAGAAAAAGAAACATCACAATTAAAGAAAAAGTTCAAAAGGTAAGAAAAAGATCACAGACTTTGCTGCTGGATCAGGGAGTAGTTGCACACAATGCATTAATGAAGAATAGCAACTAGATGAAGCTAAGATGGGGCATTAGTGAAACATGAAAAAACAGTCTACATCTACACTTGTAACCCATATTGATCACTCTGGTTGACGTAAACAGTGCCAAATATTTGTATTGATTCCCTTAATGAGGGATGTTATTGAAATTTGTTAATTTTTCAAAAAAAGTTTGAATTTATTGCTATCTAGTTTTTTTTATACCAAATGAATAATATTGTTAATCTTAATAAGTTTAGTAGGGTATATTTTTTATCAACACTATTATATCCTAATAAGTTTAGTTGGGTATATTTTTTTTCAACAACTTTGTTGAACTACATATCAATTTCTTTTTTTAATGAATTTATTGCTACCTAGATTTTTTTCACCAAAAGAATCCAATTAGTCAAATTTGGGATCATACTCATCCCATTTATGTAGAAGTCAATTGGTTAAAAGCAATATACATACCGTAGCATCCAGACTTAACCAAAAAATTTCCCTTAGGAGTATCTTCTACATCTAGCCAATTAAGTAACAGAAATCGGTAATTGTACCTGAAGTTGGTTTAACCCCAAAGAGCACCAAGTCTACTTCTTATAACGTACGGAATACTAATTTAATGATCTTTTTGAATGAAATGGGAACTCGATCATTCAAGAACTGCGATCTCATGCAGCATATCAATCACCAATAGTCACCACAAGAGCAGCTCCCATCTTGAAAGTGATGAAAGCGATTCATATCTCTGATAATGATTTCTCGCTGAACAATCCTTGATATGAATTTTATTGCAGTGTGGCAGTCCACACATATTTTGAGGTTTTTAAAGACGCGGACTTGGCTTTTGAATGGTGTTTTAACTAAACCGAAAGCTAAAGCTAATCTTTCACTGTGAACCCACAACCGGCGTTCCTTTTCATCATCCTCCATGTTGAGCAAAACAGCACTGTGATCAGGAAAATAGCCTGCCTTTCTAGCTTTCATGTTTAACCACTCCAGCATTGCATTGATCAATTTCATGTCAGGATGTGTAGTGTCTCCCACAGTGAAATAACGTACCACACCCTGGTCTTCAATCCAACTCAGGCCGGGTTCTTTCCTGACTCCATTCTTTCTCATGTTCATCCTTATAGAAGCAACACGTCCCCATCTCCCCGCATTGGCGTAAATATTTGACAACAGTACATGGGCCGTCTCATCTTGAGGTTCTATCTGGAGAATGTGCTCAGAACAGGTTTTACCAAGTTCAATATTTTTATGGATGACACAAGCACCAAGTAATGCACGCCAGGCCATAACACTTGGCTCACCTTGAATGTCCTCGATCAACTTAACAGCCTTGTCAAGATGGCCAGATCTGCCAAAAAGCCAGACCATACAAGTGTAGTGCTCAGCACATGGTTGTATGCCATAATCTTGTATCATGGATTTAAAATAAGCTTGCCCTTTTTCCAAGAGTCCAGCATTGCTACATGCTGACAGGACACCCACAAAAGTCAACTTGTTTGGTATACACCCTGCTTCCTGCATCATTTCAAAAATTTTTAGAGCTTCCACACTTAGACCATGCATGGAGCATCCTGAGATCATAGCATTCCATGAAACTTCATCATGTTCAACCAGCATATCAAACACTAGCCGAGCATCTTTGATGCTTCCACACTTGGCATACATATCTATGAGAGCATTACTGACCACAATATTTTGTTCATAGATTGATTTCACTGACAGGGCGTGAATTTGGCTTCCTGTCTGTGTGGCTGCTAAACTAGCACAAGCACGAAGAGTGCTGGAATAAGTCACTTCAGTTGGCTGAACTTCACATTCTAGCATGTTTCTGAGCACACTAAATGCCTTCTCACCATAACCTGAATGTACATATCCGACAATTATCGTGTTCCATGACACATCATTTCTATCGGGCAATTCTGCAAATATTTTCATAGAGTTTTCCATTATTCTACATTTAGCATACACATCCATAACAGAATTTGAAACAAAAATATTAGTGTTCAAGCCAGCCTTAAGTACATGGCAATGGATTTGCTTCCCAAAATCAAGAGCCTCTAGACTTGCACAAGCCCGGAGAACACTAGCAAATGTATACTGATTTGGAGAAACCAAAGCTTCCCTCATCTGACAGAACATTTCTAAAGCCTCTGTGCTCTGGCTGCTCTGGGCATGTCTTGCAATCATGAAACTCCAGGAAACTAAATGATCTTTAGGAATCTCCCCAAATACTCGTAAACAATCAGCAACATTTCCAGACTTGTCATACAAATCAAGCAACGCAACACCTACATAATGTTCCCTCTCGTAACAAGCTTTAAGAGCACATCCATGCACCCCCTTCCCCGTATCAAAATCTGCTAATCCAATGCAAGCCTTGAGCACGCTAACCAAAGTGAAGTTATTAGGTTTAAATCCAACCATTCTCATCTGTGAGAAGTGTTGCAATGAATCTACAAAACAATTATTCTCTGCGTAGCAAGCTACCATGCCAGTCCAAGAAACCAAGTCCTTGTCGACAATGGCATCAAACACTTGTCTAGCCCGATCAACAGAAGAGCAAACAGAGTAGACATTAATTAAAGCAGCCCCAACAAACGCATTGCACTCATAACCAAGCTTATAAATACAAGCATGGAGGGTACAACCCAACTGTGCCCGATCCATATCCACAAGCAGTTTCAAAATTGTAGTAAAAACAAAAGGGGTAAGCTCGTATCCTTCCTTATGCAATGTGGAAAACAACCCAACAGCCTCAAGAAACCAAAAAGACTGCGCATAACCCTGAAGCAAAGTAACGAAAGATACCGTATTCTTTTCAGGCATTTCATCAAAAAGTTGAGTTGCATGAGGCAAAAAATCAGACTGCACATACAAATTCAGAAGAATGTTGTGAGCAAACAAGTCGAGGCAATTACCCTTCTTTAGAATCTGGCTGTGAAGAGCCCGGCCAGTAATAAAGTCACCGTTTTGGATACATTCTTGAAGCGAAGCACCATATGCATGAGCACTGAACTCCGGAGAAGAAGTGCATTGTCGGCGTGCCCATTGAGCAACTGATAGAGAAGAGAAGCCACGTAGATGAGGAAAGCAAATGCAGTTGGTTGTTCGACAGTGGAGTGCAAATCTAAGAGCTATAGACCAAACCAACTTGGTCATACGTTGTTGCTGCTATACTCATAAACGACGTAGAAGCACGAGTAGGGAGCAAACTGTAAAAGAGCAACTGACAGTCTGTTTGGAATATTGTTGATTTTGTGTGGTTAGATTTATTTATGAAATTATAATGACAAGTTAAGGTACTTTATTATATTAATATTATACCAAATGTCTAGCATGCTTAAAGGTTGAGTCCAAAATCCAGTTAGTATCACCGCGGAACAAAATCATTTAACAGGTTGGTTACTTTTCAAACCAGGTAAAAACGGTAGAAATGACTTTAAGATTTATTTATAGTGATATGTTAAATCTCAACTTTTAACCACGTTTAAACTAAATTATATCGTTTTAAAATTGTTCAAATCGAATTAGAACGTAATGCCGTTAATTTGTTGGTGATGTAACAAAAATTTATATCATTTTAATTTTATAGTAAGTCTCACAATACTATATGATAAGTATAACTCAATTGTTAAAATAAATTATTAAAATACTTTTATTAAGATTAAAACAAAAATATTCCACATTCCTTCAACATCTCCATCATATTCTCTAATAACCAAAAATGTGAACAATGAGGTGTATGTATTAGAAAAAGATTTTAAGATGAACAAAAAAAATTTGTATGATGATTTTTAATCTTTAGAAAACAAAGAAAAAAAGGTTAAGGTTTTTTAACTACTTCTTAGAACAACCAAATCATAATTAGGAATAATATTATGAGTTTGTCAATAACCATAGAGTGCATATTCTACTCTTTGATTGGTTTGAATTGTACACCCAAAAAAACAACATAGAATATCCCTTTGGAGTCATTAATAACAATAGGAAAACAAAGGTGTGAGAAAGTACAATCTGAAACCTCCTTTCTACGAGAGTAACGATCGAGTATTGAGTCTATTATTTTAAGTTTATTGACTTCTGTTCACTATAGGTAAGTGGACCCTACATTTGAGCCTAGGTAAAGGCATATAAATCTATCAGTTTAGCCTATTTATAGCCAAAAGAGTCGATATTCTTAGAAAAATAGATTTCTTTACAAGACCTAAGCCTATCTTTAGTGCATCCACCTCTAGTACCAAGTGAACAACGATTAGGAAATGATAGAAAACTTTGAAAAATCTATAAATAATTGGGAAATTCCTAAAGTGTAGAAGGATCAAATCTATCAATAATCAAAGATCAAAATTTTCCAAAACAGTATTACATCATTAAAACTGAAGAATGTGATATTCCTTTGTCAAAGCCCTTTGAAACAATCCATCTGTTAACCCAAAGCTCAGTGAATTGTTAATCCAAAACTCAATGAAGAAACACAAAGAAAAAGGTTTAAAATACATCCATATAGGATTAGTACAAGTGGGAGTGAAACCCCTTAAACACTGCCATTCTTGTGGTTTTGAGAGATGCTAAGTTTTACAGCTTTTAAGAAGCCCAATTAAATTCCATAGAGATAGTTTTGCACCGACCTAATAACATTTAATTGCTATCCAGACCATCTATCTTAGGGACAAAAAACATCTTAGATGCCTTAGTTTTGCAAATCAAAACCCATAATTACAAAATTAACATAGGATCCATCCATGTGGCTTTGATTTACAGAATCTATTGCAAAGTCATAAATACTACATTTATATCAAAACCCTAATTCATAGTCAGAAAGGTGAAACTCTATTCATACAAACAAATCTAACAAAATCCAATTTTATTGTCCCAAAATCTATGAAGTGGAAAGACATCAACCTACCTAAGGAATGGATACTTGAAGGGGCAATAGATCTAAGTCGACAAGTGCCCTTGAGTCTAAAAACCAAAATCAGAAAAGTGAAACAATACCTAAATGATAAGGTAAATTTGTCTTTTTCTAGAAAATCTATGAGCCAAAGATTTGATGATAATGTTTCAACGTCAACTACTAACCTAGGAAGAGTCTCAAGAATTCCATCTATGATCAATCTCCCTAAGAAAGACTTGCATAAGCATTCAATGTCCAACATCTCGTCTTTAATCATCCAAAGAGTAGATTACAACAAAAACATTCCACAACCTATTTACAAAAATAATGAGCCACAATCTCCTCCAACATTACCATAATTCTCTTCAATCACTGAAAATGTGAACAATGAGTTGTATGTCTTAGAAAAAGATTTTGAGGTGAACAAAAAATATTTGCATGATGATTTTTACTCTTTAGGAAACAAAGAAAAATATTATGGGTTTTTAATAATTTCTTTGAACAACGAAAGCAAATTCAGGAAAAATATTATAATTTTGTAAACAATCATGAAGTGCATATTCTATCCATTGATTGGTTTGAAATGTATGCCCAAGAAAACAACATAGAATATACCTTAAGAGCCATTAACAACAATATCAAAACAAAGGTGTAAGAAGCTATAACAAGAGAGAAACTATAGTCAAAAAGCCCTCTTTCTTGTGAACTAGGATTCCTTACAAACAAAACATAATGGTAGCATCCCCTTTGAAAATTAAAAATGAAAGGAAAGATGAGAATATCAAAGATATAAAAAAAACATTATATGCTAGAACAATTACACCAACACTTTTTTACATTCTCTAGGATGGCAACTATCTAAAATAGAGAAAATTTTAGAAAATTCCACAGTGGCCATTAAAATAAAATCTGTCTAAATCCCCACCTTCAAACCTCATGAAGCAATTAACAACAATTTTATCCAATTTAGGAAAAGAATAATGAAGAATTCCTTAACGCTATACAAAGCTAATTGAATAGGATTAACGACATCATAGTTTATGATTCTCCGATGTCTTCGACATCTCAAACTTTAAACACCATCTAGGCTAGGAGTCAAACTAGGGTTAAAGCTAGTAGCTCCTAGGAAGTGAATATGATTGAGCAAGAGAGTAGTAGTGAAACTAAAATCCTCCAACCTCCTTCTCTAATTGTGTAATTGGAGAAAAAAACCCCATAGGACAAAACCTATTGTCCTCGATATAGATATAGACCAAAAGCCTAATTTCTTACAACAAACTAAGTACAATGCTTCTTCTGTCTATGAATTAAAGATAAATGGATTGTCTAAATACAACATTTTAAATGTGCTTCAATAAATGACAATACAACCAATGCCTATAGAGCCTAATTAGGAGCCTCTGACCATGTAATCATTGACTTCTTAATAACCAAAATTTTCAAACTGTTGAAAGGTTGGTAAGATGACCACCTAATTGAATCTCAATAACTAGAAATCTTTAAAGCTATTAGGATGAATGAAGAAACTGAGGCCATTTTAGATGAAAATAATGAGCTTATTCAGGATGCAATCACAACATTAATTTTAGCAATCTCTCTACATTTTGTAGGAGACCTTTCTCATTTAAAAGATAAAAATGCTTAATTACTTCCAAATCTTAGGTGTAAAAATTTCTCTGATTCTAAATGATACAAAGATGCATTATTGACAAGTGTGATCCTTAAAGAAGATTCAAATCATCCCTTTTAAAAGGAGAAATTCTTAGCAGTATTACATCTTTTTAGGTTAAAAATTGAGAAACAAAATTAGAGAAACCTACAATGACCAAATCCCCTACTATATATTAACCTATAGTGAGCTTATTAGTTATACCTAACAAGAAGGTATAAAACTTTGCTAAGACATGAAACTCCAAAAGCAATTGAAATACAAAATGTTCAAAACCAAAAAGGAATTAGGATCTTTCTATCAAAAATTTGACATTTTCCAAAACAATAGCAAAAAAACCTTGTAGAGACTATAGTAAAGCCTAATGTAGCAAACCCAGAAATAAATTCTCGTAAAAAACATAGAAAATTCTACAAAAAGCCAAGGCCTAATAGGAAATATGTGAACAAGTCTTAAAAACTTCCTTAAATGTCAAAATTCAAGAATATTACATGTTATAGGTGTAACAAAAAAGGCCACATAGCCAAATACTATAAAATCAATAGGAAATTTTGAAACTTAGACTTAGACCAAGAAACTTTAGACAAAATCTAAGCCATAATGATTTTTTATAGTGAGTCCTCTGAACAATATTCCAATGAAGATCTTGAAAACGAAGCCTTAGGATTAGAAACCGATATCTCAACAAGTAGTGATGAAATGATAAAACAATTAGGTTTGGAAAAAAAATGAACATGCTAACCAAAGAACAAAATTTCATTTTAAAAGTTATAAACCACATTCAAAAACCCAACTACAAAAAGAATATTTGCAAAAAATCTGACAATATTTTGAAACCTCTAATCAAAGCCTACCCTCTAACATCTTCCAATAATTACAATTTGACCAACATCCTTGATAAAGAAAATAAAAAAATTTGAAACCTACGCTTTTTAGCCTTTTACAAGAAATTGTATTGATAAAACAAGAGCTAAAAATACTTAAACAAAAACAAAAGAAAGATAGTGAAACTATTAAGAATTTGCTTCAACAAATCAAGAGAGAAGAATGTGAGTCAGATAAAGAAATCAATGAAAAACTTGAGCTACCAAACTGTTGAAAAAAAAATCCAAGACTTAAAGCAACCAACAACTCAAAGCTTAGGATAAACCACAAAACTAATGCTTATATTTGTTAATGTGAATTCTCTATGAAAACTTCCTTTGTAATCATAGAAGATATTCATTAAACGGTTATCTTAGGAACTCATTTCATAAAATTAATTACCCCTTACATTATGAGCCACGATAGTATTTCGACAAAAATCAACAACAAAAAATTGTGCTTTCCTTTCATAGAAAAATCAAAAACTAAGAATAACAACCTAATCAAAGCTTATTCCATTTATGAAAACCAATTGAACAACATAATTAGTGCAAAACAATTGACATATTTAAATAATTATGTTGCAATAGAGGGAATAGAAAACCAGTTACAATGTGAGCAAATCAAAAACAAAATTAGAAATTTACAAAGAATTATCGAAAGTGAAATTTGTTGGAATAGAAAACAATACATCATGGATTTGACTTATGAAAAGGATTTTGATGAAAACCAAATCCTACAAAAAGCTAAGCCTATTCAAATGAACAAAGAATTAGAACAATTCTATAAAAAAGAAATCAATGACTTGTTCGGGAAAAAGCCAATATCAGTATCTAGATCTTCAAAGAGTTGTGAATTTTTTTTATACAAACAAGAATTCCAAAAAAGAGATGGGAGTACCCAAGTTGGTTATTAACTAAAATCTCTCAATAAATCCCAAAAATGGATTAGGTTCCCTATTCTAAACAAAAAAGATTTGCTTCAGAGATTATACAATGCACAAATCTTTTCAAAATTTGACATGAAATTTGGATTTTGACAGGTCTAAATAGATCCTAAAGATAGGTGCAAAATTGCTTTTACTGTTCCATTCGGTCAGTATGAGTGAAATGTAATGCATATTGGAATGAAAATTGCCCCTTTTGAATTTCAAAGAATTATGAACGAAATATTTCCCTTTATTCTCAATTTTGCATTGTTTATATTGATGGTGTCTTGATTTCTTCCTCATCTTGAGAACTATACTTCAAACACATCAAGGTATTCATTCAAGTCATTAGGAAAAATAGATTAGTAGTGTCAAAAACCAAACTCAACCTTTTCCAAACCAAGTTTAGATTTCTAGGACATTACATCCATAATGTTACCATTACACCCACTGAGAGAACCTTAGAATTTGGCAATAAGTTTCCTAGTGAAATCATTGACAAAAAACACTTGCAAAGGTTTTTAGGAAGCCTCAATTACATTGTGGATTTTTATCTAAGCCTAAATAGGCTTTGTAAACCTCTTTATGATAGATTGAGAAAAAAACTAGGCCTTATTAAAAAAACACACTAACCTAATAAACCAAATCAAACAAATGGTCAAAGATATTCCCATTTTGCATTTAACTGGCTTGAATGCCTTTAAAATCGCGGACATAGATGCTTCAAATCTAGGATATAGAGGTATCTTAAACAAAAAGTAAATGCTAGGGACCAGATAATGTAATACACATAAGGACATTGGAACCCTACTCAAAGCAATTATTCAATAATCAAAAAGAAAATGTGTCCATGTTTTGTGTATTGTAAAGTTTTAAGGAGATTTATTAAACCAAAAGTTTTTACTTCAAATTAATTGGAAGCCTACAAAAGAAGTTTTATTAAAATATGTTCAAAATATTGCTTCAAAATAAAATTTTCTAGATGGCAAACAATTTTAAGTATTTATTTTATTTTGATATCGAATCATTAAAGGTGAAGCAAACTCCATCCCTAGTTTCCTAAATAGAGAACTTTTGCAATCCAGATCATGATCTCAAAAGTAAAAACCCCTTCCAAAGCCTCTACTAAAAGCCCAAAAAGTCAAGTGAGCCCACCTCCAACTCATATGAGCCTGTCAACATAAAAAACTATCATTTCAAAGCCCACAACTAAGCAACTGGTAAAGACTTGGAAAGAGATAGTTAACGAAGAGAAAAAAAATTCTACCAAAAAAGCAAGGTGAGAGTTCATCCAATATGGTTGACATTTCCAAGTGGTTAAAGTATCTTTCAACAACTCTAGAGTTGACTATAACTCTGAAAGATTTACTTAAAGAGAATCCCCAAAAACAACTACTTTTAAAAGTGGTTGCTGAAAATGCAACTAGAGATATTGTTTTACATAAACCAAAATCAAAACAAATTTCTTCATCAAAATTTTAAGAATATTTACAAATTCCAAATTAAAAATCTTTTCAAAGAAACTATTTTGTAAAGGAAAATTTTCAAAATATTTTGAGAATTGAAAATGGTTTTATGACCTAAACCCTTTTTAAGTGATCAATAACATTTTTCCAAAAGGATAACATTATAAACCTTATGATTTATACAAATTCCAAGATTACTATATGCATATCCTTAAAGAAACTGAATGTGTAAAAATCAAGCATAATTATGTTGATCCTAACAAAACAATTCCTACATACTCCACGTGTAAAATCAACAAGGAGATCCACCTAATGGAGTAGGGACCTGAACTGTGAAAGCCCAAGAAATTTGAAGCCTGATTTACAACAAAATTTCCTTATTGCCTAGTTTATACCTATTACGACTATTCACAGGCATGGTTTAATGCCTTTTTAATGAATAAAAGAACCGCCATTCTAGCTGTTCTTTTTTAACACTGGGGTAAAGTACAATTTCCTATTCTGGTTTATCAATTAGTGAAAATGGTATGGGAGCACTCCTCAAATATTCTCGCCAACATTATATGAAGGATATTGTACTTTCAAAGCAAAATACCAAAAAAAAAACTATAAAGACATTTTGTCTCTAAGCCTCTTATTCATGTCGAGTTCTTCATCCTATAGGTTTTAGCATGGAAATACAACTAAAAATAAGCCTTCGCAGGTGGAGATTCCAGTATTGGTTTAAAAACTCACAATGAAATAGTGGGAAAAATTTTTGCAAGGAAATAAAGCCCATCAGGAGGTTATAGAAGAATGGTTGGCCCAAAATTCTTAGCCATTAAAACAAAGTGAACCAACTTTATTCTTTCAACAAAAATCGAAAGCGCAAACATTATTGGCCACAGCAAAAACAAAAGATGAATATTTTGAGATTATGAGGCAATTACTGAGATCACGGTCACCCATAACAACCTTAGAAAACAATGATGACTAAGAACTTTAATTAGAAGACCAATAGTTTAATTCAATTAATTTGTAAAAAAGTGAGCACAATTATTGTGAAAAATGTGAGCATAAAAAAGAAGAGAATCATTTAAATAATTTGACTTGACATAAAGTCTGCACCAAAGACAACCACAAGTGACTTCTCCAAAGCTGAACAATTTCAAGATCAATTTGACAATGTGAAATGACAACAAAAGACACCAAGGAATCTATATAAGGATGAAGTTCAAAACAAAGAGAGACAGTTTCTCTATAGCTTCTTTTTTGTCTCTTTCCTCTCTAAGTTCTCCGTAGAATTTTCTCCTCTAGAAGCTTGAATGTCTCTCTTCCTTTTCTAAAGCCTCATCCTAGTGCCTAAAGCCTTCTCAAAGCCTCTTAAAACCAAAGCTTCTGAGAAAGCTTTGTTATTTGGAATAACCATCTCATTTGAGCAAAAGCTTTGCATCTGAACCCCTTTTCCTTTCTTTTCTTCCTTAAAACCCTTAAAGCTTCTGTAATGCTTCACATTTTTTAAGAAACATTTATTTTAAAGCTTAACATGGGCTTTAACGTGAGCCTTAACATAAGTTTATTTGCACTTTTTTACTTTTGAGCACAACTTGTAACATACTAGCTTTGTTGCCTATCAAGCTTTTATATTTGCTTTAATATTTGATATTTGTTCTTTCTATTTGCCTATTGCATCTTGCAGCGGTCGACTCTGCTGCCCATCAATGTGTAATATTGTTTATTTGCTTTAATATTTGACTTATTATTTGTGTTGAGTATTATAACCTGTAGCAATCAACTCTACTGCCTATCATGTTATGATATTTAATACTTATTCTTATTTGCTTTAATTTGCTTTCATATTTTCTTTTAGTGCTTTATTGATGTCATGTTATACATGAAATTTGTGAAATTCATTTACCAAAACCTAGAAAAGAAAAAGAAAAAGTCAAATTAAAGGTCTTAAGTAGACCTATTTATAATTTACCCAATTTAAGCCTTAGACCCTTTTGCAAAAGTGAGCCTTTCTTTTCTTTTCTTTAAAGTGAGCTTTTGATTGTGATTAAGGTAAGATCCTTTGAAAACTTAAGGTTTATCCTTAATTATCCTTAAAACCCTCCAAAGCTTTCTACTTCTTCCCTCTTAGTTGATCCTCATGCTTCCCTCCATTTGAGATATCGAGGCCTTTGGAGAATCAAAGACTTGTTTTCGTTCATTCTATTCAATTGGCTTTGAATGACATTAAGAAACTATTCATTATTCTTTTTTAAATAAACCATAAGTCTGAAAAACTCCTAACTCAAAAATTCTCAAATCACAAAAATTTCGTTTTTTCTATCTTTTATTTTAATAATGGGTTTGATTCATGATTTTGAATTTTGTTCTGTACCGACCAGTATCAGGCAATACGTACTGTACCGGTCAAAAAATGGTACAAAATAGGCGCACTTATGTACCAGGTGTAAATACTGGTTGATACCGACCTATTTCGTCTGGTACAGACCATATATCAGTCAGTACTGGAAATTTGAAAAATATAGAGACTAAGTTGTAAAATTTTCAAAATTTTTTAAAATTTTAACTCTCGCCTCTTCCACACCCCCTCCCCTCCCTT
>JAOQMS010000001.1:7842230-7867280 GCA_027563885.1 Erythroxylum longipes | reverse complement strand
ACATTAGGCAATTCAATTGTGGTTTGACATATGGAATTAACGTTGTGATTATATTAGTCCACAAATATTTCTAACATCATGAAACACACCTTTAGGAAACTGAAGAAGAACAACCGAGGACGATGGAGAAAGAGATATTGGGTCCTCCATGCAACAGTCAGCATTAGGAAAGTGAAGATTTTGGTGGGTTTGCATATGATATGATTTTAGTTACAAAATGAAGACATATCCAAGAAGACATTGAAGGGGATACTGGGATAAGATAATTGATTGATAGTAACGACCTAACCTAAATGAAAGTGAAGCAAATTATAAGAATGCGGATAATAGTATTAGCAATTGAATTTTAATTATTATCGATCTATATAATATTTAATGAATCATAAACCAATCAAATATTTAAGCGAGGCTAATTGCTAATTAAGGACAAAGTTAAAAATAAGCTTAACTATTTAAGGCCTTGTTTGGTAAATGATTTATCAATTATTTTTAGCAGATTAAAAGGTTTTAGTTATTTGATCATGTCAGACTACTGAAAATTATATTTCATAAACCAATCAAATATTTATGCTTTAAGGGTACCGGAGGCTAATTGCTAATTAGGGACAAAGTTAAAAATGAGCTTAACTATTTAAGGCCTTGTTTGGTAAATGATTTATCAACCATTTTTTAGTATATTGAAAAGTTTTAATTATTTGATCATGTCAAATCACTGATAATTATATTAATAATTAGTTGATTAGATTGACAAATTGCACCTAATTCGCTGATTTTGAAAACGCTTCTATAAAGAGCATTTTTTCCTGAGAAATTAAAGGAAAAAAAGACTATTATATCAAAAAATTATTACAAATTATTCAAAGAGATAGAGTTAATAAGTTTATTATTTAAATTTAATATTTTAATATTTAATTTTTGAAGTTGAATTAATATCAAATTTGAGTCAGAATATGCAAAGAGTTATTTTCTCATTATACACGTCTTTCTTTAACTTTGAAATGATGTGTTGACTTCTTTTGCTCTATGTAAATTCTTATACTCGTATTCTTACAAATCTTTTTTTTCATTCATGCCTTATAAGTCATTTTACACATAAACAACTAATATAAACAATTAATTTTATCAAACATCTTTAAATAAACAGTTGATGTTATCCGTTAGTCAAATCAGCTATATTAATCCGCTGTCAACTAGTCACTGATAGAATTATCTAACAGTTAATGCAATCCGTTGATTGTCAAACAAAGCCTAAGTTAGTTTTAAAGCTTTATACATTTTTAAAAGTTAATTTTTAAAGCATTTTTATTTTTCTATTTAGCTATATCCCTTTTTAAAAATTATCCTTTAAGTTTTTCTGGACATTTTTATCTTTATTAAATTCTAAATTTTCATTTTTTTCCTCTTTCTCTTTAAGAAATGGCTATCTAGTTATAATTATCATCGTATAGTTTCATTATAATATTTTAATGCTTTAAACTTTTTTTTGGAAAGTAAATAAATTTTATTGTTAAACAACCAACTTTTATATGAAATGTACAAAATAATACAAAAAATACAATTCAAGATTATTACAGCTCATTGAGGCACCACATGTGTAACATGTTCGGATTATAGCAACTCAATAAAGTACCAACTCAATTTTACAAGTGAAGAAAGTGACAAGTTTTGTCCTTTAGCCATAAGCATCTCCTAACCTGTACAATGATGCATTCACTTAATTGTTTTAGAGAGTTGAACTTGCCCTTGAAGACTCTTTTGTTCCTTTTCCACCAAACACCATATATTGTGTTGCCAATAACCAAACTATACAATAAAAGATTAATTGACTGTATTTATATACAAATATTTAATATGTTTTGCTTGTTATTTAATGGTTTATAGTATTTTTGGTACTTATTTCACTTCAAATATATTGGTAGGCAATAATTGCCTTTATAGATCAAGAGGAGATGTATTCAGGTGAAATTATGACATGGAATGTAAGAATTGGAGCAATTGTTGACTTACACAGTCGTGTATAGTGACTGTATAATTCAGTCGAAACAATTGGAGCTTTAAAAACACAATTCTTGCCAATATGGAGTTACATGCCCATGTATGTTGACATACACGGTCGTGTGTGTTACCTATATAAATCTTTGTGACTATATAAAATCACAAATTGACGTATTTTTGGAGATACACAATCACCCACATAGATGTGTAAGTGACCGTGTATATCCTAGAAATCTTAGTTTTTATTATAAAAGGATATTATCGAAGGCTACATGAGGAGGGGAGAGCAAATTAAAAGCACTCTTAAGTCATAAGAAACACATAGAAGAGGCAGTTCTAAATAGACAATGAGAAAAACATGAATATTACGTCACAAGATCTGATAGAGGGCATCCTTCAATCTAAATTGCAAGAAGATTCATTAGTGACAAATGGGGGATTTAGAATATGAATTCTTTTATTTCTATTTGTTCTTCTAAATATTTGTTATTGGGTTTGTTTTCTATGTGTAGAAACTAATTTTTTAGTGCCTATGTATGACGAATCCTAAGTTGTGATGATAATATGATATAATCTTTCATTTAATGCAGTTTTTTTGATTGATTTATTGTGATTCAATTATGCATTATATTCTTTAACTAATATATTTGGAATATAAGTCCAATATTTGATGTCATATGATTAAGATTGAGAAATCCTTTCGTGTGAATAGATATACTATAATTGGAAGAGGGTGCATGCAAACCTAGAGATAGGTTGATATAAATCCTCTAGATTAGGGTCAAATCTAATAGTGAAATTTATGAATCAATAATGCAATCTTAGGGGTTTTAATTAGAAAGAGATTTCAGTTAGTCAATTGAGGGTTAGTTGTTAATATTCTTAAGAAAGATATTAATATAAGATAGGAATTTTAACAGTCCAGTAATAAATAATTTAATAGCATGGTTAGTGTTTAAGGTATCTTAGGGGAATTCATCACCTAAGTACTACTTATTTAATATTGACTAATCATAATATTTTCTTCATCTTTGTTCATTATTATTTCAACTTTATTTTAGTTTGTTTTCTTTAATTTTCAATTAAATTCATAACTTGATTCGTCAGTTAGATAATTGAAAAGGAGGTAATACTAGTACTTACAGTCCTCGTAGGATCGACCTATACTTGATAGTGCTAGCTATAGCTACATCTTGCACTTGTGGTTAAAACTTATAAACCTTTATAAGCAAAATAATTAAATCAAGTTTTGGCGTCGTTATCAGGGACTATAATATTAGGAAAGCCTAACTTTTGTTAATCTATCCATTATTATTTTATTTTATTCTATTTTTGTTTCTGTTTTATTTATTTATTTTATTGACTCTTTAGTTTTCTTTTCTTTTACAAATCTTAAGGTCAGTTTATAACACGAAGTAATCTATGGAGCTTAGTAGATGAAGGTCCAGAGATTGAGAGAATAGCTTGTAGAAATCTTTGTAGAACATAACTTAGAGAGTTCAAGTTAGAACAGCAAATAGAGGACTTAGAAGGTCATATTAATACTAAAGAATTAGGAATCATTGTAGACAAACCAAGAACGATGTTTGATTACTTTAGACCGAACTTAACAAGAGCAGAGTCCAGCATTATCAAACCAACTTTTAATGGCAACAATTTTGAAATTAGGCCAAGTATCATTTAGATGATGCTATAGTTTGTTCAATTTGATGGACTACGAGAAGAGGATCCTAACGCACATATCTTAAATTTTTGTGACTATTAAGATTAATGGTGTCAATGGCCATGCAGTTATATTAAGAATATTCTTATTTTCACTAAGGGGCAAAATGAAGTAATGGTTAAACTCTATGCCTAGGTCATCGCTTACGAAATGGGATCAAGTAGTAAAGAAGTTCCTTCTGAATTACTTTCTTCCAGCAAACACTACTAAGCTGATGAATGATATCTTCTCCTATTCCCAGGTCGATTCAGAGGTATTATACGACACATGGGAGGAGTTTAGGGATATGTTGAGGAAATGAACACATCATGGTCTATAATAGGCTATAAATTATATTACAACGCATAGATGGAGCAGCTGGGGGCACTTTGAATAATAAGACACCAAAAGCAACCCTTGACCTTATAGAAGACATGATGATGAACAACTATTAGTGGTGCTCTTCTCATGCAAGACTAACAAGTCAATGGGGGGTATATGAAGTAGATTTAGTGGAACAATTGGCAAACCAAAATGAGGCGTTAAATAGAAAAATTGATGGATTGACTATAAGTCCTCAGTTTCAAGTTATGAATTGTGGGGTGTGTGAGCTAAGACATTCAGGACAAGACTATTAAGCAATATAGCTTAAATACACGGATTACACAGGGAATGCTCGTAGAACCCATAATAATCCATATAATAGTACATACAATCTAGGATGGAGGAATCACCCTAATTTCTCTTGGTGGTATAAAGGGTAAGTAAAGAACAACCTTTTATCGGGATTTCAGCAATAACCACATCAAGCTAAGAAACCAATTCTATAAGATTTGATGGTCAAATTTGTTCGAGAATCATAAGCAAGATATATAAGAATAGAGGTTTCTATATATAACTTGGAGATTCAGGTCAGTTAGCTGGCAAAAAAATTATTTGAAAGACCATAATAAGAGTTTTCCTAGTACCACTAAGACAAATCCTAAAGTAAATATAACGGCATTCACCCTTTGGAGCAGAAAGGAGGAGGAGAGTAAGATCCAAAGTGAGGAGGAGAATAGTAAAAAAGAGTGAAGAGAAGGCAAAAGATGTAGTGCTTCCTCCAAAATTTTAAAAATTTCAACCTACCATCCCATATCTAGCAAAGTTAAAGAAAGATCATATGGGTGAGCAATTTGGTAAATTCCCTGAACTATTTAAGCAACTTCATATCAACTCATCTTTTGTTGAAGCTCTTTCACAAATGCCCAAGTATGCAAAATTCTGAAAGGAATTACTATTTAAAAAGAGGAAGCTGGAGGAGTTATCTACTGTGAGACTAAGTGAGGAATGCTCAATAATCTTGCAAAACAAATTACCTAAGAAGCTTAAAGATATAAGGAGTTATATTTTTAAGTACAAAAAGACTTTAGATGATTTGGGAACTAGCATTAATTTGGTTCCCTACAAATTATTCAAAAAATTGGGATTATAGGAACCTAAACCCTCTAGGATGAGTATTCAATTGGTCAATAGATCTATTAAATATCTTATGGGTATCATTGAGGATGTATTCTTTAAAATTGATAGGTTCATCTTCCCAGTGGATCTTGTAATACTTGATATGGATGAAGATATATAAGTACCTTTGATTTTAGGTCGATCCCTTTTAGCTATAGCTAGAGCCATTATTGATACTAGCAATGGAAAAATAGTTCTTAGGGTGGGAGAAGAAAATGTCACTTTTAAAATATGTTATGCTACGAGACATTCCCTTGAATATAATGAATTTTTGTTATTTTATTGATACTAAGGATTATGCAACTTTAGACATTATGAAAACAAATTTATCTAAAGATGTGCAAGAGTTGTCTATTATTTAAGGTAAGGATGAAGATAAGGCTAATAAGCCTTTTATGAGAAAGAAAGAGTTTGAAGGGATTAACAAAGATAAAGAGATGAGCCATTGAAGAACCACCAGAGTTGGCATTGAAGAAACTGCCCAGTCATTTGGAATATACATTTCTAGAGAAGGAATCAAAATTGCCTATAATTATTGCATCAACTCTTGAATTGGATCAAAAAGGAAAAAAATGTTAAATGTGCTTAAGGAGCATAAGACGACCAATGCTTAGAAGATCTTTGATATTCTATGAATCAACGTTTCATTTTGCACGCATAAGATTCAAATTGAGGAGGAGCTCAAACTAATGGTACAACCCTAAGGGAGGTTGAATCCTAATATGAAGGAAGTGGTAAACATAGAGATAATTAAACTCATATATGCTGGTGTGACTTACCTTGTTTCTGATAGTTCTTAGGTGTGCCAAAAAAGGAGGAATGATAGTGATACCCAATGAGAAGAATGAGTTGATTCCTACAATAACTATCAATGGGTGGAGAGTATGCATCTACTATAGGAAGTTGAATGATGTAATAAGAAAAGACCACTTCCCTTTGCCTTTCATAGACCAAATGTTAGAATTGCTAGTTAGGCACATATACTATTGTTTATTGGATGGACTTTCTGACAGCCTTCAAATTCCAATTCCCCCAAAAGATCAAGAGAAAACAACATTAACGTGTCCTTATGGTACGTTCACTTATAGGAGGATGCCTTTTCGATTGTCTAATGCACTTGCTACATTTCAGAGGTGTATGATGGCCATCTTTGATAATCTAATTGAGGATATAATGGAGGTATTCATGGATGATTTTCTGTTCTTGGCAATTCTTCTCCATAATTTATAAAAAATGTTAAAAAGATCCAAGAAAACAAATTTGGTGCTAAATTGGAAAAATTGTCATTTTATGGTATAAAAGGGAATAGTTTTAGGCCATAAATTTCTCATAACGGTATTAAGGTAAATAAGGAAAAAATTGAAGTTATAAAAAAAATTACCATCCCCTTCCTCGGTTAAGGCTATAAGAAGTTTTTTAGGATATGTGAGCTTTTATAGAAGATTCATCAAGGATTTTTCTAAAATCGCTAAGCCTTGAACCAAGTTATTAAAGAAAGATATACCTTTTAAATTTACTCATGACTGTTTAGATGCTTTTAACACTTTTAAGGAAAAGTTGATGAATGCCCTCATTACGGTTGCACCATATTGGAATTTACTATTTGAGCTAATTTCTAATTCAAGGGATTTTGCAGTAGGTGTCATACTTAGACATAAAAAGGATAAAGATTTTCAACTAATTTACTATGCTAGCAAGACTTTGATGGATGCCTAGGAGAATTATACTACGACAGAGAAAGAATCACTAATATTGATTTTTGCGTTTGATAAATTTAGATCTTATCTAGTTTTGTCTAAATTTATTATTTATACTAACCATTCTACATTGAGATACTTTCTTGATAAACCGGATGCTAAACTTATATTAATTAGATTGGATTTTTTTGCTGTAGGAATTTGATTTAGAGATCAAAGATAAGAAAAGAGCTGAAAACTTGACAGCAGACCGTCTATCTAGCCTTGAAAACCCAAATTTGGAGGAAGTAAATGAAGAAGGCATTAAACATTAATTCCCATAAGAGTGCACTTATAATTTGAAGGAACCAAGTGAGGTCAAAACCCCTTGGTTTGCAAACATTGCAAATTATTTAACAACTAAGTCTTACCGAAAGGTATTTCTTATCAGTAAAAAAAAATTATTGATTTGAGAGACTATTTTTGTGAAGATCTATATTTGTTTCATAAATGTACAAACCAAATAGTGAAAAGACGTGTAACTCACTCTGAGGGGTGGAAGACCCTACTATATTGTCATGCTAGACCTATAGGACGACATTATAATATGAATAGGACAACTTAAAAGATCCTTGATAGATGTTAATGATCATGTAATATTTCTCTCTAGGATAAGATGCCTTAAACTTTCATTCTTGTTTGCGAAGTGTTTGATATTTGGGGCATTGATTTCACAGAATCATTTCCAAATTTGTTTGGTAATAGATACATTCTAGTAGCTGTTGACTATGTTTCTAAATGGGTGGAAGAGCAAGCTTTACCCACAAATGATGCTATAGGTGTCGTAAGATTCCTGAAAATTTTGTTCTTTTTTGTCATCACACATTTTTTAATGCACAATTCGAAAAGGCGCTTAAAAAGTATGAAATCATTTATAGGATTGCCACCTAATATCACCCTCAAACTAATGGCCAAGTTGAGGTAGCTAATAAGGACTTAAAACGAATTCTGGAGAAGACTGTAGAACACCAAATACTGGTCAACCAAGTTGGATAATGCTTTATAGTTTTATAGAACAACATATAAAACACCAACTAGCACTACACTATACCTTACAGGCTGGTATATAGAAAAGCATGTCATCTACTTATAGAATTAGAACATAAAGCATATTGAGCAATTAAACTTATGAATTTTGTTATTCAACATGCAGATGAGAAGTGAAATTTCCAAATTAATAAATTAGAATAATGGCGATTAATAATGAAAATTCTAAAATTTACAAAGAGAGAGCCAAGAATTATCATAACCGGATGATCAAGCAATCAAAGCAATTTAAGGAGGGATATCAAGTTATTTTATATAATTCTTTCATAAGATTGTTTCCTGGTAAGTTTAATTCAAGATGGTTTCGACGCTTTATTCTGGAAAAAGTATTTCCATATAGCATAATTGATATAAGTCGTCCATACAAAGGTAACTTTAAAGTAAATGGCCATCGATTGAAGTTATATCCTAGAGGTGAACTTAATAGTAGTACAGAAAATGTTAATCTAACTAAGTCACCTTAAGCATGAAAGGTATTTCAAGCTAATGACGTTAAACAAGCGCTTCTTGGGAGGTAAAATTAGGATATGTTTCATTTTATTTCTTTTTTTTCCTTTTTTATGTTAGCATAGGTCTTTATTTCATGTAATTTTATGTTATGTTATTTCCACATTCTTTGTTATTATTATTATTATTATTATTATTATTTACTACTGCTACTACTACTACTACTACTACTACTACTGTTATTATTATTATTATTTTTATTTGTTTGTTTTCTTTTCTCTTCCTTTTTTTTTCTATTTTGCAATGGATTTATCTAATATAAGATGGAGCTTCCTTCAATTTAGAACTCTTTACATTTTTTTATTTAGGATAATACCAATTCAAACTTTTCTCTTTGTTTGTGCGTTATTTTATTTTATTTCTATGTGTTTCAATTATGTACATTAGGGATAATGTACAATTTTAACTATGGGCAAGGGATTTCTTAAGTTTATTATAATCTTTGTTATTAAATCATATTAACCGATATCTCGAGTTAATTATAATATATCCAAAAGACTTTAGATCATTATTGATTATTGATAAGTGTTAATTGCATCATTTTTTAGGGCTTAGTTTGCTATGGATTTAATTGTTTATTCAATCGTTTAGTATGTGTTTAGGTTAGAATTGTGTTAGTTAATTATTTCTGTTTAAGTGTTTTTGTGAGTTAGTACAAGTCTTTGAGCTTAATTATTAAGTTTTTGAGGTACCTTGATGTGTTTATTAGTATTTCAAGGTCAACATCAAAGAACGGAGAAGTTTTGAAGACACTTGGGCTGAAAATAACAACCCACGATTGTGGCACAATAGGCCACAATCGTGACAGGCCCAGGACACGGCCCATGATGGTGGCCTGCTCATGACAAAAGGCTCAAATGTGGCCTACAATCATAGCCTGTAGGGCTACAATCATGGCCTGCATCGGCAGACGCACAGACACTCTAAAAAGTCAAGTTTTGAGAGAGTTTTTGGACCTTTTAGCCCCTGGACAAACCTTAAGGCATAAAAGGTATATAAAGAATAATACAAAGAAGATGAAGGAGCTTTTGCATTAGCCACTTTTGGAGAGAAAACCTAAAGAGAATTGTTGAAAGATTGAGAAAGACAAGAAGGAATAGAGAAGTGGAGAAGAAGCCGACATTGATGTACTTCCCAGATCAGGAGTTTCCGACGTTGCTGACTCTCGTCTCCATCCAAGATCGTATGTCCTATTATTTTTCATTTTTATTATTGTCTAGAATTGGGAATAGTAGTTTGATGATAAGATTTATGAATGTTGAGATGTTTTAAACTCACCTTCGGGTTTTTATCTTTGATTTAATGAAATTTGATTGTTTTTATGTTTATTGGATCTATTGTGATTGATTTCTGTGATTACATTATTCAGTAATAAACTGAGATGTTGAATCGAATGAAAAATTATTAAATTGGGCTAACGAGAGTTAGGTGATTTAATCAGAACGAAGAATTAATCAAATTGGTAATTATGTGAAGAGAGATCTCGCATAGGTTCCAGATAGTTTATTAGACAACTTCAGATCTAATTAGGGTTTGGATAGGTTGTTAATTGAGAAATTACAATTTTCCACAATCTGATTAAGGTTTATAATTTAGGTTTAATGGTTATAACCCGAGAGAGAGTAATCAACCATGGGATCATCTAGAACCAATAATCTAGTAAGTCATAATATATTAGGTTAACGTTAAAGATAAGTAAATTCCCCTTTCTTTCAATTGATAGTTTTCTTAGGTTAATTCTTGAGTGTGTTGCAATAGCTAAATTGTTAATATTTTCGTAATTGATGCTTGGATTGATTTGCGTGATTGAATTGAATTCTTGTTTTTATTTTGCTATCTTTTGAATTTCTACGAATTATGTTGGCCTTAGATTTTAGGACTAGATTATTCCTCCTCGTGGGATTAACACCTTAGGTACTACGCGAACAACCTGTGCACTTGCAGATTATCGAGTTTAATTAATTAAAACTTACACATATCGAAAAACCATGATCAAGTTTTTGGTGCCGTTGTCGAGGAGGTGATTAGTTTAGTTCTATAGTTTAAGGCGTTTAGCTAGTTTTTAATTTTTGTTTCGTTATTTCTTCCATTTTTGAAATCGAGCTCTTGTATGAACACAAAAGTCAAAGAAGATTGATTCGTGCAGCTAGAACCTTAAATTTAGATATATCTCGATTAGAATTGATTCGTGCAGCTGAAACCTTAAATTTAGATATAACTTGATTAGAACGATCTATTAGGAAAGCTTGACATGAAGAAGAAGAGGAAATCACAAAGGCAACATTGGCCAAGGAATTTCAGTAAGATTTTGACGACAAAGCGAACTAAGGACATCAATAACGGACCCTTATGGACTTCATAAGATCAAAGTTCAATGCCACTAACCAAGGAGTAACTGGGCCACCTATACAAGCAGCATCGTTTGAAATCAAACCAGCCATCCTAAACATGCTTCAACAGAATGTGCAGTTTTATGTACTAACGAACGAGGATCCTAATGCACATATAGTGAACTTCTTTGAAATATGTGATACCTTTTGGTACTAACAGATGTCGAAAGATGCAGCTAGAATTAGGCTTTTCTCCTTTACCTTTAGAGATAGAGCAAAGGCTTGGTATCATTCACTCAACCCAGCCAATGTCACGACTTGGGGTCAGCTAGTTTGTGCCTTTTTAGATAAGTATTTTCCTTTGACAAAGATTACAAAGATCATCAAAGAGATTACCAGCTTCTAGCAAAGTGACGGGGAATTGATCTACGAAGCGTGGGAATGATAAAGGATTTGCAATAGAAATGCCCACACCATAACTTACCTAAGGAATTCTTATTGTAAACATTCTATAACAGAGTAAATCCACATACAAGAGGCACGACAGTAGATGCAGCAGAAGAGCTGCTAGAGGAGATGGCGAGTAATAGCTGCTTATGGAAGAACGAGTAGAGCAAACAAACTACTACCTTATGAGAATAAAAAGGAATTGTGGTTAGCGATCATAAGAAGGAAATGCAAGCAAAATTTGATAATTTGACTCGACAACTCAACAATATGAAGGCTTTGTCCTCAGTTTCGATAAAAGTCATATAACTTAAGTGTGAACTCTATGGACAAATGGACCATGATACGGTGGACTATTTCTTGATAAAGGAAAGTGATCCAAAGTAAGTGAATTATATGAGAGCTCAATATGGATGAGGAGGGGGAAATAATTCCTACTCGAACACCTATAACCCTGAGTGGAAGAATCACCCTAACTTCTCTTAGATAAACAATGCTAGATGACAGTTCAGACCTCAAGGACAATCAGGCTTCCAACAAGATAAACCAAACTTAATGGAATCCAAGTTGGATAAGATTTTATATAAAATTGGAGGCATGGTGGATGCACAAAGGAGGCTTGAAAGCAAATTCGAGCAAGTTACTAAGAACTACGCCTCTTCAATACATAATTTGAAGGTCCAAGTAGGTCAACTAGTGGAGGCAATTTCTACTCGGAATGTAGGAACCCTTCTAAGCAATACCGAGTCCAACTCAAAGGAACCAACCATGGCCATTACTCAAAACTATGAAACAAAACTTAAGCATGCGAAGGAAGATGGAGACAAGCGAGAAGGACAAGTAATTATGGAAGTCCTTCCAAGTGAGCTTGTAATTAAGCAAATCAAGGAATCTCGATTTGAATTTCCATACCCTATTCTAGCTTGGCGGAAGTCAATTGCAAGTAGGGCAATGAGAAATTCTAGGGAGGATGAATTAAACAAGGTTGAGGACATAACAGAACATCTACAAATAAGGCTCACGTTAAAGGAACCATTCAAGAAGAAGGTTAAGGAGCTCATAGTGGAAGAAGACCCTAATATAGCACAGAAGAAAGAGGACCCAAGGGATTTTTACAATCCTTACAATATCAATGGAGTCAATATAGATAAGGCATTAGCAGATTTGGGAGCGAGTATCAATATAATGCCCCATACCTTTAGTCAAAAGTTAGGGTTAGAAGAGTTAGAACCCACAAAGATGCTAGTAAAGACAGCCGACAAAATAGTTCATCGACCGAAGGGGATTATTAAGGATGTGCAAGTACAAATTGGTAAATTTACCTTTCCCACAGACTTCTATATATTGGATATTGAAAAAGATATAGAAGCCCCTATGGTCCTTGGAAGACCATTCTTGGCCAGTACTCGCTCAATAATTGAAGTTGATAGAGGTGAACTAACTCTAAGGGTAGGAAAGCACCAAATAACCTTTAAAGTGTCAAAGAAAGAAAACAACTCTCCTTTACTTCCAACTAATATCAACGAACCCAAACCTCGAGGATAATGGGAAGATATTGAGGATCTTGGGAATGCATTCAGAAAGAAACAATCGCGTAGAAAAAGGTGAAGGAAGGAGAATCATAAGGAAGGTGGAATCCAGGGCATGGTAGCTAATCGCGGTTCTCCGATATGTATAAGTTTTAATATTTAACCTCGATATTCTGTAAGCACATGGGTCATTCGCATAGTACCTATGGTGTCGATCCCACGAGAAGGGTTAATTTAATCCTAAAATTTAAGGCCAAAAATAATTCACAATAATTCAAAATGAACAAAATAAGGCAAGAATTTATTTCAATCATGCACTCAATTTTAAGAATCAATTATGAAAATATTAACAAAATAGCAGTCGCAACACCCAATCAAGAATCAACCTAAAAAACTACCAATTAAGAGAAAGGGGAATTTTATCTATATTCAATGCTAACCTAATCGATTATGAACTACTGGATTACTGGTTCTAGATGGTCCTAGGGTTGATTACTCTCTCTCTCGAGTTATAACCATTAACCCTAATTTATAAACCACCCTAATCAGATTATGAGAATTGCAATCTCTCGATTAACAATCTATCCAAAACCCTTATTAGATTTGAAGTTGTCCAAAACTATTGGGAACTTATGAAAGATCTCTCTTCACATAATTTACTGACTTGATTTAATTCTCGTTCTATTAAATCACCTAACTCTTGTTAGCCCAATTTAATATTTTTTTACTCGGTTCACCCTCTCAGTTTATCACCGAATTATGCAAGTGTAGAAATTAAATCACAAATAATCCAGTAAACACAAACAATCAAATTTCATTAAATTAAAGATAAAACAACTTGAAGGTGAGTTTAGACATCCTCAACAATCCTATCATCAATGGCTATCCCAATTCTATACAATAATAAAATGGAAATTAACCAGAAACAAGATCGGAATGGATGATAGAGGTAGCAACAGCAGGAAACCTCCTATTCTGGGAAGTACTTTGCGTAGGCTTCTTCTCCACGTCTTTCTTCCTTCTTCTCTTTCTCAATCTCTCGATGAACTCTCTCTAGGGTTTCTCAATGGTGGCTGATGCAAAAGCTCCACCTGCTCCTTTGTCTTCTTCTTTAAATACCTTTTGTGTTATAGCCAACCCTAGGGTTTTTCTAGGGTCTAAAAGGTCCGAAAAGTCCCTCAAAACTTAATTTTTTTAAACTTATTTACACGTCTACCCAATGCAGGCCACGATCGTGGCATGCACCAAGCCTTTTGTCAAGATTGTTGCAATAAGGCTACAATCGTGGTGGGCAGTGTCTTAGGCTTCTGTCACGATTGTAGGCTATCTCCAATGCTTCTGTCAAGATTGTGGTCTGTTGTACCACAATTGTGGGTCATTGTTTAGGCCTGAATGTCTCTGAAACTTCTCCATTCTTCGATGTTGACCCTGAAACACTAAAAAACACATCAAGGTACCTCAAAGACATAATAACTAAGCTCAAAGATAAAAACACTTAAACACAATTATATAACAAACTAACGCAATTCTAACCTAAACACATACTAAACGATTAATTCATTTGAAATTTAATAAAAGATAAGTAGAAATATGATGATAAAATAAGGCAAGAGTGGTATTACCTAAGAAACAAAAAAAATCGATACAGCTGAAGACTTTGTCGGTCTCTTGATCTTCCCAAGCGGACTTATGGAGATGCATCTAGTGGCTGGGGTGGTTCTTTACTCCAGTGACTTCTTCTTGATGAAACGCATCGTCCATCGCCATCGCCTTATTAATCACCTTCATGATTTCTAAACCCTATTTGAGTAAGTCACGAAATAGTGAGCATATGATCACGTTGTTAATCGCCTTTGTGGACCTTCCTGCTTGCAACGTTGCTGTTCAAAATGGAGGCCCTCTTCCAATGCAACATTGTCATTGTAACGTGCTTACAATTTCATCGTTTTCTTGGCTTATTTGATGTAGGAGAGCTATTCTTTCCTGATTTTGGTCTTTTCTTTTTTATTATTAATCAATTTTTTAATTTAAGAAAAACATTGTTTATTATGTAAGGTAGCTATAGTAATCTTTGAGGTTGATTTGTTATTTTTGTGGTAGGAGAGTTCTATACCTCCAATTGTTATACTCCAACTCTTATTAATCTAAATTTTTTTTTTTAAAATGGCTGATTTAGGATTATATGTATATATTACAATAATTTTGTGTATTTTAGAGTAATTGTATCATATGTTTTAACTTTATTAAATAAATTGACAAGTATTTTAATTTTTCTTAAACATATTCTAAATACTCATTAATAAACAGAGAAATTTTATATTTTAGATATACTTATTAAGTAACTATATAAATAAATGTGTAACATTAGTAAATACCCTTTAGCAAATAGATGACTATAATTATAGCTGTAACATCCCATTTTCCAATGCTAAGGGTTAGAACCCTGGAATATTGTATATAAGAGATAAGATTGAGAAGTTAGAAAGTACATTTCATGCTCATGCATGATATAGCATATATACACATGTGAATATTTATTTTTTGCACACATTAAAATGATTGTACATGCATTCATTGACATTTTCCGGGTATAATTGATTTTTATGTGATTATAATGTGAATTGTGGATTAATTGTCTTGAAAATTGATGTGGTGAGTATAAGTATTGATTTAGAATTTTTGGTGAAATTTAGGAAATTTCTGAAATTTTAGGTATTTTTTTGAATAAGAAAAATGTCAAGTGGCATGACAATTGATTTACGGTAGTAGAAATAAGTGTTAGATAGAAATAGAAATTTTGATGAATGACATTAGGATTTAATGACAAGTGTCATAGAAAATTGGGAGACAATTAGATTAGAAATTGGAGACAAATGGACTGGTTATTAAAAAGGACCAAGTGAGAACCATAGAAAATGGACGTGCCATACCATGTCTTCATCCACAATTTTTTCTCTTCTAATTGAAAGACCACTTAATTGTTTTTCATTGTCGCTTTTTCTTCTTCTCTTCGAGACCTTCTCCATCTCTTCTCTTCTTCACTTCCACGATACTCACCCAACCATTATCAACGTTGAAGCTTACTCTCACCCTTCATTTCCTACCGTCATTTTATTGTCTCCTTCATTTCTCACTGAAGACCTAACCCTACCACCTTTGAACGATGATGCTTGTGTAAGAGAAGGAAGCGAGGGTTAAGTGATATTTTGAAGATTTTGAAGCTAAATCAAGTAAGTAGCATGTTAATCTTTATGGGTAGTCATAAATGAAACAAATATGATAAATGATTTGAGACTAATGATCATGACATGAAATTTTTTATATATGCTTTAACGTGGGTGTAATAATAAAGAGACTATGTTCTAAATTTTAGTGTGTTAATGTTGTTCATGATTTGCTTAATAAAAAGGCATTTATGATGATAGATTAAGAGATGAATGATTATGAAAAAGAAGTTGAACTATGATGATAAGTGGATGAAGAGGTAAATAGGGTTATGTCTTGCTTTTGTGTTATGATGAGAGATAATTTATAAGTCATGCCATATGTGATTTTGAGAAGATTAAAAATGAAAATGGTGCTTGAAAGAGTGTTGAAAGTTGAAAAATGAAGAGATGTGATCATGTTCTATTTTTAGAGTGATAATGAAAGTAAGGAATTGATGAATAAATTTATGTGTTGTGTTCTTATTTAGAGAATATAAAAAAGCATGAGTATAGGCTATATTGTGGATGAATTAGATTAAGAATTTAAGGTACAAGAAAGGAGTTGGAGTAATATTCTTGAAATGAGAATTAGGTATAAAAATGAAAGATGATTAAAATTTTGTTTTTGTATGAATGATGAACTTTAAGTTATGAGTATCTTATGAATGTTATTGAGATAGTTGAGGTCAAAATGAAGAGGTTAATCCTAAATGATGAATTATGAAAATGAATTGTTTGATGCTTTATGAATGAGATATTTTATGGAAAAAGATAAGATTTCATGAATGATGAGTTTAAGTTGGAAATGGTGAATCAAATGAGTAGATGTTTGACAGTTTAATGCAATCAATTTGGTAGTTGAATTAGTATGAAATCATGTTGCATTAGTAGATGTGGATTCTGAAAATTTTGGCATGAAATTAATGTAAGTATATATGTTAAATTCGTGTGAATGAAGGAAGAAAGTGCAGGGCACGGTCGTGGGGTAAGATAGTGGCCCTCACCCCACGATTGTTACTTGGCCAAAATATGGTTCTGTCACGATCGTGGCAGGGACACCACGATCGTGGGCAGACCTATGGAGTAAAAGGGTTGTCTTTTAAGTGTTGTTTGAACCTAATAATGTTAGGATACTTTTTAATGATGTATTTAGGCTTGAATGAGATCTTGAATGAACCTAGATGATGATGAATTAGGTGATTAAAGTGAGTAAAGTGCATTAGGTATTAAAGAATGATTGAAAGATGATGTTAAGTGATTATGAGATATGAATTAAGGAAATAGACCCGGGATTGTCTTTGAGCATGTATTGTACTTAACATATATACACATATGTTCATAAATGAGTACTTATGTGATTGTGCAAAGTTGTAATGTGTGTAAATGTGTATTGTATGATATAGAAGAGCAATTAGAGCAACAACATCCAGACGTTACCGAGACCTCAAGATAATAAGCTATCTGGAGCAAACTATGAGTAACCTAGATAGTCTCGCAATGATTTATTGTTTGTTTGGATTTTGTATTGAACTACTATATGATGTGAATGTGTTGATTCTGGACAATAAATGTCCAGGGTGTTTGATTCATGAACAACATATTGGAAGTGCTCATTATTAATGAGCTCGGTATCTATAATGGATACGGGACAGTGAAAAAGGCACTCGGTCACAACAACGTAATAATTAAATGTAAGTCTCATGAGCATTGCATATACAATTGATATGTATGTTTTGAATGATTGCAATGTGCTATTGAATTATGTTGAATGAGAAATGAGAAAATTATGAGCAAGGTGTTTTGTGATGCTATATTATGATAAATGAAATGATATGAATTATGTAATTATATGAATTATTGTGTTATATGATATGAGAAAACCATCAAGGATGGTTAACTCACTAAGTTCGCAAAACTCACCAAAATAAATTGACTTTTTAGGTACGAGAGAGGTGACTTAGTTACCATGACGTTCTAGAAGAAACTTGGCACTACTTTTAGACAGAAGAAATGGCTCAAAGTTCGGTCAGCTAGGACTGAAGGATTTAGATAGAATTTTTGTATATTTCCTCATACATGTAGCATATTTTTGTAAGCAGAGCTGTAAACTCTGATTAGCTTATGACACTGTACAAATACGGATAATGTTTGTAATGCTACAATGTAAATATTGTTTTATTAAATGAAATGAGGAATTGGGTTTTTAGATATTGTGTTATTGTGTTTTTAAATTATATTTCCATGAGATAAGTGAAAGTGACTAGCTAGCGCGCTGCTTCCATCGGATATGTGCTTGAATGTCTGATGGATGTACGGGCACGTGTCGGATGGGAGTGGCATCTATAGGGACATATAGGAATATTAGACATAAAATATCATAAAAATGTGGACAGTGATAAAATTTCTTGTTTATTATAGGTCATCCGTCATAGGTGATCAAGTTGGAAGGTCAGCTGACATAAACGACCTAAAATCAGTAGGAGCTAGTAGGGAGTCTTCCGTATCTCAACCTGAGAGAATGCCTCCCAGAATTCTTGAGAGAAGGAAAAGGAGGTACGATAAACTAAGAAAGCAGAGGGGCTGTGGACTTCTACGAAAGTACAGAACCTGCAGAGGTTGAAGGATTGCTAGAAAAAACAGAGAAAGTCTTCGATTAGATGGACTGCGAGTCGGATAAGAAGTTTGACTATGCATTTTCCTTACTGCAAGGCCCAGCCTACCAATGGTGGAAAACTATTCCAGGCAGTACCATCAGGCCTTGTGGCTTGAAGTGGAAAGACTTTTTGAAGGTCTTCAAGGAGAACTACATGCCCAAGATCTACTTGGACAGAAAGATGAAAGAGTTCTTAGATCTGAAGTAGGGCAATTCATCTATGGCAAAGTATGAGATAAAGTTCAACAAACTGATGGGATATGCTATTGCCTTGATTCCTACAGAGGAATACAAGTGTAAGAGATTTGAAGATGGGTTAAACATGGAGATTCGGATGAGGTTAGCCATTTCTAATATGGGTAGTTTTATGGAACTATGAGCTGCCTCGATCTGAATTGAGCAGTTGTTAAATGATAATCAATCAGAACATAGATTAGAGTCTAGAATGAAAAGGCCCAGTGAATCTTAGGGTGTTTCTGGCAGGAGGTTTAACAAGCATCATAACAGAGCTTTTAGACCACCGACTAGGTCAAGATAGTCAAGGTTCAGACAAAGGGGTAGCTTTGTGCAATCCGGTAGTGGAAAAGGTGTAGTATTGGGACAGTTACTCAATTGTGAGCATTGTGAGAAGAAGTATGGTCGTGAATGTTAGAAATTGGCTGAAGCTTGCCTTCGATGCGACTCATTTGACCATCAAATCAGAGACTGTTACAGTATGAAAGAAGAGGAGGAGTGGTAACAGAACTACTGTCGAGCAAAGTCGAGCTAGTGGATTTAGATAGAGAGGTCGTGGTAGAGGAAGAATGAGTTCTGGGAGTCCTACTGTCAGGACTGAGATGCTAAGAAACCAACCGCAATCTTAAGTCTGAGTTTATGCTATGACCAAACAGGAGACTCAGAATTCTCTAGATGTCATTGCAGGTGTGTTGCTTATATTTACTTTTGAAGCTTTTGCATTGCTAGATCCTGGATCTACGTATTCTTTTATCTCACCGCATCTGGCATTTAAACTGCATTGTGATAGGTAACTATTGAAACATGGATTAGAGGTGAGTACACTAGTAGGTAATATTACAGTAATAGGAGAAGTTTGTAAGAGGTGTTTAATCCGAATTGATCAGGCAGATTTAGAGGCAGATTTGATTGTGTTATAGTTAAGGTAGATAGATATTATTCTAGGCATAGATTGGCTCACTACTCATAGAGTTATCATGAACTGCAACATTGAGGTAATATTAGAATATCCTAATCAATCGAGAGCAGTATTCAGAGGTATTAGTCAAGCAGTGCCAACTAGACTGATCTCATTCTTTAGTGCACTAAGATTGATCAGAGGTGGATGTGAGGCTTATCTGGCTCACGTCATTGATACTCGAACTAAGCAGAATGTGCAGGACATTCCTATTGTGAGGGAATTCTGGGATGTGTTTCCCGCAGAGTTGTCTAGTTTACCTCCAGATAGGGAAACAGAGTTTACAATTGACTTAGTTCCTGGTGCTACTCCTATATCAATTCCTCTATATAGGATGACACCTATGGAACTAAAGGAGTTGAAGACTCATTTGCAGGAATTGCTAGAAAAGGGTTTTATCAAACCCAATGTTTCACCATGGGGAGCTCCAGTCTTGTTTGTAAAGAAGAAAGATGGAACTCTGAGGTTATGCATCGATTATAGGCAACTGAATCGGGTGACAGTGAAGAACAAGTACCCATTGCCTAGAATCGATGATTTTCTTGATCAGTTGCAGGGAGCTCAGGTGTTCACTAAGTTGGACTTGAGATCTAGGTACTATCAATTAAAGATAGCCAAGTCTGATGTACCAAAAAGTGCGTTCAAGAGCAGGTATAGGCATTTTGAGTTTCTAATAATGCTGTTTGGGTTAACTAACTCCCCAGCTGCATTTATGGCATTGATGAATAAGGTGTTTCAACCCTACCTGGACCATTTTGTAATTGTTCTCATAGATGACATTTTGGTATATTCAAAGAGTAGAGAAGAGTATGCTGAACATCTGAGATTAATCATACAGATTATGAGGGAGAAATAGTTGTATGCTAAATTCAGTAAGTGTGAATTTTAGCTAGATTGAGTAGTGTTTGTGGGTCACATAGTAACTAGACAAGGCATATAAGTGGATCCAAAAAAGATAGAAGCAGTGACGAAATGGGAAACTTCGAAGAATGTATCAGAGATCTGGATTTTTCTTGGATTAGTCGAATATTGCTGAAAGTTTATCGAGGGGTTCTCATTAATTTTATCCCCTTTAACTAAACTTTTCAGTAAGAATGTGCCCTTTAAATGGAATGATGATGTCATAAGAGTTTTGAGGAGCTGAAACATCAGTTAACTACCATACCGGTGTTAACTATTCCATCTAGATCTAAAGGTTATGTGGTTTACAGTGACGCTTTGCATCAAGGATTTGGATGTGTCTTAATGCAGTATGGCAAGGTGATAGTCTATGCATCGAGACAATTAAGGTCTCATGAGAGTGGTTATCTGGTATATGATTTAGAGCTTGTTGTAGTAGTTTTTGTTCTAAAGATATGGAGACACTACTTATATGGAGAGACTTTCTAGATATATACTGATCATAAGAGCTTGAGGTATCTATTAAGTCAAAAAGAATTGAATATGAGACACAGGAGATGGATAGAGCTGTTAAAAGACTATGATTGTACGATTGAGTATCATCCAGAAAAAACTAATGTGGTGGTTGATGCTTTGAGTAGAAAATCGAATATCAGTGTAGCTCAGATTCAGATATTAAGGTTACCAAGCTTAATTCAATTGAGAGCTTTGAATGTGGAGTTGAATCTAGAGCAAAATGAGGCATTGATAGCTACACTGAAGCTGAGGTCGATGTTACAAGATAGAATCAGAAAGGTTTAAAGTAAAGATCCAGAAATGGTAAAGCTTATAGAGAAGTTGAAAATGAATCCAAATTCTGAGTTTAAACTGAGAGATGAGACACTATAGTTAAAGAAGAGGTTATATATACCTAACATCGATGAATTGAGGAAAGAGATTCTAGAGGAAACTCATGTAGCAGCTTATGCTATGTATCCTGGTACCACCAAGATGTATAACACGCTGAAGCAACATTTCTAGTGGCCAGGGATGAAGAAGCAAGCAGTGGAATATGTTGCTAAATGTCTAACATACCAGCAAATTAAGGCTGAGCATTAGGCTCCAGTTGGGATGTTACATTCGTTGCCTATTCTGGAGTGAAAATATGAGTGAATTACGATAGATTTCATAATGGGATTGGTAAAGACTCCGAGGCAATATGATGCTATATGGGTTGTGGTTGACAGATTGAAAAAGTCAACCCATTTCTTACCAGTGAGAGAGAATAACTCACTAGACCAATTAGCCCAGAGGTATGTGAACAAAGTAGTAAGGTTTCATAGGATTCCGGTGTCCATTGTATCGGACAGGGATCCCAGGTGCACTTCGAGATTCTAGAAGAGTCTATAATTAGCTATGGGTACGAAGTTAAACTTTAGTACTACATTTCATCCTCAAATAGATAGACAGAGTGAGAGGACAATTAGGACTGTTGAGGATATGCTCAGAGCATGTGTATTGGAGTTTCATGGAGCATGGGATCAATATATAGCCTTGATTGAGTTTGCATATAACAACCACTGTCACGATAGCATTGGAATGGCACCATATGAGGCATTGTATGGCAAGAAATGTTGTTTGCCTCTATATTGGGATGAAGAGGGTCTGAGAATAGTAGAAGGCCCGGAACTGATACAAGATACTATAGATAAAGTGAAACTGATCTGAAGTAGAATTAAAGTAGCTCAAGATAGACAGAAGAGTTATGTGAATCAACATCAGAGAGATGTGGAATAAAGTGTAAGAGACAAAGTATTTATGAGATAATCACCTTGGCGAGGAGTGTTGAGGTTCGATAAAAAGGATAAGCTGAGCCCTAGATATATTGGTCCTTATGAGATTATTGAGAAGATTGGATCGTTGGCTTACAAACTAGCCTTACCGAATGAGATGTCTCAAATACACAATGTGTTCCATGTGAATATACTTAGGAGGTATTGGTCTAATACGATGCATATATTACCGGCTCAAGAGATTGAAGTTGCTAGTAATCTGAGTTATGTAGAGGAGCTAGTCAAGATAGTGGGATATCAAACGAAACAGTTAAGAAACTAAGTAATTCCGTTAGTGAAAGTCCT
This sequence comes from Erythroxylum longipes, assembly GCA_027563885.1. Classification (NCBI taxonomy): domain Eukaryota; kingdom Viridiplantae; phylum Streptophyta; class Magnoliopsida; order Malpighiales; family Erythroxylaceae; genus Erythroxylum; species Erythroxylum longipes. Next base: position 7,844,419 of record JAOQMS010000001.1, on the reverse strand, counting down.
TTGGAAGAATCACTCGAGTGAGGCAGCAACTTTAGAAATGGAGGAGCACATATGGAGAATATCCCTACATGTTCGAACATTCAGGTAAGAATTTCGAGAACAAAATTTCTTAAGGAGGGGAGAATTATAACATCTCATTTCTCTATGCTAAGGGTTAGAACCCTGGAATATTGTATATGAGAGAAAATATTGAGAAGTTAGAAAGTGCATTTCATGCTCATGCATAATATAGCATATACACACATGTGAATATTTATTTTTGTACACATTAAAATGATGGTACATGTATTTATTGACATTTCCTGAGTATGATTGATTTTTATGTGATTATAATGTGAATTGTGGATTAATTATCTTAAAAATTGATTTGGTGAGTATAAGTATTGATTTATAATTTTTGGTAAAATTTAGGAAATTTCTGAAATTTTAGATATTTTTAGACCAGGAAAAATGCCAAGTGGCAAGACAATTAATTTACGGTAGTAGAAATAAGTTTCAGATGGTAGTAGAAATTTGAATGAATGACAATAGGATTTAATGACAAGTGTCATAGAAAATTGGGAGACAATTGGATTAGAAATTGGAGACAAATGGACTGGTTATTAAAGAGGACCAAGTGAGAAGCATAGAAAATGGACATGTCACTTGCCATACCATGTCTTAATCCACGATTTTTTTTTTCTAATTGAAAGACCACTTAATTATTTTTCATTCTTGTTTTGTCTTCTTCTCTTCGTGACCTTCTCCATCTCTTCTCTTCTTCACTTCCACGATACTCACCCAACCATCATCAACGTTGAAGCTTACTCTCACCCTTCATTTCCTACCATCATTTTGTTTTCACCTTCATTTCTCACTGAAGACCTAACCCTACCACCTTTGAACGATGATGCTCGTGTAAGAGAAGGAAGCTAGGGTTAATTGATATTTTAAAGATTTTGATGCTAAATCAAGTAAGTAGCATGTTAATCTTCATGGGTAGTCATAAATGAAACAAATATGATGAATGATTTGAGACTGATGATCATGATCATGAAATTTTATATATATGCTTTAACCTGAGTGTAATAATAAAGAGATTATGTTCTAAATTTTAGTGTGTTAATGTTATTCATGAGTTGCTTAATAAAAAGGCATTTATGATGATAGATTAAGAAATGAATGATTATGAAAAAGAAGTTGAAATATGATGATGCATGGATGAAAAAGTAAATAAGGTTATGTCTTGCTTTTGTGTTATGATGAGAGATGATTTATGAGTTGTGCTATAGGTGATTTTAAGATGATTAAAAATGAAAATGGTGCTTGAAAGAGTGTTGAAAGTTGAAAAATGAAGAGATGTGATCATGTTCTATTTTTAGAGTGATAATGAAAGTAAGGAATTGATGAATGAATTTATGTGTTGTGTTCTTATTTAGAGAATATGAAAAATCATGAGTATAGGCTATATTGTGGATGAATTAAATTGAGAATTTAAGGTACAAGAAAGGTGTTGAATTAGTATTCTTGAAATGAGAATTAGGTATAAAAAATGAAAGATGATTAAATGTTTGTTTTTGTATGAATGATGAACTTTAAGTTATGAGTATCTTATGAATGCTATTGAGATAGTTGAGGTAAAAATGAAGAGGTTATGAATCCTAAATGATGAATTATGAAAATGAATTGTTTGATATTTTATGAATGAGACATTTTATGGAAAAAGATAGGATTTCATAAATGATGAGATTAAGTTGGAAATGGTGAATTAAATAGGTAGAGGTTTGAGAGTTTAATGCAATCAATTTGGTAGTTGAATTAGTATAAAATGGTGTTGCATTTGTAGATGTGGATTCTGGAAAATTTGGTATGAAATTGATATAAGTTTATATATTAAATTCATGTGAATGAAGGAAGAAAGTGTAGGGCACGATCGTGGCCCTCACCCCACGATCTTGGCCTGACAAAAATAAGTTTCTGTCACGATCGTGGCTCTCTGTTGGGCTCCAAATTGTTTTATTGATTTTATTAAGCATGATTTGAATAAATTTTGTGATCTTATTAGATAAATCATTTTTATTTGGAGTTTAATTAACATGTTAATGTTGGGAGGATTTATAGCATGAATTGATGGAATTTGAAGTATTAAATGGATGAATTAAGAATAAGTTAGAGTATAGTATGACGTAAGTTAAATTGAAGAATTAAGA
>JAOQMS010000001.1:7830430-7842130 GCA_027563885.1 Erythroxylum longipes | reverse complement strand
ACTCACATGTTAAGACTCTCTGCATGCATGATAGTAACAAGCATGATATTAAAGTGAGCAAGCAAGCAAGTATGCATAAGGTATCAGAGCACAGATGCAAGTAAGAGAGCTAGGTTAGCAAGCAAGCATGCATGCAAGGGTTAGACTCTGGAACTCGGGGTCCGACAGGTATGGTATCAGAGCAAGTATGCATGAACAAGGATAAGCAAGCATGCAAGTAATAGTCGGACTCCGAGAAACGGGGTCTAACAGAGTTGGTATCAGAGCAAGCATGCAAGTAAGAGTCAGACTCCGGAAACGGGGTCTGACATTTTAGGTTAAGTAACTTAACTAGCATTTTTCATAAAAATGAATAGCCAAAAGCAACAAGGTAGGCAATAAAAAAAAGTGTTTTGTTAGTAAATCACTATTTCACTGACCTTCGGGTTATGAATAGAGCTAGTAGCCAGTCGAAAACATGATGTAACTGAGTAATTCAATCGACACGCATCACAAATGTGTGCCTTTGAGTAAAAAGGCTATAATGACGTTTCAACCAAGTTGTTTAATAAAATGACTTAGTTGAGTAACCAGATTGACATTCATCACAAATGTTTACCTTTGAGTAAAAGACTAAGTCCGGGTTAAAAAAAACCTACCGGACTTGTAATAAGCTCGAATTTTCATGAAAATGTACTTAGGAACAGTTACAAAGCCTAAGGGACTAAAAAATTATTAATGTGTGGGTACAATTGAAAGGGGTAAATAAGTTAACACTTATGTCTCAATTAAGTTGTATATTTGGTTCAAGCCCCTCGACACATATTTTGTTTGTTAATGGTTTGACATAATTGAATGATTGTGTTCTAGATTAAATTTATTTCATGAAGTCAGAGTCATTGCCTCATTATTGCATTATGTGTTATATGTTTTTATGCGTTTTGTTGTTTTGTTTGCTTGAGGACAAGCAAACATTAAGTGTGGGGATGTTAATAGTTGTGTAATTTCATGTGTTTTAGGGTTGAATTTTTTATTTATTTAGTGTGAATTTGAGTGGTGTGTGTGCATTTAGGGTGTAATTATGTTAGTTTGTGTGTTTTGGTGTTTTTTATGGGTTAGATTAAGTCTTTGAGCTTAAATGTTATATTTTTGATGTGTCATGATGCGTTTGTTAGTGTTTCAACGTAAACGGGGAAGAACGGCGAAGATCGAGGAGTTTTGGCCTAAAGCCATAGGCCATAATCGTGACAGAGAAGGAAGAGCTAGCAGCAGCCAGGCCACGATCATGCATTAGGAGCACGATTGTGACAAAGAGCGTCAAGTCAGGCCACGATCATCCACATTAGGCCACGATCGTGAAAAAAAGGTTAAACAGTAGGCCACGATCGTGGCAGGCAGGGCCACGATCATGCCCTGCATCTGGCTGACAGAAAAACTCAATTTTCACGAGATTTTGTGGAACGTTTCGACCCCGACTTTGTCCTAGGGCTTTTATAGAATAAATAGAACATGATGTGACAACCGAAAGGGAGTTTTTGGGAGAGCCTAAAGATTCGTGCAAGAGAGCATCATTCCGTCAATTCCAAGAAAAACCTAGAGAGAGATTAAGAGATTGAGGAATGGGACGAAGGAAGAGAGATACAAAGATAAGTTTGACGTGAAGTACTTCCTGGAATAGGTGGTTTTTTGCAGTCACTGCCTCCAAGATCTGCTACAATAATATTTCTTATTTTTATTTCAATTTAATGGATGTCTGAAATTGGGATATTCATTGGAAATAGAGTTGATTTACTATCTATACTCACCTTTGGGGTTTTTAGTTCTTGAGATTAATAAAGTTTATTTGATTGTGTTTTCTTTCGAATTAATTGTTATTCAAATTCTGTGATTAATAACTTGGCGATAAAATGAGAGGGTGAGCTAGATAAAAATCATCGATATGGGATAATGAGAGTTAGGTGAATCAATAGGTAGAGAATTAAATCAAACCGACAAAGTCATGTAACAAGAGATTGAGCATAGATTCCCAGTAGGTTTTTAGACAACTTAGAACTAATTTAGGTTTTGGGTTAATCGCGAATCGAAAGATCACGATTCCACAATTTAAATTAGGGATCATCAATTAGGGTTAGGAATTATAACTCGAGAGAGAGTAATTCACCCTAGGATGATCTAGGCCTGTTAAATCAAAAATTACATAATTGGTTAGATTTTCTTTAGTTTCGAATTAAATCCCCCTTTCTCTCACTTGGCTATTTCTAGGTTGATTTCGGATTGTTGTGTGAGTTGCTATTTTGTGACTTTTCTGTATTTTAAATTCTCATATTTGATTATTGATTGATTTAATTTATGCATTATCTAATTGTTTAGAATTATTATAGTTTAAGGCGACCTTAGATTTAGGACTAGTTAGCCTTTCTCGTGGGATCGATACCTTAGGTACTATGTGAACGACTCGTGTGCTTGCAAAATTTACCAAGGTTAAAAAAATGTAAAACTTAGCACTATAACCTTGTGAACAAGTTTTTGGCGTTATTGTCGGGGAAGCTGATATTTAATCTATAGTTTAAAGTGTTAGCTTAGATTTTATTTTCTGTTTTTATTTTCACTTCGTTCATTTTATTTCAGAATCGTGCTCTTGCATGAACACAAGATTCAATGAGGGATTCAAGTCATGCAGCTGAAACGATAGATTTAGACATCACGCAATTAGAACGAACCCCAAGGAAAGCTCAGCGAGAGGAAGAAGAAGAGATCGAGAAATCACAAATGGTCGAGGAATTTCAAAGAAATATATATCAGGAAGTTAACCCTAGAAGGCAACCACAGAGGACCCTCATAGACTTCATGAGGCCAGGGCTTAACCCAGCGAACCAAGGAGTGGCTAGACCGCCTGTTCAAGCGGTCTCATTTGAAATCAAGCCAGCCCTCGTGTATATGCTTCAGCAGAACATCCAATTTTATGGACTAGTTAATGAAGTTCCGAATGCACACATCATCAGTTTCTTTAAGATTTGTGATACTTCCAGTATCACCAGATGTCGGAGGATGCTATTAGGATTAGGTTGTTCCCTTTTACACTTTAGGGATAGAGTGAAGGCTTGCTACCACTCACTGAGCCCTTCCAACATTACGATGTGGGAGCAGCTTGCATGTGTCTTCCTAAATAAATACTTCCCGTTAACGAAGACCGCAAAGATGATAAAGAAAATTACCAATTTCTAACAAAGTGATGGGTAGTCAATCTATGAAGCGTGGGAGCGTTATAAAAACCTGCAGAGGAGATGCCTACACCACAACCTACCGAAGGAATTCCACCTACAGACATTCTACAACGAAGTAAACCCACCTACCAGAGGCACGATTGGAGGATCTTTGATCCGCAAGATGGTCGATGAAGCAGAGGAGTTAATTGAAGAGATGGCGAGTAATAGCTACTTATGGGTGAGTAAGAGAAGTAGGAAACCTACTACCTTTAGAGAGTAGAAGGGAATTGTCACAGTCAATCAGATGACGGAGATGCAAGCTAAGATCGACAATCTGACGTGACAACTTAGTAATAAGAAGGCGTCATTTTCCACTCTGGTTAAGTCCATGCAAGCGAAGTGTGAGTTATGTGGTCAAGTAGATCATGATACTATGGACTGCTACCTGATGGGAGAGGATAACTAGGAGTAAGTGAATTACATGGGGACCCAATTTGGACGAAGAGAGGGTAATAATCCCTACTCTCACACATACAACCCAAGTGGAAGAATCGCCCTAACTTTTCTTAGTCGAACAATAATAATAAAGGGCAGTTCAAGCCTTAAGGGTGATCGAGCTTTCAGCAGGATAAGACAAGCTCGATGGATTCAAAGTTGGACAAGATTTTGGATAAGATAGGAGGTATGGAGGAGGCACATAGGAGGCTCGAGAGTAAATTCGAGCAAGTTACAAAGAATCATACCTCGCCTATACATAATTTAGAAGTCCAAGTGGGGTAACTCGTGGAAGCAATGTCGACTCGAAATGTTGAAACTCTTCCAAGCAACACCGAGTCCAACCTAAAGGAGCATATCATGGTCATAACTCAGACTCAGGATGGAGAAACTGCATAAATGCAGGAAAAGGTAGAAGATAGAGAAAAAGGTCAAGTAGTTGAAAAAGACCTTTCGATTAAGCCCGCAATGGAGTCAATTCAAGTAACTTGACGGTTATTTCTGTTCCCTATAACGAGAGCTATATGCAAAGAGGGAAGTGGAAAAATTGCAGGAAATTGAGCATAACAAGATCGAGGAAGTGAAAGACCGAATACAGTCGAAACTCAAACTACAGGAGTTCGTCAAGAAGAAGGTTGAGGATAAGCCACTGGAAGCAAAACTCAATATAGCTACAAAGAAAGATGACCCAGGGGAATTTTTCATCCCCTATAGTATCAACAACATTATCATAGATAAGGCATTCGCGGACTTAGGTGCAAGCATAAATATCATGCCCTATGCTTTTAGTCTCAAATTGGGGTTAGGAAAGTTAGTGCCCACTAAGTTTTTGGTAAAGACGGCTGATAAAACTTTGTATAAACCGATGGGAATCATCGAAGATGTGCCAATAAGGGTCGGTAAGTTTATCTTTCCCACAGACTTCTTTGTTTTGGACATCAACAAAGATGAGGACACTCCGATGATTCTTGGGCGACCGTTCTTGACCACTGTGCGCTCAATTATTGATGTGGATGGAGGCAAACTAACTCTACGACTAGGGAAGGAGCATATGACCTTCAAGGTGACCATTAGAGAGTGCGGAACTACTTCACCTCCAGTGGATGTCAAGGAAACCGAACTTCAAGGCGAATGGGAGGACATCAAGGATCCTATAAATACTTTCTGAAAAAAGCGCTCGCAAAAGAGAAGGCGAGGCAAAGAAAATTGCAAAGATGATGGTAATTGCAGTATGGTAGCCAAGGCACAAACGCTGTGATTAATGGCAACGCTACCATCGAACTAGTCATTCCAACAACCGTGAGCTTAAAGGAGCGTCGAGCTACTGATGTAAAAAGAAACGCTACATGGGAGGCAACCTATGGAGAAAAATTATTAGTTTAATCGTTTAGTTTTGTTAGATCAGTTGAATTCTGTAGTTAGGTTTATTTTTGTTTCCATTGAATAAAAGCGAAAAAGGAATAGAATTTTGGAATCATGGGAAGAATGTGCAAACATAAAGAGAGAAGTAAAGAAAGGCTATACGCGCTAAGTTTTTACCAAAACTTGATCACAAGGTTATACGAGCTAAGTTTTACTATTTTTTAACCTTGGTAAATTCCGCAAGCTAGGTTGTTCGCGTAGTACCTAAGGTATTGATCCCACGATGAAGGCTAACTAGTCCTAAATCTAAGGTCACCCTAAACTATAATAATTATAAACAATTAGCTAATGCAGAAATTAAATCAATCAATAATCAAATATGAGAATTTAAAGTGCAGAAAAGTCACAAAATAGTAACTCACACAATAATCCGAAATCAACCTAGAAATAGCCAAGTGAGAGAAAGGGAGATTTAATTCAAAACTAAATCTAACTAATAATGTAATTTTCGACTTAACGGACCTAGACGATCCTCGGGTGAATTACTCTTTATAAGTCTTAACCTTAATTGATGATCCCTAATTTAAATTATGGAATCGTGATCTTTAGATTCGCAATTGACCCAAAACCTAAATTAGTTCTAAGTTGTCTAAAAACCTACAGCGAATCCATGCTCGATCTCTTATTACACTACTCTTCCAGTCTGATTCAATTCTCTACCTATCGATTCACCTAACTCTCATTAGCCCAAATCGATGATTTTTCCCTAGCTAACACTCTCAATTTATTGCCAAGTTATTAAGAACAGAGTTTGAATCACAATTAAATCGAAAGAAAACATAATTAAATAAACCTTATTAATCTCAAGAAATAAAAAAACCAGGTGAGTATCAACAGTAAATCAACACTTAACAACACTATTTTCGATTAATATCCCAATTTCATACATCCATAAAATTGAAATAAAAATAGGAAATACTGTTGGAGGGGATCTCGGAGACAGCGACTGCAGGAAACCACCTATTCCGAGAAGTAATTCGTGTCAAACTTATCTCCGTGTCTCTCTTCCTTCGTCTCCTTCCTCAATCTCTTGATCTCTCTAAACTAATAATTTTCCCCATGGGTTACCTACCGTGCAGCGCTTCTTTTAACGTCAGTGGCTCGACGCTCATTTAAGCTCACGGTGGTTGGAATGAATGGTTTGGTGGTAGCGTTGCCATTAGTCGTAGTGTCTGTACCTTGGCTACCATACTGCAATTACCACCGTCCTTGCGATTTTCTTTGCCTCGCCTTCTCCTTCACGGGCACTTCTTTTGGAAAGCATTTACAGGATCCTCGATGTCCTCCCATTCGCTTTGATGTTCAGTTTCCTTGAAATCCACTGGAGGTGAAGGAGTTCCGTACTCTCTAATGGTCACCTTGAAGGTTATATGCTACTTCCCTAGTCGCAGAGTTAGTTTGCACCCATCCACATCAACAATTGAGGGCGCAGTGGCCAAGAACATTTGCCCAAGAATCATCAGAGTGTCCTCATCTTCGCTGATGTCCAAAATAAATAAGTCCGTGGGAAAGATAAACTTATTGACCCTTACTGACACATCTTCGATGATTTTCATCGATCTATGTGAAATTCTATCAGTCGTCTTTACCAAAAACTTCGTTGGCACTAACTTTCCTAACCCCAATTTGAGACTAAAAGCATAGGGCATCATATTTATGCTTACACCTAAGTCCGCGAATTCCCTGTCTATGATAATGTTATTGATACTACAGGGGATGAAAAAGTCCCCTGGGTCATCTTTCTTCATAGCTATATTGGGTTTTGCTTCCAGTGGCTGCTCCTCAACCTTCTTCTTGACGGACTCCTGTAGTTTGAGCTTTGACTGTATTTGGCCCGTTACTTCCTCAATCTTGTTATTGTCAATTTCCCATAATTTTTCTGCTTTCCTCTTTGCATATAACTCTCGCTACTACGCAATAGGGAACAAAAATACCCGTCAAGTTACTTGAATTGACTCCATTGCGGGCTCAATTGAAAGGCCTTTTTCAACTACTTGACCTTTTTCTCTATCTTCTACCTTTTCCTGCACTTGTGCGGTTTCTCCATCCTATGTCTGAGTTATAACCATGATACGCTCCTTTGGGTTGGACTTGGTGTTGCTTGGAAGAGTTTTAACATTCCGAGTCGACATTGCTTCCGCAAGCTGCCCCACTTGGACTTCTAAATTATGTATAGACGAGGCATGGTTCTCCTATGTGCCTCCTCCATACCTCCTATCTTATCCAAAATCCTCTCTAACTTTGAATCCATCGAGCTTGTCTTATCCTGCTGAAAGCTCGATTGCCCTTGAGGCCTGAACTGCCCTCTATTATTATTGTTCGACCAGGAAAAGTTGGGATGATTCTTCCACTTGGGATTGTATATGTTGGAGTAGGGATTATTACTCCCTCCGCGTCCAAATTGCGCCCCTATATAATTCACTTGCTCCTAGTTATCCTCTCTCACTAGGTAGCAGTCTATAGTATCATGATCTACTTGACCACATAACTCACACTTCGCTTGCATGACCTTAATCGGAGCGGAAGTGAAGCCTTTATATTGCTGAGTTATCACGTCAAATTGTCGATCTTAGCTTGCATCTCCATCATCTGATTGATTGCGACAACTCCCTTCTGCTCTCTAAAGGTAGTAGGTTGCCTACTTCTCTCACTCGCCCATAAGCAATTATTGCTCGCCATCTCTTTAATTAACTCCTCTGTTTCATCGACCGTCTCACGCATCAAAGATCCTCCTAACGCTGCATCGATCGTGCCTTTGGTAGTTGGGTTTACTCCTTTCTAGAATGTCTGCAGGAGGAATTCCTTCGATAGGTTGTGGTGTGGGCATCTCCTCTGTAAGTCTTTATAACGCTCCCACACTTCATAGATCGACTCCCCGTCACCTTATTGAAAATTGATAATTTCCTTTATGATCTTTGTGGTCTTCGTTAAAGGGAAGTATTTATCTAGGAAGGCAAGTACAAGCTGCTCCCACGTCATAAAATTGGCGGGGCTCAATGAGTAATACCAAGCCTTCGCTCTATCTCTAAGCGTGAAAGGGAACAACCTAATTTTAACAGCATCCTCCGACATCTAGTAATACCGGAAAGTATCACAGATCTGGTAATAGGTTGTTGTTTTCACTTGGGTAATTAATTAATTAATAATGGAAATCATTTGAATAATTATATTTAATATTTAGAGGCCTGTTACTCTATTAAAGACGGCCTAAACCCAAATGGCTTGGTTAAGCCTGAATAGTTTAAGCCTCAACGGAGAAGTGCAGTGCAAAGTTTTGAATATGATCTTGTCCCCAACCAAAGCTCCAGTAGAAAACACTCAAACCAACCAGAAAGCATCTAGAATTTCTTCTCTGTCCTTGTGTTTTGTTTTGGCGCTTCCTCTCTATTCTTATCCTACTGTTTTTTTTCTTAATAACAACAAATAATCATTAAAAAAATGGAAGTAAATAAAATCTTCTATTCTCATATAGCTATAGCTATGGCTAACATGAGCACTACTATATCTAGTGTGATTCATCACTACATTAATTAATAACATCAATCTCCTTTACTCTTCTATTAACTCCAGTCCTTTTCTTTCATTTTCTTTTGAGTTTCTTCACTTCAACACATCATTTTCTTCTTCAGGCTCATTGTTTTTGGGGATCATTTGCTTCCTACTGTTACGCATGTTAATTGTAATACTTGTATTCTTTGTAACGAAAAACGATTTCCCTTGAAGATCTTACTTCATGGTAAGTACCTTTCTCCATTTTTTAAGTACTGTTTCCTAATATTATTAAGGTTTTGTCAAGTTCTAGTCACATTTGGCATGATAATAATAGTTCTTATCTAATTTATTTGAATTTTGATTTGAATGCAAACTCTAGATGGGTGAATGCCTATGATCTTCTTTCCCATTGTGATATTGAACTTCTTGAGGTATTCATGTGGATTTTGATAGAAATCATGTTAGGATAAATTAAGGCAAGGTTTAATGTTTAGACAAACTATCCCATGGCCCAACAATCACTACGGCAAAAAGTACATTAGACAATATATTAAAAGGGTAACTATAAATATAATTATCGTTGCTTTTTTATTAAGGCAACAAAACTCATATCGTTACAAGAAGTAACGTTGCAATAACTATAAGGCAATATAATTTTTTGATTAGGCAACGAAATAAAAAATGTTGCTTTAAATTTTGACTAAGGCAATACATTAGGTTCAAACTATAGCAACAATGTTAAATAAATATTGCAACACTTTTAAATCTTTTAAGGCAACAATGTTAAATAGATAAGGCAACAAAATATCTTTTTTCAGACAACAATTTGAAACAATAAAAGCAACAATTTATTCTTTCACTACCAATAATATTTAATGTGAAAACAAACTATTGTCATTATATAAGCAATATCCATATATACATTAAAAGCAATATATAGATATTAATGTACTTCTCAATTGTAAACATACTATCAAATATAAACGACCAAAAAACTGCATTTATATATAATATATAATCCGTAAGGACTTAAAAAATTCAACATTTAACATATTCAAAACACAAAAGCAAAGTATATGTGCTTTTATTGTTACGAAATACAAATGCGAATTCTACAATCCTTAACAATTGTAAGGAAAATTACATGTGCTTCAACAACTCTTCATCATTTGTAGATTTCGAAGTCAGTGTCAGGCTTCTTCATATTAGCTCTTAAATCTTTCTTAAAGTCCTTTGGAAGTATAACGTACCTGTTCTTTCGTACTGCTAAATACAAGTAGTTCAAGACCAGGATTTTACTCATTTTGAATAATAAATCTCATTCAAGACAAAGAAACAATCAGAGGTGACCTTTTTGAAGTCCAAAGCATATCTTAGTTTCAATTATAAGTATAATATGAACCGATTTTCACAAAATAAGGTTTGGAAGTATAGCTAACCATGCTCTGAACAACTGACAACATATAGCTTAAGATGGCAATGACCATTTGAAGCCGATAAATACAGTGAATAAGTGTTATATCATAATTAGAAAGCGCATAACTTCGAAACTGAGAAAATATGCTACAAAAGTAACTAAAAATGGCATTAGTCACCAGTGAAAAAGCTAGTAAAATAAAGTAAAAGTGAATCACAATCACCTTTCTGTTAATAATCAGGTAACCTGGTCCATCAACCATGTATGAGATCACTATAATCAAATCATAGCTAAAATCTGGAAATTTCAAAAGAAGCTTGGTGGTTTCTATGTCAAACGCACAAACATGCACTTCAGCATGTTGCATAAGATCAAATCATTTCTCAAGCATAACAAAAGTGTTGGCTACAGAAACATCATACCACTGCCCACATCGAATATTTGAATCACAGAAGTATGGGTTGTGATAAAATAAAGTTATGGAAAGTCATCATACACGTGTGGCTAAATATGTCCAAACCAGCACCATTTCGTAAGGAACCTTACCATTGTCTATGGCAAAATGCACATGATAAGGAACATCATACTCCCAGAGATCAACAATACAATCTAGAAAACCTTGATGTCTCTATTCTGTGTCAGTTAAACATCTCAAGAATATAATGACTACCGAAACTTTGAATTCCAATTGAAAAATTAAAAAAAATGGAGGCTTTGCTTTAATAAGCTGCTTTACAAAAAAGAAGAAGACAGCATGATATTTACACCAAAGGGCCAACTTAAAGCCTCAAATGTGACATATAAAAATGAATAAGAACCAGTAAATACTACCTCTTTCCAGTTAATATTGATTCATATGCTTCTATAGCATTAAAAGTTGCTTGATTTCTTTCCACAACATGCAAGACATCTCTCTTGACATCCATTAATTGTTGAACAGTGTCAAAAGATATCTTCAAGTACAATTTGTGCAAACCCGATAAATGGTTTTTCTGTCAACAAATATGGAACAATTAGAACATAAGCTTGGAGAGAACCTTCCGCATCAAAAAATAAAGCATAATTGTCGATGGATAAGTAATTGACAAAAGGAAATATATGACCTATAACTATCATTTCTTTAAGAATGACTCCTCCAAGTTCCAAAAGAAAATAAGTTAGTATCTCAGAAGAAATAGAAGAAAAAGAAAAACTTTCCATTCTTTTCTAATCTCCGAAGTATAATTTTTCATTCAATGCAATGTTTAGGCATAAATAAATTGGGAAGACAAATGCCCAATTGCTCAAGAAATCAAAATGCAAAAATTAAGTTCCACGGGGAAAAAACTGAACACAAACAAATGTCCATGTCTATATGTAAAAACGTGTCAGACCAGTTGGAACATTATATGTGTTGGCCTCATGCCACTAGCCTTAGTGAGTCAAGTGCAAGCACCCAGAAAGAGTTACTAAGAAGGCTCAAACTGGTGAAAGTTTTCAACTATCAAACATAATGTTAAGTTCGTTTATATTATTTATCATCAAATTCAGGCATAAACAATAGATTCTCGCAGCCCTAACAGCATCATGCAGAAGTTTAGTCAAACATGTTCATCATCTAATTATTCAAATTTGTTACAGAATATAGCAATTACGTAATTAGAGGGATTATGTAGTTAATGTACATATCATAGTTATAGGGATTTAGCA
>JAOQMS010000001.1:7762940-7824141 GCA_027563885.1 Erythroxylum longipes | reverse complement strand
ATTAAGGACCAGGGGCATTTTTGTCATTGTCACCATTTTTTCGTTCTGTCCACTGCAACCAAACACATTCTGTCCTCCAGACGGAGACAGAAATTTCTGTTTTGTCCACCACAACCAAACACTTCACTGTCTCCAACTTTTGTTCCGTTCCGTCCTGTTCTGTTCCGTTTACAGATACTGGAGACAGGAACCAAACGTAACGTTAGTAATAACATAAATGGATGTGTTGAGGTCATGCTTTGTCACGAGCTTACGTACTCCTCCCATGCCCATAGGGTTCAATGGTACAATTTATTTCCGCAAAAACTTAAAAATCCTTTTCTTCTCCATAACTCCGAAGCCATCGAGATTCTTCAGTCCTCTCGCGGTCAGCCATAGGAGTGGACCCCCAGATGCTGCCCGCCATCCCCCCACCGAAACTACTTGAGTTACCTTAATTTAATCATTACGGAACCCGCCCAAACTTTGCTCGTAAGGCAAAAGCATGAGCTCTGTAGACCATTTTCTACAGTGATATCGATCTTTTATTCGTCTAATCCAAACTAAAAGCAGTAAGAATAAAATAAAATAAAAGGAAAAGCAGACCAATTAATGAATACTTTATAATTGATTATCCCTTCATTTAAATATTTTCTTTATGGTTAATAATATTATTACATCATTCTCATATCGTACACGTCTCGCTCGCATTGCTCTTTTACTTTCTTCAAAGAAACTTTAAATGTAAGGTCAAATATACTTCCATGAACTAGCCAGTTCATAATCTATATCTCTAATCCTTAGACATCCATACTAATATATAGTTTTGATTAAACACGTAATTAGAAGATGAGACCTAGTATGATAAAGTTTTTGAATATAGAGGGTAAGGTTTGAATTGATGTTAATTATAATGTACGTGTTCCTTAATATACAGATCTGTAAGATACATGTCAAGAGCAATTACAACTGAAAGATTATATTCGAAGCCAAGTAAGTGATAGGACCAAATGATATGGATAGTTAGGATTTTATCTTATAAGATAAGTGATAGGACTAAATGATATGGATAGTTAGGATTTTATCTTATAAGATATTTTATCAGGCCCCTCAAGCTTACTATCAAATGAGATTGTGAGCTTATCCTAAAGTTGATGAAATGTTGAAGAAGGCAAGGCTTTATTCAAGACATTAGTAATCAAAGCAGATGAAGTAATATAGCAAGAGAGTTTTACGTGCTACGAAATCATGAATGAAACAAATATCAATCTCAATGTGCTTAGTATGGGCATGAGACACTGGGTTTGAAATAAGGAATGTAGCACTAAGATTATCACACCAGAGAATAGTCATAAGGTGGGATAATCCTAGTTCACCCAGTAAAGATGAAATCTAACATAGTTCAGTAAAGGCGAGAGTAATACTCCTTTATGCAACTTCAGTACTAGATCAATCAACCATATGTTGTTTCTTAGCACTCTAAGAGATGAGATTGGATATAAGAAAAATATAGTAACCAGATGTAGAATGACGATCATCAGGACAATCAACCCAGTCAGCGTGACTGTATGTCTGAAAAAAAAGTAAGGTGGATATGGAAAGGTAAATGCCATAAGATGTTGTGGAATGAAGGTAGCATAGAATCCGTTTCACCGTAATCTAGTGAATATCAATAGGACACTTCAAAAATTGAGACACTTTATTAACAATAAATTGAATGTTAGGATGGGTAAGACACAGATGTTGGAGAGCACTGACAATAATATGATACTCAGTGGGGTTTGAAAGTAGAATGCTATGATTTTTAAAGTGGGAGAATGGGAGTGATAGGTGTTTAGGTAGGTTTAGATTGATCGAGTTTAATTTTGTATGTAAAAGAAGAGCTTTGGTGTATTAAGTTTAGGTGAGAGAAAGACCATGAGGAGTATATTTAGCTTTTAGGCTAAGTAAATGATGAATATCCCCTAAGTCTTTGCTGGAGAAAGTGGAGTTTATATCATTGATAAAGGGACGAAACGAAAGGGGGTGAGGAACTGGTGACCAAGATATCATCCATATAGACCAAAAGAAAGGTTACGTTGGATGCGGTAGTATAGATAAAGAGAGAGGTGTTAGACTTAAAGGCAATGAACATAAGATCAATGAGATTTTGACTTAAGCAATAAAACTAGGCTTTATGAGTTTGTTTAAGATTATAGAGAGCTTTGTGAAGGTGACAAAAACAATATGGATGATGTGGATTTGTGAACCCAAGAGGTCGAGACATATAGATTGGTTAAAGATAGCTATGGAGAAAAGCATTATAGACATCGAGATGACAAATAGGTCAATTATTAGAGAGTGTTAGATTCAGAATAATGTGAATTATAGTGGGTTTGACAAGTGAACTAAAGGTATTAGTATAATCAAGTCTTGGAGTTTGGTGATGTCCTTTTGTAACAAGACAAGCCTCATATTGCTCAATAGACCCATTAGGATTTCATTTGGTACAAAAGACTCATTTACAACCCACAATATTAGCATTGGAAAGAGGTGGAACAAGTCTCCAAGTGTTGTTGCGATGAAGAGTAGTGAACTCATCAATCATAGCTTGGCGCTAGTGAGAAAATTTGTTAGCTTGAGTGAAGGTTTTGGTATCAGTAATGGAGAATTCTGTAGTAGTAGTGGACTAGGTGATATAATCAAGAAAAAGTACAAGGAACACGAGTTTGATCATGTGTGAGAGTGACTATATGATGGATAATTGGTAAGCAGGGGGAGAGAGAATTTGAGGGAGTAGGTGATGTTTATGGGTGGAAAGGCAGAGGGAGAGAAATGATGATAGAAGAAGAAGAAGAATAAGACAAAGTTGCGGAAGGTGAAGTGAGACATTTATCAACATAAGAAAATGTGATTTTAAGAAAGCAAATATGACAAGAGATGTAAAGTTTAGTAGTAGTAAGGTCAAAACATTAGTAACCTTTATATGTAGAGGAGTAGTTAATAAAGGCACATGAAGTGAATTTTGATGTAAGTTTGTTAGGACAAGTAGATCCTAGAAAGGAAAAACGGGCAAGCCTAAAAAGATGAAGGTGTGTAAGGTTAGGTGGTGTATGAAAAAATAGCTAATGAGGGGATTTGTGTTAGAGAATAGGGGTAGGTAAATGATTGATAAGATTGACGGTAGTAGAGAAGAGTGAGGCCTATTTTGTTAATGTAACGAAGTTTGCGTTCAACAAGCCAATTTTGTTGGGGATATAAGGACAGGAGATACGAAGATTGATACCATTAGAATTAAGAAATTATGCAAAGTTCCTTTAATGAGTTAAGGAGTTCCTTCACATTGAAAGATTTTAATAATGGAAGAGAATAAATTTTCAATAGTTATTTTGAAGACTTGGAAACAAAATAAAGCATGAGATATTTGAGCTAGGAAAAAATCCATATAAACATAATAAATTTATTCACAAAAATAATGAAATATCTATAACTAGAAAGAGAAAGGAAGGGGGAGGGCCCCCAAATATTACAATAAACTAGTTGTAAGGGGTTATAGAAGTAGTATGATATTGTAAACAAAATGATAGACGAATACTTTTTCCTTGAAGACAAGAAATACAAGAAATTTGGTCATTTGACTTAATAGATAAACGATGAGATAGTTTAGATAAAGTTGAATGACATGTATGACGCATTGATGCCATAGATCTGTCGGAGCATAAGTGACTTGGAAGGCAATATGATTTCCAAACTTTCAGGGAATCTTTATTAGATAAAGATCCAGCGACATCTTGGAGTAGAGATCCTTTATAACATAATCAAATGGGTTAAATTCAATGAGACAAGAGTTGTTAGTTACAAATTTTGCAACAGATAATAAATTGGGACTAAGATTAAGAATAATAAGAACATTACGAAGATGAAATGGACGAGTGAAAATAGAGATAGTTAAGGAATCAGTTGATAGGAAATGTGTAATTATTATCGATAACCACTTGGTTAGATCTTTCATATCATGTAATAGATTCTACAATTTGAGAATTAAGAGTCATATGGGCAATAGTTCCAATGTCTGGTAGCCATTCAGTTATATTGCTAGAATTGAGTTAAAAAGTGTCTAGATTAGACTGAATATTTATGGCAAAAAAGGTCGTAGTAATATTGTTGGTATAATAAGAAAATCCATTTTGGTGATTTATGGATTTAAAGTAGCAAAAACTATTGTGAGCAGCAATGTGACACCACTTCTAACAAATTTGATATTGGGATATAGTTTTGGGTTAAGAAAAGGTGCTTTAGGTCTGGGATGGGTTATAATGGGTCGAATTATGATAATTGGATTAGAAAAAAATTGGTCTGATTTAGGTGAGAGGCTTGGGTTGGATGTGCTGGAGGCCCACTGCCAAAATTTGGGCCTATCCTGTATGGCCTGCCTATTAAAGCTAAGGTTATAATGCCCAACTCTTCTCTTATTTTTGCGAGTGTCGTGTCCTCCATTGTCTAGTCATCCTTTAGCGCATTCGTTAGTATTGTAAGACGAGAACTCTCCAATATATGAAGTTATAATTATTGCCTTAGGAGCAAGTGACGAGTGAATAGCAACAGACATTCCTCATAGAGGAGCAATTTTGCACGCAATTCAACAAATGATATAGGAGGGTGGTCGTGTTCAATGGTGGTGACAGAAGATTCGTATCCCAGAGGAAGATCATTGAGTGTAAAGAGGACAAGGTCAGTGTTGGGAATTTGGTCTCCTATTGCTGCTAGGTCATTTATAATATTGGAAGTTGGTCCTTTCTTTAGGGTATACAACCTTCAGTGAAGAATGGAACATTGCAAAGTCAGCTGCTACATAAAATGCTTCTTTAGGGTTACCCATAATGTTCAGATCATAGTATATTCCATTGCGAGTCGTGTTAGGGAGCTTGAGAGAGATGCACTAAGGAAATAGTACACTAGTTAATCAAATTTTAGAAAATTTTGAAATTATGAAGAAGTTGAACTTGATTAAGTTATAGTGGAGAAACAAAAACACTAATGTAGCCAAGGAGATTAAATGCAGTCAGAATTGCCTGGACTTGATTTCTCCAGGCAAGGTAATTAGTTGAATATAAGGTAGTGATAAGGAAATTTGTTATTTGATTGAAAGGAAGAACATGGATATTTAGTTCTGCCATCTATGATTGTTATTGTTTTGTCACTATTGTAATGGAAATCAATGTTTGGATACTTTTTAGATAATGTGGTGTTTGTTTTGGGTTGTCTATGTGGTGTATTGATGTTGGAATTTGGTTGATGCATTGTGGTAATAATGAAGGCTATTTGATTGGATCAAGATGTGAGCTCTAATACCATAATAACGTTTGCGAATAATAGAGTGTAAGGCTTGAATTGATGTTAATTATGGTGTACACTGTCCTTAATATACATGTGAATAAGATACATGATAAATAGGAATTATAAATGAAAGATTATAATCTAAATTAGGAAAGTGATAGGACTAAATGATATAGATAATTAGGATTTTATTTGATAAGATATTCTATCAAGAAGCATGTTGTTTCCGTTAGAATATGATCATTAATTTATACAAAGCTTAATCATGGAGGATAATTTAGTTTAGTTAAATTGATTTTGCATGCAAGTAATGATGTCAACATCTCTTTAGTAGATACATCAAAATCCCATTTGCGTGTGCACTTAAATTTTGTCTTCTTATGCTTTTCTTTTTCAACAACTTGGAATGATGTTGTTGTAGGCCTATCTTCTAATGCTTTTCTTTTTCAACAACTTGGAATGATGTTGTTGTAGACCTATCCCTCATGCATTGCTTTCCTCGGACTTAACAATATATAAATGTGTGTTTATGAGTGTGAGTTCTTTTTCTTTTTTTTTTAAAAATAAAATTTGCATTTGTTTAGTGGTTGGTTGTGAAAGAGAGATAAGGATGATGGAAGCTTTTATATTCTATCAAAGTGCACCACTTAAGTGTTTTTATAGAACTTTCTAAGCACAATCCTTAACAGTATAAAGAAAAGAAAATGAGGACCTACAATATACCTTAGTTGCATCTGAGAGCTGAGCTTAGAGAAGCGAAAGCGTGACGAAAGGGGGAGTTAGCTAGTGCTATAAGGCCTGCAGATTTGGGGGAATTTTTTATAATAACAAGGTCCACGTGTGATTTCTCACACCCTAAGATGTGCTTTCTTGTTGTTCGCAAAAACATACCAAGCTTTTACTTCTCTTTTCGTGTATTATTCTGAGTAATAATGAAGCACGAATAATTTAGGGATACCAACAGATTTGTCTATATTATGCCGACGAATTGAATCTTGTCAGATCCTTCAATAAACTAACTTGTTGGTAATTTCCTAAACATATTCCTAAAATATAGTACAAGACACGCACATTCCTACATGGTACATAAAAGAATCATGTATGTTCGAATGTCATATAAGCCAATGATAATAACGTTTTCGAGGAAAAAATAAAACTTATTTCAACTGCTCGTCTTTGATCTCCAATTCCTTCTCTTCATCGGTTAAGAAGCAATAGGTGAGTTGACCTCTAAGCTTCTTGGAGAGTTGTAGATTCGTAAGATTATGATAAAGTCTCAGATTGTTTTTGGTCTTCCTTAAAATTGATTATCGTGTGAAAAAATCTACATGCTTCTGGTCTTTAACGGAACATATATGGGAAAATAATAAAACACTGACAAATGTACATGTGGGTGCGTGAAACTGATTTGGCATATATTCATCTGATTTGGAGACAGCTAATTAGTTTCTAAGGACAGAAATTGCGCTATAAATCACAAGAGACTCCTTAGTTTTCTCATACCCATTTGCGAGTTTAATCATTGGCTACTATTAGTTGTACGCCATGTGTTCAAGGGAGATGTCTAAAATTCTACCATCTACGCTGGGCGGCACTGGAATCAATTACTTCTTCAACGAAAGTTCATGGAGTTAATTGGCTCTAATTTTGTTTTGGCGGTGGACCCGATTACGAAGAAGTTGATCTAATTGACGACACTAAGTGGAAATGCATTAAAGTACAAAGGGCACCGCCGCGACATATGCTTTTTAAAACCATAAGCATCAGAGAATGTTGTATGTGTCACTCATCTTAGATAATCACGACATTTATGCTCTAATATTAGCTAAGTGTTTTGTGGATAATTAGGTTCGACTAGATGAAGATTGCATAAATAGACGAACATTAGAGAGTAAATAGATCTTTTGTTTCGATTGTTTTCCTACGGCATGAAATTTATTTTTTTCTATAAAATAAGATAAATCTTAACCGCCGCTTCATGGCATGACATGAAGTGCAAGAAAACAACTGAAATATTATGTATATCATCATCCAAATCATGCATAAGGGTTGACCAAAACATAAACTTATATGAAAAGACTAGACTTCACAAATAACCCCAACAAGTGTACATATGTACATGATGTAGGTAAAAGACTAACATATAGATACGATATAATTGGAGTACCACCTAGGGCAAGAACCAGCGAATTCAACTGATCCTATATGGTCTTAATTATCTATGTTATGCCAATCTGGAATTGTCTCGAACAATTTTTAATGTTTTGCCATCTTAGCACTAGCTCATTCTTTCATGAGACAAATTAAGAGAATATGGAGACAGGAGGATTATTGTATCCATCTATGCAAGTTGAGTTGATTTGAGTTTTGTTGTCGTGTTTGTTGCTTGTCAACTTGCAATCTGTCTATTCGATGTCGATTCTGTGATTGTGACGTTATCCTATATAACCTACCTTAAAAACATACATATAAGAATAGGCAAGCCCTAAAAGCCTAACGTCATATAGCTCACGTTAATATTCACAATACGCACTTTACTAGTATTATGGCGAAATTAAAATCACTTAATTACCATATTCAGTATATTAACCTAAATTGATCCTATTGAGATGATCCTATTGAGATATAAAAATTTTATCTTAATTTCCATAAAGATGAAGATTTCATGTATGTTAATCATTGTTTTTCTCTTAACATTTTTCATAACAAAAATGCCTACTTCATTAGTGTCACTCGACTATAAGGAGAGAATGGCACCAAGGGGGGAGATGTGAAAGAACTCGACTAAAAGGGGAGGAGAGAATTCTTATATTTATTTCTACATCGTAATATCGATCTCATGATTGCTTTTTTATATCTTTCAAAGAGTAATTCAACTGACTTAGGTCCACATTGAAGAAAATCTGATAAACAAAGATAAAGCAAACTCATTTTAAGGTGAGACACAAATTACTTGTATTTTACGAACTCCTTTGCTACATTTGTTTTACCTTTGAAGCAAATAACATGTGGACACTCACAATGGAGATATAAATACTGATTGAGAAGACAATTGACTAAGACAATGATTATACGTACGGGTTTTTCTTGTAAAGAAGTAAGCTTGATTTTCTACAGAACAAATAGTATCACAAAACGAATAAGCTTGTAATGCCGAATTATTATCACAGGGACTTCAGAGTAGAGCAATTATTATTTATCTATGGCTGAAGTGTGATTGACAAGCATCGTATAAAATAATGATGGGGCGCATAATAATATGCATTTGATACTCCCATCATATATGTCCAGCTGATGCATTTAGCGTATAAATTATTTCTAATTTAGAACAATACTAAAGTAGGATTTATATGGAGAATACGTGCTCGATCTATACTTTGATCAGTAGATATTTTCTTGCGATATTTACATTTGATCAGTATTTGTACCTTCCGAATACCTTACAGGTGGCAAAACATTGTTTCCTAGGATAAACATACATTAAAGACTTAAGTCGTTCACGGCTCATTTAATTGCACATTAATAAAGTTTTGGATTATGACCAAAACATGACTTATTGAACTGAAGAAGTTAACGTCCCCTAAGTTTTGTTTGGTTCTAAATTAAAACTGTGCCGGACTTTTGATGGTCACGAAGCTAGAATGCCTACAGAGAAGTACAACTTACTTGTAAAAAACCAAGCAAGTAGGAAAGGTTAAGCTTAAATATTGTTGCTAATAATAAAGACAAATTACGACTTAATTAGCTAAACATCTCTATGTCTAACTAAGCAAACAAATCACTATAATATATATATATATATAATCATGTAATCACCTCAAACAACGAGGACATTCTATGCAGTAAATTAAATAAGATGCCTACACATAAGTACGTACAACTTATTTCTAAAAAACCAACAAAGTACAAAAGGTTAAGCTTAAATAATAACTATTGTTGCGTTGCGAATAATAAAGACAAATTATGACTTAATTAACTAAATATTTCTTTGTCTAAGGCAGACAAATCATTATGATAATATATATATATAATCATAATTACCTCAAACAAGGAGGACATTCCATGTAGTAAACAAGAGTAATCGTCCTTGTCCTCTATCAAATTGGTCAATAATCTGGATAGTCTAAATTGGTCTTATCTATGTAGACATGCGTGGTTTTGTCCCTAGACAGGAAAATACAATTAACTTCCTTTCTTTTTTTTTCTGCCGCAAGGCCGAAAGATAAGTTTATTCATAATGTATATGTAAAGCATCGTCCGGAGATGATAAGATTTTATTGATGCTGAAGTGTAATACGTCAAAGCCGCAAAATTAGTCGCATCTATCAATCGATATATGCCGCACATATACACAAAATTCTTAGGACAACTCCTTACATGCATGGTTTTGATCGACTTAGCGGAAATCAAGATGCCCTGGTCTGTGTCTAGCATACTAGGGAACTATAGATACTTACGTACTAAAAATTGCCCGCTAAGATGGTAACGTACTTATGTCGATATCTAGTTTTCTACAGGAGACTAGTGGTTGTAATAGTTACGTTCTAGGACGATAGTTGAGAAATGTTGAGTCGTGCATGCTTGCAGATTAGGTGTCATCATATACTCGCAACTCTTTTCTATTATGAACATCTCATTTTATAATCAAATTCCTGAATTAGGTACCTAGTTTTCTTCCCCAGTTGTTTTCAGTTGCGAACAAGCAGAATCATCGAAGCGTTACTTCTTGTCTAAAACAGTAATTCAATTCCTCCGTAGATCAAATGCTATTCATCTCTCTTCCATTTGTTTTGGGGTCAAGGAAAGGAGGTGGTAGGTAGTTTTCTACGTATCATCTCGAAAGTATTACACTTGAACGCTACACCCATAAGAAATTAACATCCATAACTATTTAAATTCTTAAGGACTCAATTTGCTTGATTAGACGAAACTTTTTATTCCTAGACCATCTTTACAAGACTAGATTATGAGGTAAAAGGCTAATGATACAAAGAGTAGATGACTACCAGGAAGTCTACTTCTCACCTAAATTCCATGTTACCAGACAAAACTAATGCCCATAGAGAAGGGCCTTTAGTTCTGCTGTTCCTGTCATTTCCCTAACACCAACTCTATATCTTGATATCTATTCGGCTAATTAATTACGATAATTAATTTCAAAGATAGAAACATTCTTGCTCTTTCTATCAATAGCCATGCTTTTCCAATTCTAAAAAGGTATGGCTTCATTAGCTACTTCATTATGCATTAGCATACAGAAAGAGAAGCATGATATGATGGTTATAAATACCTCTGATTCGCTATCCAATCTCAGCTTGTTAACCAGATACTTGGTTAATAATCGGACTGTTATTCTTCCATCCCTGAACATTTAAAACGTCAAAACAAAAGCGAATTAAGTCAACCGAAACATGAAGTTTCTTGGGAGTTGTTGAATTAGAATGAGCACATGGACAAAGGATATATAGGAGAAGACAGACAGTGGACGGATTACAAAGATTAAGAAGTCTGTCTTACTTGATTTTCAGGTAGCTCCTGGATATTTGAGGCAAGAATGGTTCTTTAGCTCTGCATTAGACACCAAATTAAGCATTTCGTTATAAAGGAGGAAAATTTAGTATTTGAAATGTTTGAGAAAATATATATTAAAAAATGTTCTTGAAAGAAAAATAATGGTTTATTCTCCAGTTCTCACGTGCGTTTGCGAACTTACTGATATTGAGACGCTTGTAACATAAACCAAATTCCCGAATGAGGTCTCCTACAAGGATCCACGACCCTAAAATCAGAGGTCGGTTCGGCGACATCTATTCTACTATAGACTTGATGATGCAAGGGACGAGAAAAATAGGAACCCAGTGGCATCAATGAAGAAGAAGAGGAAGTCGCAGCTAGAACGTTGTATGGCATAGGCCTACATGCCCAGTTAGCCTCCTGATGTTGAGGAGGATTGTAAGTAGTATTTGAGCTGCTTCCATGGAGCTGTTGGTGCTGAAACAGCAACGATGTGGTGGCACAAGATGATGGGATATTCATAAATGGCCTTGGAGGAGCTGTAAATTCTGGGAACGGAAAGACTGGAGAGCTCAATGTCCTCGGATGAAGTGATGAACTGCTTCTTGTTAATAGATCAAGCTCTATCAATCCTCCTGCTTCTCCTCTAGGTGTTTGATCCGGTATTTGACCCTGATATTGTTTACTATCTTCACCACTTGTAGTATCCTGGCCACCAATTCTCAGTTGCAGCCAGCCTTCATCTTTCTCTTCTTGTACAACGTCTTTAGAGCTTGAACCACATTCATTAAGACTGTTAGTTCTTGATTCATCTTCTGCCATGGGATTAGCAACTAGATCAGATCCTAAAGAAGCTTCGGGAATATTGGTACAATACTCATAACCTTCTAATCGATTCACAAGACCAACACTCTCCTCATCAGCATAACTACCAACACAACCACCATAACCGCCACAAAGCACAAGCTGCAGTCTCTGTTGTTGTGGTTTAGAGAGAGTTTGAGCAGGAACCATGGTCATATCGGAGAGCCCGGAAAACGAGACGGGTGATAGTTGTTGACGACGGTTTGAAAGTCAGCCATGGATTGAAAGGTTTGTAAAGTGAGAGTGATATTTGAAAGAGGGTATAGTTAATGCCATGAGAGAGAGAGAGAGAGCGCCCATTCACCGGGTAAGGGCTGTTTCATATTAAACATAACCGAGGACAACTAGGAGAATAACCATCGCAAATCTCACTTTCCATAATTCTCTTTGTTTGGAAGGTAGTGATGAGAATGAAATAATGGAAGCAGAGAAAAATAAGAGAGAAAGACGGGCGGTCAGTAAGTCGGTTATGTTACATTATGATATTATGAATTCTTCTTTTTTCTTTTGACTTTATTACTAGGGATATGTGTACATGTTACATTCCTTGCGCCGAGAAAATTACAGGATCATATAAAAACATAATTAATCAGAAAAGGGAAGGGACATCCAGCCAACAACTTTGTGGCATGTCAAATGGCTGTAAGAACTTGCTTCATTCTCGAAATTATCCAACAAAAAGGTCCTTTCTAGCCTCAATGTTTTGGGAATTGTAGGATCCTCATTAAGACAGCTAGTCAACAACTACAACACCGATTTTGGGCTCATAATTTGGACCCATCATCTTGGATATTTTCAAGCCCTCTTCTTTCCCCACCATCAACAGATGACACGGTGCGTATACATTTTCCGAGTCGACTTGGGATTTGAATAACTATATGATTCAAGTTTTAAAATTTTATTATTTCAATATTCTAATTATTAAAATTTTATTTAATTTTTAATCATTTTATAACATATCTTATTTAATATCCTAAACGAAAATTAACGAAATCATAAATAAAAACATAATCTACAAATTGCACGTGTCTATTTGGGGACGT
This sequence comes from Erythroxylum longipes, assembly GCA_027563885.1. NCBI lineage: Eukaryota > Viridiplantae > Streptophyta > Magnoliopsida > Malpighiales > Erythroxylaceae > Erythroxylum > Erythroxylum longipes. Next base: position 7,811,425 of record JAOQMS010000001.1, on the reverse strand, counting down.
CAACTATAATTTTTAAGAGAACTAAGTTGAAGATCGAATTTAAAAGTTGAAAAAGTGGAATATAGTTTCATGCAAGAAAATTTGAATCTCTTTAGAATTCAATATTTGGCTTATTTGAGAATCTTAATCATATGAAAACATGTCCAAATTTTGAACTTATGAACAAAGCTCGTATTTCAGTACCTATATGCTAGACCATGAGGTACTAGAATTAGAACATGGGTGTTTAATTTCATTCGACTTGTATATGTATATTAATGAGCCCAAAAAAAAAAAAAACACATTCCCCTTAACGCAACAAATGTTCCCTGGACGTTCAATAGATATCTTTTTGATCTAAATGGTTTAGGTTTGATGATAAAAGTTTTAACAAATTTATTTGTTTGAACGAACTTGAGGTAGCTTAGTATCTATGTTCTGTGAAACAATTTAGAAAGAATAATAAATTTTCCTATTACATCTTGAACATGAAAATTTACCAATATCAAAAAAGTTATGTTTTTCTTTAAATAAAAAAATTGGTTATTTAACGGTACTATAATAATTAAAGAGAAGAGGAAGGAACGAGGGATACAGAAGTGGTAGGCAGAGCAATGGCATAATGACCGGTGACAAACTCTAAAATAATCAAAGCATGAAACTCAAGATAAGAGTAAGTCATCAATTAAGAGGTAATTATGAACGAATAAATGGGGGCACGATGGTGTTTCCCCACATCCTCAGGAAGCAGGAAGAACACACTTGCATAACCATGTGCCTTCCCTCCCACCCTTCTTGCAGCAATTGTGTACGTGAGGGCTCTCTCATTTTATTCCATTCAAATATATATTATGAAACATATGCATATATTCTTTTTGGTCTTGTTAGTTTCTTAAAGAAATTAAGGTAGTTCTACTTAAAAAGATTTATAATGTGTGAAGCATAAAGTTTAATTAATCAATCATACTAACAATTTGTGAAAATACATATGCCTCTCTTTGTTGGTTATCCCCATGCCTCCTTGCTATTTAGTAAAAGAATCTCAATATCAAATGATGATTTTCTTTTAAAATGTAAGAAATGTTGGTGGTCGCTATTAGGATAGCCTCTTTATGAAAAATTGTTAATTTCTCGTTCCAGCCCATCAAGCATGGTCCTTCTCTCTCAGAATTGATTAAGACTTTTTTTCTTTGATTTTAGAAGTTTTCAAATCAAACAAATTCTTTCAACTAAATTTAAGGATGGGATTCAATATGACATGCTATTTTAGTTGACTAATATTAAAATTGTTTAGAGCTCTAGTTCCAGTGACTAGGTTCCTTAACTTCGAATAATATTGATAGATGGCCAAATTTGTTTTTTGTTATATTTATATTAGTAACAACAATTGGAAAATGATGAGCTATATGCCTTGCTAGCTTTTTCTTTAAGGATTTAATGTTTTCGTGCAAGAACATTAAGTTTGTTGCGTTGCATGCATGCCTAAGGAATGGAAAATATATAAAAACTGAGGATCACGAGGCAATTCATCGGCATGGAACAACTTGAGCTTGGAACAAAAGTATGCAAAAAAAAGAAGGTCCTTAAAATGAAAATGTTTTTCACCCTAAAATCCCCACATTATGAACATTTATCTCTTACTCTCATTAATAATGTGATTACACACACACACACACAAATACACACACACACACACACACAAAATTTAAGTGCACTTTTACTAATTTTATAATCCAATTCTAACATATATATTTAACAGAAATATAAATTAGAATAACATATAAACTAAATACGACGGAAAATGAAATACCTTCGACCATTATTGTTTGTGCTTGAAGAGTCTATGTTTTAGAATTCATCTAAGCTCTTAATTCCCAATCCGATGGTGTATTTTTCATAAAAGAAAAGAAGCTTAAGGACTCCAAAAATATGAATGAAAAACATATAAACATGTGCTTACATAAAACACATTGGTTGTTACCACAAAATAGGACATTAATAGCCACCAATTTCATAACGTTAGACCACCTTTTATGGGTATTAAACTAAAATATGAACGTTTCTCATATTCTCCCATTTGGTCCATATGTTTAGCTTTGTATCATATTCTAATCCGATCTAGATATAATATATGAATCATGGCAATAGGTTCTCTAGTAATTGAGTATTATCTTCCATGTATTACAATATATTACATTTAGTATTCACATGAATGTGGTAACATTACGTAATGAATAAAACCTATGTTTATTCCTGGTCCAAAAGAATCAATTTTCTCAAAATTTACTAATGTGCACCATAATATGAGAAAATATTATAAAAGTTTCGTGAAAATAACATTGTCCACACATTGAAAACTATATAATGGAACCCAATCTCATTCTAACAACATGATCCTTGAACTTCAATGGTGGCATGCCTTTTGTTAAAGGATTAGTTATCATTAATTCAATGCTAACGTGCTCAATGAACACTTTCTTGACCTTAACATGTTTCCTTATAGATAAAAACTTAAGGTTGATATGTTTACTCCAACTACCACTCTTATTGTTTTTAGCTAGAAAACAACAGCTGAATTGTCACATATATTCTCCATGGTTTAGAAAAGGAATCCATATGTTTAAGCCCATATATGAAACTCTTTACCATATGCCATGTGATGTAGTCTCAAAATAAGAAACAAACTTAGCCTTCATGGTGAAATTAATAGTGAAAGATAGCTTAACACTCCTTCAAGATGTGGCTCCATGGGCAAACATAAAGATATAACCTGATGTTGATTTTCGTTAATTAACACACCTAGGAAAATTTGAATATGAGTACCCTATTACCTTCAAATTGTCGGTTCGTCTGTACATAAGCTCCCTTGAAGGTACCTCAATACTTTCTTTGTAGCTCTCTAGTGATTAATCCTGGGTTCACTCTAATATCTGCCTAACATTCCAACAACAAATGCAATGTCAGGTTTTGTACAATCCTGAACATACATAAGGCTTTTGATTGCAAAAGCATATGGAATGTTTTTCATTTGTTCCTTTTCAAAATCATTTTTCGAGAATTGGTCCAAATTGAAACTATCCCCTTTCATAATAAGCGTTAAATTTGGTGAATAATCTTTCATATGAAATCTCTCTAAAACTTTATTAATATAGGTTTCTTAAGACAAACCCAAAATATCTCATAATCTATCTCAATGGATCTTAATGCCAATGACATATGACGCATCACCCATAGCTTTCATTTTAAAATTCTTAAAGAGAAATTGTTTCACGTCATGTAGCAATGTCCTTATCATTGGTTGCAAGTAATATGTCATTCACATATAATACAAGAAAACAAATTTTACTCCCACTAACCTTTTGGTATATACATTGATCTATGATATTTTCTTCAAAACTAAATGATGATATAATATCATGAAATTTCAAATACCACTGGCAGGATGCTTGTTTCAATCCGTATATGGATCTTTTAAGCTTGCAAACCAAATTCTCACCATTATTAGAGGAGAATCCTTTTGGTTGTTTCATGTAAACCTCTTCATATAGGTCACCATTTAAGAAAGTTGTTTTCACATCTATTTGATGCAATTCCATGTCAAACTGAGCAACCAATGCCAAAATTATGTAAAGTGAATCTTTTCTAGACACAGGAGGAAATGTATCTGTATAATCGATTCCTTCTTTTTGAGTGAATTCTTTAGCAATGAGTCTTGTCTTGTATCTCTTAATGTTGCCTAATAAGTCTTTCTTTGTCTCAAATAATCATTTCCAACCTATGGGTTTTTCTCCTTTAGGCAACTTAGTAGGATCCTAAATATTGTTATTCTTCATGCAATTCATTTTTTCCTTTGTGGCATTGTACCATAAATTTGATTCTTTGTTACTCATAGCTTGTGAAAAGGTTTTAAGATGATTCTTGTCTCCTATATTGTACTCAGATTCTTGTAGATATACAAGATAATCACTAATAATAGCTGATTTCCTTATTCTAGTTGATCTCCTTAATGTTACACCAACATCTTCCTGTAGAGTCTATGTTTCAACTGGTTGTTGAATGCTTTAAGGTAATTCCTGAATAACTGGACCTACTAAATTATTAGCAAATTATGGAATTTCTTGATTGTCATTTCTGTTGATTGTAGGTTGTTGAATTTCAACAGTTAGTTATATAATGTCTATTTGAACCTGAGGAGCATTGTGAATGACAATCACCATACTATTTGAGGTGGAAGGTTGAGTATCCATATAATCATTATCAAAACTATTTCTTGAAATTGATCCCTCCTCAAGTCATTCTTAAGAAATTTTGCATTTTTTGATTCCACAATTCTAGTATGATGTGATGGATAATAGAACCTATATCATTTAGACCTTTCAGACTATCCAGTGAAATACCGACTTATAGTTGTTAGGTCAAATTTCTTCTCTTGTGGATTATAAATTCTTATTTCAAACGGACATCCCCAAATGTGTATATGTTGCAAACTTGGTTTCCAACATTTAAATAACGTAAATGGTGTCTTTCGAACAACCTTGATTGGTACTCAGTTTAATATATACACTGTTGTCTTAACAGCTTCAGTCCACAAGGATTGAGGAAGTTTAGAGTTACTTAACATACTCCATACCGTGTCTAATAATATTTGGTTTCTTCTTTCTGTCACATTATTCTGGTCTGGAGATCTAGGCATAATGTATTAGGCTACCATCCCATTTTGTTAAAGATACCTCACAATTAGACCAAGCGCTTATCCACCTTCATTATATCTACCATAATATTCCTTACTTTTATTATATCTCACGATCTTAATTTGGTTACCACATTGTTTCTATGCTTTAGCTTTGAATTTTTTGAAAGCATCTAGTGCTTCATTCTTGTTATGAAGCAAGTAAAGATACATATATCATGAATAATTATCTATAAATGAGATGAAGTATTTCTGACCATACGAGTCTAGATCTGGACTACAAATATTCGTATGTATGATCTCTAATATGTCTGAACTTCTCTTGGCACCTTTCTTTGATTTTTTGGTCTTCTTTCCCTTTATATAGTCCATATAAGTTTCAAAATTAGTAAAATTCAAAGTACTAAGTACTTTTTCATTCACCAATCTTTTAATCCTTTCTATGGAGATGTTCATATTATTTGATGCGACAACATAGAGAAATTTTCATTCATGACATAATATTTTGTTCCAGTATGAACATGTATTGCATTGTAATAGGTATTATCTTGTAAATTAAAATGGAAAAGAATATCAAATAATGTACCATTCCCAGTAAATTGAAATTTATAATTTAATTTGAAAGATTCATTTGAAAAATCAAAGGAATATCCAAATGGTACAAGTCTTGAAACTGAAATCTATTTCCTAGAGAAATTGGGAATATGAAATATCTTTTCTAATTTTAAAATAAAACTAGGATATAAAATTAAATTGCAATCCCTAACAGACTCCACATGTGAACGTATTTTGTTTTTACATAAGATATACTGTTCACTTCCTACTAGTTTCCATAGGATTTGCAAATCCTGCAACTCATTTGTAATATAGATTGTACAACTAGAATCAATTCACCATATTTGTTGACAAACTTCAGCTATATTATACTCAGAACAAACTAGTGAGATTAGGTTACCTTTATTTTCAAGTCATTCCTTGTGTTTGACACAATCCTTCTTCATGTGTCTTTTTTTCTTGCAAAAGAAGCACTTAGATTCCTTTTTAGTGTTAGCTTATTTGAACTTTTCCCCTTGATTCAACTTGATTCTTTCCTTGAACAACCAGATGTGCACTCTTCAAACTCTCTCCTTATTCCATCAACAATCTTCTTTCCTTTAACACATATGGTAATGAATTCAGTTATTGACCACTTATCCTTACGTGTATTATAAAAGATTTTATATGGTGGTGGAAGGGTGTTCAAAATGTAATTCTCAAGGAAAGAATCAAGCATCCTCTAGTTTCTTTAACTAAGCTGCAATGCCTTTCATCTTCATGATGTGCTCACGTACACCTTAGACGCTGATGAGCCTTATAAATGAAAACTTCATAATCAGGGTGCTTACAAATACTTTTTTCGAAGTTTTGAATTGCTCATCAATAGCCTTTAATAGAGCACAGACATTGTCACGTTGTTCTACAAAACCACGAATGCCAGCAGAAATTTTGGTTTTTATGAACATCACACTTAGGTGATTAGATTACTCCCAACGTCCATAAAGAATAATTTCAGCTATAGTACTGGCCTCAGTTACCTTAGGAGGTTCATCCTCCTGGATAACATAATCAATGTCCATCCACCCTAGATGAACTCCTTCCAAATCTTATAGTTTTCACCCCTCAATTTTGGAATTTAACAACTTGTATCAGAGAAACTAACAATTTGAATAACTTCATAATTTAAACATACATTCCACTTATCAATAAATTAAGGCTAACAAACTATATATATGTATTACTAATGTAAAACATATTTTAAAAGACATAAATCAAATGACATAAAATTGTTTGTAGGCTAAATTTTTAATTCAAACAGATTTATGCTAAACTTTACAATAAAACTATCAAATTATATTCCAATTTCTAATACTTGTGAAAAAATTAGAAAAAATAATTTGATATTCCCCATTATTAATTATTCAAATATAATAATAATTCCTGTGAGATAAAATTTATCACACTAAAATAGTTAACTACTATTAAAAGTCTCAACACTTTATATGATTAAAATTACATAAATATATAATTTTATATAATTAAAGTTGCTGTGGCTAAGCCCTAAAAATTAATCACAAAAATATTTTATCTAAAATTTTATTCACAATGTAAAATATATACATAATAGTCATGTGACTATCTGCTTCATGTTGAATGTTTATACAAATATAATTTTAACAAATAATATTTTCCCTATGAGGAAGCTGGTTCAAGCCCTAACTACTACAAGAGAATTTGTTTTTTATAACAAAACACAAAACGATATCATCTAGTCAAATGAGTCTTCTTAAACCTCCATCTGGGTTAGAATGACTTGATTCGTTACTTGTCATATACCAAACAAAACTAGACCAGAAAAACATCATAAAAATTAAAATTTTAAATGTAGAAATACTTCCAAAACACTTAATTGAAGATTTCTACCTTTAATTGAAAGAAAAATGCCCAAAAACAACTCTAAAAAGCATATTTTCAAATCTGAAATTTTTTCCAGAATATGAAATTCTACAAAAGCTCTAACAAGGTAGAGGTTAACTGCTCTAATACCAAATCTAATCAAATTTTAGCATATATATTCAACAGTAATATATGTTAGAATAACATATAAACGAAATACCTCTAGCTATTATTATTTGTTCTTGGAGAGTTTGTGTTTTGATCTAGATAAGGGTAATAAAGTAGCCCAATAAATGATCTAGATTAATGAGTCGAAGATCGGGTGAAAAAATGATCCTTTTTAGTGTAGACCTGGTCTATATCGGCCTTGTGATAAGGAAGCTCGATATGGAAGCTATATAAATAGGTTATGGTCTCCTACAGTCGCTCAGATCAATCGCGAGCATACATAATCTCTGACCCGTTAGGAGACCTCGCTTGTTGAGAAAACTGTAGGAAGGCCTAGACCACGTGCTAGTAAACACTTTCTATAAAGGTCCCAGGAGATTGGAGCTTGTTTGGAGGCCGAAAACTGCTTCGGAACACGGGATGAAACTGAAATCAAGTATTCCACATTCCTTCGTTTTTAATCCTTTCATTGCCGATTTTAGGTATGTAATAAGGACTGTACTACGTATTTCACATAGTATCAGAGCAATCACGTGATTGGATTGCTGAAAACAAAGGTTTTTCAATTTTTCATCTCATATGGTTTTTCTCCCTTTTTGATTTGTTTTCGGTTTTTCACGTAAATAATTACGTAGAAGTGGTATACATAAGGCTAGTTATGGAAAACGGGTCAAAAGTGGGCCAAACGGAGTAAAAAAGGGATTCCAAGATGCCGAAAATCACCTCTAGCGTCAGAGGCATAACCCAACGTTGGGCGCGTGTAGTCGCTACAGTACAGGGGAGAGGATGGTATGAATTGCACGCGCCAATCGTGTACAGCCACGTCCTTCCAGTCGAAGCGTGACATGTGTTAAGTAGGCGACGCATGCGCTGGATGCAGCTTGAGCTCCCACAGGCGTGGGTATACGGGCATGTGCGTTGTACGCGCCCATCCGGACCGAACACGTGGCACAATTGATGGAGGACACATGGCGGCACGTGAGTGGCGCATGGTACGCATGCACCAGATGCAAGCGCTCATTAGCCCTCCCGCGTGCAGCGTAAGTGAGCCGATGTGGCTTCTGCGTCAGTGGTTGACGTTAGCTATACGGACATGCTATAGTAACCGAAAAAGGAAAATTTCAAAAATTCCCATAAAGCTATCCTAGGTCTTTCTAGGTCAGTTTTCAGGTTGGGGAAAGTTTTAAAGTAATTTTCTAATTTTTTTGGATTTATTATATTGATAATTGGATTCCATAAAAGTCTTTAAAGCTTTTTTAAAGCCGATTTTGGGTGCATTTTTGTACTCTGAGCAGCACATAAGGGATACACTTAAAGTTTTATATCTCGTGTGGTAGGTTTGGTATTTGAAAAAGTACAATGGACAATCTTATTGAGAATTTTTAAATAAAAATCTCAAATGAAGTTTAAAGACTGATAATAGTGTTTTGTATGATGTTTTAGGGTAGTTTGTTGTGCATTTTGTGTTAAATTGAGCGGGAATTTAGGGTTTAATTAGATTAGTTTTGGTGTTTAATTGTTTTATTGAGTTAGTCTGAATCTTTGAGCTTAAATTGTATATTTTTGAGGTACCTTGATGTGTGTGCTAATGTTGCAGGGTAAACAAAGAAGAACGGTGAAGATCTGAAGAGTTTTGGGCTAAAAGACACAGGCCATGATCGTGTACAGTGGCCACGATCGTGACAGAAAAGGAAGATTCAAAGGCAGCCAAGCCACGATTGTGCACTAGGAGCCACGATCATGACAGAGAGCGTCAAGTTAGGCCACGGTAGTGTGCTTCAGGCCACGATCATGACAGAAGGGAAAAAGTGCCGACCATGATCGTGACAGGCAGGGTCACAATCGTGCCCTACATCAGGTTGACATGAAAACTCAAATTTTGAGTGATTTTGAGGACCGTTTTGACCTTGATTTTGACCTAGGGCCTCCACAGAATAAATAAAACATGATGTGGTAGCTGCCAATAGTTATTAGAGAGTGAAGAGAGTTGTGCCAAAAGGGTGAAATTCTGTCAAATCTGAGACAGACCTAGAGAGATTAAGAGATTGAGGAAGGAGACAAAGGAAGAGAAACACAGAGACGTGCTAGATGTAAAGTACTTCCCAGAATAGGTGGTTTCTCACCGTTGTCGCTTCGAGATTTTGTTCCCGACAGTATTTCCATTTATTTCAGTTTTATTTATGTATAGAATTGAAATAGGTGTTGAAATTCGTTATGTGAATGTTGAGTTTATGTTTATACTTACTTTTGAATTTTGATTTTTGAGGTTAATAAAATTTATTCGATTGTGTTCTCTTATTGAGTTGATTGTGATTTCAATTCTGTTTTTAATCATTTTGGAACAAAATGAGAGGGTGAGCCGGGTAAAAATCATCGATTTGGGGCTAATGAGAGTTAGGTGAATCAATAGGTAGAGAATTGAATCAAGCCGGTAGAGTCGTGTAATGAGAGATCAAGCATAGATTCTCGGTAGGTTAATAACAATTTTATAACTAATTTAGGTTTTAGACCAATTATAGATTGAGAGATCACAATTCTCATAATTTGAATTAGGGATTACTAATTAAGGTTAAGAATTATAACTCGAGAGAGAGGTGAATTAAATTCACCCTAGGACCGCCTAGACACGTTAACTCAATAATTACATAATTGTTAGGTTTCTTAGTTTCGAATTAAAATTGCCTTTCTCTTTCTCGGTAAATTCTAGGTCGATTTTGGGTTAGGCTATGATTTTGCTATTTTATTGACTCTCTAGCACTTTAATTTCTCATATTGATTTCTGCATTAGTTGTTTAATTAGGTTAATTGCGAACTTAGCTGCCTTTAGATTTTAGGACTAGTTCTTTTCCTCGTGAGATCGACACCTTAGGTACTACGCGAATGACCTGTGCACTTGCAGTAATTACCAAGACTATAATAATTAAAACTTAGCGTATGTAACCTTGAGCGAACAAAGACAATGTTTTAAGTTTTTGTATGTGATTATTTGACTGTGGATTTAGATTTTAAATTTATGATTAATTTTCACATACATTATGACCATATAGAATGTAAGGATGACATAAAGTTCTATCCCTTGTGTTAGTGGACTTTTTGAGATAGTGATGAGAATGTAGTCACCAAAGTGACCTTTCAAATCAGGATTTTGGATTGTTCTACTTACATGTTAGGGGATGTCTCTGGCTTTATATTTGGTTATTTTGCCCAAAGGTGTTGGCCTTATATAAAGTTTTGAGATGTTCATAAAGGCAATAGATGGAGGAAAGTCATTGCTTAAATGATCTATTCACCTAAAGGTGGTAGTGTCATGAGAGTTAATAGTTTGTACTCTGTTTGCTTTTATGCGAGTGTCTAATTGCATATATTATGTATTTAGCCCAAAGGTGTTTCATAATATGTGTGATTTGATTCTCGGTATAGATACTTTTTTATTGTTTTAAAGTATCGTTGTTATCTTACATTTATACTGATTTTGACTTTGTCTAATTTTCAGTCACCTTTTCGGTTAACAACAATGCTGTCACCATTGAAACCTTGAATGGTTTCAACTTCAGGAAGTGGAAGAAGGACATGGAGTTCATATTGGATATGGCGGACGTCAGTATGGATATGTACATCGAGCGGCCTCCCCCACTTACAGATGTCAGCTTAGAAGCTGACAAAGCAGCTATGGTAACCTGGGAAAGGTCAAATAAGATGTACTATTTGACCATTAAGAGGTCGATACTGGATCATTTGTTGAGTGGACTGGCGGACACAACTGTAGCACAGGAGTTCATAGCCAACATATCCCAGAGATACAGGGTCTCTTCTCATACTGAGTGAAGTGCTTTGATCATGGAGCTATTCTCTATGAGGTACACTGGATAGGGAGGCGTATGCGAGTATATCATCTAGATGGTGCACCTTTAGAGTAGGCTAAAGGTATTGGATATACCGATCATTGACTTGCTGATAGTGCATCAGGCATTGAACACTCTTCCTCAGGAGTTTGAGATTTTGGCCACTTCTTACATCTCACAGGATGAAAACTAAGACATCAATGCCCTGATTTCACGGTGTGCTACAGCAGAAGAGAAGATCAAAAGCTCTCTTTATTCAGCTATGTTTGTAGCTGCGAAGGGCAAGGAGAAGGCTAAACCCCAGCAACCTAAAGGTAAGGGTAAGGGTAAGATACCCAAATCCTCTCCTTAGATTCAGAGTGGGCAGTAGAGCATTGTGAAGGACCCACATGACCTTAAGAGTATGAGATGCTTTTTCTGTAAGAAGAAGGGGCACATGAAGTCTGACTGCACGAAGTACAAGCTTTGGAAAGTCAAACAGGGGCTATCAGGTAACTCCTCGGCCTTTATGATTCATGAATCCAATGTGGCTATAACCACATCAACTTCTTGGTGGTTAGATAGTGGAGCTTCTAGCCATGTTACTTCCACAATGCAGGGGTTCATATCTAGGAGAAGGCCGACTAGAGGGGAGCAAAAGCTAATGGATGAAACCTCGATACGAGGTTTGTTTTGTATCTACGAGGCACATTTTATATACCATCTTTTAGATAGAATTTGATATCTATATCAGTTTTGGATAAGGAAGTTTATCATTTTGTATTTGATATTACAGTTGTAAATATTTCTATCAATACAAGACATATCAATACTGCCTTCTTATCCTACGAACTATATAGTATGTGTCTTACTCCTAATGAGATGTATGCCTCTTCTTATATTGCTAAACCTATTACTCGAAAGAGGACCTCTATAAAGGACATATCGTACATGTTGTAGCATAAAAGCCTTGACCACATTTCCAAGGAGAGGGTTGAGAGACTGATAAAGGATAACATTCTCCCAACTCTGGACTTCAATGACTAGAGACATGTGTCGATTATTGTAGGGGCAAGTTGACCAAGATAAAGAAGGGGTCAACTTGTGCTTCAGGCTTATTGGACTTCATATATACGGATGTTAGTGGTCCCTATACGGTTACATTGTGCAATGTGAGATACTTCTTGACATTTATAGATGATTATTCCCAATATGGTTATCTGTTCTGGTTTAAAGAGAAGTCTGAAGTTTTTAATAAATTCAAGGTCTTTAAGACTGAAGTTGAGAACCAATTGGGAAGATCAATAAAGATTGTCAGATCTAATAGAGGAGGGGAATACTATGGTAGGTATGGGATTGCAAGACAAAAAAAGGGTTCGTTTGTTAGGTATTTGGAATCAGTTGGAACAGTGGCTCAGTTCACTATGCTAGGTAGTCTTGAGCAAAATGGTCTGGCCGAAAGGCGTAATTGCACCTTAAAGGACATGATGAGGTCAATGCAGAGCAGGACTAATCTACCCGAATACCTTTGGGGTGAAGCCATCAAGAGGGCATTATATATCTTGAATAGAGTCCCAAGCAAGTTAATGTCAAAGATGCCTTTTGAGCTTTGGGTTAGAAGGAAGCCAAGCTTTGCACACATTGGGGCTGCCCTATTGAGGTGAGGTTATATAATCCTAATGAGAGTAAATTACAACCTCATTCAACTCGTTGCTATTTAGTAGGTTATCCTGACTACTTTCAACTCGTTGCTATTTAGTAGGTTATCCTGACTACTCTAAAGGCTATAGATTCTACTGTAGAGAGGGAGGGGCCAGAATATTGTAATCATAGATGGTGAAGTTCCTGGAATTCAATGTCTATGATGAAGGAGGATCTTCACATCCTTCAAAAGTTAGCAGAACAAATACTACAATTATTTTGTATCCACCTCTCATACAATCAGCTCCGGTGGATGAAGGCTTGAGTACCGTGCCTAAGTAGGTACAGGAACCTACTTCTATTCAGGAAAACGTTTATGAGGTATAAGAGCCTGTCTAGTTATGCAGATCCACCAGAGAGAGACGACCTGCTATCTCATCAAATTACATAGTCTATCTGGGTAAGCAAGACTATAATATTAGACATGTTATGGATCCAGCTACTTTTTCAAAGGCCGTTTTTGGACCCCATGCAGATCGGTGGTAGGAAGTAATAAAGGATGAAATGCAATCTATAAGGTATAATAAGGTATGGGAGCTCGTTGATTTACCTCAACATTGTAGGCCTGTTAGCTACAAGTGGCTATTTAAGACCAAGAAGGACACACAGGGGTCAAGTTGGCAGTTTAGGATTCACTCAGAGAGGAGTTAACTTCAATGTTACCTTCTCTCCTGTGTCCTCGAAGGATGCATTTACAATAATTATGGCATTAGTGGCTCATTATAATATGGAGCTACAACAGATGGATGTTAAGACCACTTTCCTGAATGGTAACCTTTATGAAGAGATTTATATGGAGCAGCCTAAAGGATTTTAGGATCATGATGCAACTGACAAGGTTTGCAAGTTGAATAAATCAATATATGGTTTAAAGCAAGTTCCAAACAGTGGTACCTAAAGTTTGAAGAGGTTTTGACCTCATTGAGCTTTGTGGAGAACAAAGTCGAAAGATGCTTATACTATAAGGTCAGGGGGAGCAAAGTCATCTTCATACTACTGTATGTCAATGATATCTTACTCACGTCAAATGATTTAACCATGTTGTATGAAGTTAAGCAACTTTTGGCAAAATATTTTGACATGAAGGATTTGGGTGAAGCATCTGTTGTCCTCAGTATACAGATTCATCGAGACAGATCTCAATACTCGTTGAACCTCTCGTAAAGCGTATACATTGAGCGAATGATACAAAGGTTTAATATGGTTGAATGTAGACTTGTTGTAGCACTTATCTCTCATGGAGAGAGATTATCTTTGGCACAGTGTCCAAATAACGAGGTTGAGAGAGAGACTATGAGGAATGTTTCGTATTCTAGTGCTGTTGGTAGCCTGATGTATGCCTAGGTGTGCACTAGATTGGACATTGCATTTGCTGTTGGACTGCTAGGTTGATATCTGGCTAACCCAGGTGTGGACTATTGGAATGTAGTCAAACGGGTGTTGAGATACCTAAAGGGTACCCAGGATTATACGTTGACATACAGAAAAGTCAACGATTTGAACCTCACAGGGTATACGGACGCCAATTTTGCTATATGGCCAGATGATCGCAAGTCCACTTCAGCATACATTTTCATGTTGGCAGATGGTGCGGTATTGTGGAAAAGTGTCAAGCAGACACTAATTACTTCCTCAATATGCATGCAAAGTTTGTTGCATGTTATAGAGCTGCTACACAGGAGGTTTGGCTCAGAAACTTGATTTCTGAGTTGTCTGTGGTAGATTCGAATGCTACACTCATACGGTTGTACTATGATAATCTTGTTGTAGTGTTGTTCAGTAACAAAAACAAGAGTATCATGGGGTCTAAGCATTTGGAGGTCAAGTATTTGATCATAAAGGAGTTGATCTAGCAAGGTGACGTTGAAGTGGAGCACATCAGGACTGAGGAGATGTTAGTTGATTCGTTGACTAAAGGACTTCGCCCACTAGTGTTTGCTGTACATGTATCCGATATGGGTGTGTTGAAGTCTTTAGGCAGCAGTAGTTAGGGATCGTTGTATTTTGCTCCTTAAATGATTGTACATTTTGTTGTATTATGACATTATGATTATTTATTGATAAAGATGATGATATTTTTCCTCAGTAATAGTTGTTTTACATATAGTCATAATACATGTAGAAGTCGTAAGATTTGTGTTGAACTTAAACATTTTAGAGGTCATTAGGCATTTATAAAGATTGACCTGGAGCCTATATCATTAAAGACATAAAGTTTATATGGATATCCTTAAAGTTTCATATGACGCAGGGGATAAAGTTTTTAATTCTATAAAGGTCCTCTAATGCTGTTTAGCATTCAGTTGGAGAACATAAAGGTTTTCTCTAATGCTGTTTAGAATCTGGTGAGAGAAAACAAATTTTCTCTAATGTTGTTTAGCATTTGGTGAGAGAAAACGAGATTTCTCTGTTGTAGTTTCGCACATGCAATTTAGCATAAAGTTAGAGAAATCGAGACCTATAGACGAAGATGATACATATTAGATCATAAAGGTATCATTGTAGTTTGCCATACTCTATTTTCCCATTCATGTTAGTGAGGTATAAGGTATTTGTGATTATATTGGACCTGTGTCACACATGACACATGTGTCTGATATTTTTCGATATGGAAAGCCTTGCAGGACATAATGTAAAACTTTCATTATCTTTGGATCAAATGTTTTTTAAAACTTTGGTACCAATGTAGTAGCGTAACTTAACCGAATTTTCAAACTGTTTTGAACTTGATTAAAACTGCAATTAATAATTGTCCAAGGGGGAGATTGTAAGACAATTTTGCCCTCAGGGCAATTTTATAATTTTCCCTTAAATTGGACAGTTATTAATCGTAATTTTGGTTTTTCAACAAATTACAGGTTAAATTATGTAATTTGATCCAGATGAGGGTAATAAATTGACCCAATAAATGATCTAGATTAATAGATCGAAGTTTGGGTGGAAAAAGGATCCCTTTTAGTGTAGACCTGGTCTATATCGGCCTTGTAATGAGGAAGCTCAATATGAAAGCTATATAAATAGGTTATGGTCTCTTACAGTTGCTAAAATCAATCGCGAGCATATAGAATCTTTGACCCGTTAAGAGAGCTCTCATGTTGAGAAAACTATATAAAGGCTTAGATCACGTGCTGATGAGCACTTTCTATAAAGGTCCCGGGAGATTGGAGCTTGTTTGGAGGCCAAATATTGCTTCGAAACATGGGATGGAATCAAAATCAGGTATTCCACATTCCTTTGTTTTTAATTCTTTCATAACCAATCCTAAACATATTACAAGAAAGGGTGGTAATAAAACTCGAAAATAGTTGGGCCTTAACAGGATAGACTGACTGATTCATTGATTAAAAAAAAGGACAAAACAACTAACCAACAAAACCATCCAATTTAAACTTTTCCTTTATAACGAAGGAAAACATGGAAGCATGTATTGGATATGGAATAACCTTTCATGGGATCCTCTAATCAATTTCTTTTAACACTCATAGAAAAAGAAAGAAGAGGCGTAATGCATGAAATGATTCCATGCAAAATTAATTTATGGTATGGTACCGTACGAAGAGGGAACAAACTCACAATAACTCTTTTTATTTTCACAATATGATCCCTTTAGAGAAATTATAGAGTTTTTCATCTCACTAAGATTGAAGGACTATAAATGAAGAATTGGTATCAATGAGATTTTTGGTCTTAATCTTCGCTCATCACACCATCATTAAGGTCATCATCATCACTTCTCTTATCCTATTATAATTTAATAAGAATAGCTAACTAGTATAGCTAGATAGGTATCGCTAGTAGTGTCTGCACATTTGGAGAGAGAGAGAGAGAGAGAGAGAGAGAGAGAGAGATAGAGTGACTAGCAGTGTCAGTCCATGCATATGAATGTAGGAAAAGAAAAGCGTATTGAATTACTCATTGAGCGTATAAATTTATTGAAACCCAGAGAGGAAAATAGATTGCACGGCGTGTGTTGGGAGTTCTAAGAAGCAAAGGCTTATCTTTGGGGCATGTGCGTACTCCCCTTCTAATTTTTACTTTTGGCACATATTGCTGGTCAATTAGAGTCAGTTATTAACATATACACCCTCCTCGCACTCACGTCTCACGGTCCACCAATCCCATGTTGTGTTTATAATCTTATCTACAAGACCACCTACTCATTACAAGCTAGCTAGTTTGTCTGATTTGTGTGGATATGTTGCTCCTGGCAATTATCAGGCTCCTTAGGAAATCCAAATAGCAACTTTTCTTTTCACAACATATGTTTTGATTGATTGATATTCTACTTAGACCATGCTTCTGATAGAGGTTCGTGCAGGTTGCAGTTATGCATGCACGTACGTAGTTGGTATAGAATTAATCATATAAAATTATAGTGGATGCCTCAAGGTTACATCGGGGTAGAATCTGATGTCACGTATAACATAATAATAATGAAGCTTTTAATTTGATTTATCAAACGTCAAGAGTACTTAAAATTCTATAACATGATTAACATATAAAATATAATAAAGTATGAATCATAATTTGTAACTTTATTTTAAAACTTGATCATTTTTTTGTCATTTCATTTAAACCATTTATGAGATCGACTCATTTCAATTATCATAGTTGCACAAGTATATGACCTCTAAAAGTATCCATAAAACGTATTAAGAGAGCTCTACAATTGTTGTAGAAAGATTAGGCAATGAGTGCTAACACCTTTAGAGCTTATGACTATTTATAATAAATTCTAAATATTTTAGTAATTTAATAAAATTTTAATTAAAATTACAATGAATTCTCATTTAATATCAATTGAGCCTAAATAAGATTCAATATCTCATACTGATCTTTATTTATTAAATATTTCATATTTAATCATAAAAATTTTCAAACTTTAAATCAGGTCTAACTTGATTAAAACATCTTTTCTATCTTCAATTCGTTCTTTATGTGTGACTCATTAGGTTCTTAAATATATTAGTAATGAATATAAATTATAATCTTTAATCATATTGCCAGTTGCTCCTTTGTGACCACAAGGTCACAAGTTCAAGTCACAGAAACAACTTTTTTTTGTAAAAATACAAAGGAAAGGCCACTTATGTCATGACCCTCCCCAAACCCTACAAAGCAGGAAGCCTTGTGCATTGGGTACATTTATTTTGATTTTTTGATTTTTAATCTTAAATCATATTTATGATTAAATAAATTAAACTTCTTTAATTTATCTTTATTTTTTTAATTAAACAATTTATATACATAGATCAAGATTGGAATCTAACAATGCATTATAACAACCTAAATATTTAGGAATATCAAAGTAATTTTGACTAAGCTTTTTATACATAATTTTTTTGTATAATTAAATCCTTTTATTATACAATGTTTTGATTAAACATAAGTATGAAATTAATGTCTATTCTATTTGAGTCCAATGATGTTATTCTCCATTATCTAATTAATTCAATTAATAAATTTTGAAAATTATTTTTAAAGTATCATTCCATTTTTGACCAAAGATTTAACGAATCAATTTTAATTGAAAACAATGAAACATTCTTCATAACCAGTTTAGGGTGATAAATTATATATTGATCACTCAACTACCTCTATATAGTTCATATTAGATCTAATGACTACTGACTGAGCTACCTTTGACTAGAATAAGTTATAAGTAGTAGAAAAATATAACATTCCCTATACAACATGCTTTAGAGATCTTAAATCCAAGGATCATTTATATAATCATTACAATGAGAATTTTTATAGATATATAAGTAATTTTCAAATAGATTTCCCTTAGACACTAAACAAAAATATGTAATATAATTGAGTTAAGCTCGTACTAAACAATCCATCCTCTATGATGTTTAAGTATTGATTTTAAAATTAATTTTATAGATAAAATTTTAATTTATATCTAAACTTAAAATTTAATAATTCAGTCCCCTAACTTTATAATCAAACATACCAACATATTGTTACAAAAGGAAAAATGAAGTGAAGAATATGACTAACTTAATTCATATAGAAATTGGAAATCCATATGCATTATGAAATTACAAATCACCAATTTCAATTAACACGCCTCTACTTCGTTGCTTTCTTTGTAGTCTTTTGTTTAGGAAACTATTAAAAATAGTGATGGTATGCATGCATATTCCTCAAATTGATTGGTTGTAAATAATTTCAAGTTCACATAAATTAACCAGTATTAACTTATTTAGACCTTAATTATTTAATTTATTGTTTTTATATTTAAGATCAAAAAAATTTGTTGATTTTACTTAATCTACTTGATAAATACATATTTGCCTATAATTATACACCGATATTTTATGTATTTTTCTTGATATTTTATAGTTTTGTTATATATTTGGTATTTAATTTACTCTAACTGCATTTATAGGTCATAATTTCATTTGTGGACTAAAAGGAGAAGAATTTGGATGAAATCGTGGCATAAGACGAAGATTTAAAGCAACTAAGGACGTACACACCCATGTATAGAGACGGTGTAAGTGTCTGTAAACTTATGAAGATTGAAGAATAGTCATGTGGAGTTACACGCCCATGTATACTGAGATACACGGTCATGTATGTTTCCCGTGTAAGTCTCTATGCCCATATAAAATCAAGAATTCAGGTCTTTTTTATTATGCATAGTCTCTCACAAGCCTATGTATGTGACCGTATATATCTTAAAAATCTTAGATTTTACTATAAAAGGATGTGAGCGAAGGCAAATTGAAGACGACTGAGTTTTATAGTGATTTTGAGATGAAAGACACCTAGAGAGGTAACGATTGTGATTAAGAGACGACGAAAACTCGAAGTTAACATCAAGAGATCTAGTAGATAGCTACATCAAATCCAAACTTGCAAGAAGATTCAATAGAAGAAAAAGCGAGATTTAGAATTATGGTTCATTTATTTTCTATTAGTTTTTCTTCATATTTATTTTTGATTTCATTTTCTGTGATCAGTAACTAATTTTTTTTAGTGTCTAGGAGTGATGAACCCTAGTTTGGGATAGCAATATGTTTTAATCTTTTATACAACTCAATTATACTGATTGATTATTGTCAATTATTTGTTTTATTCTTTTTCTAATATATCCATAATATTATTTTATATGATTGAGATTGAGAAATCCTCTTATATGAATATATTTACCATAATTGAAAGGAGTTGCTTGCAAACCTAAAGATAGGCTAACATAAATCTTCTAGATTAGGATCAAACCTAATAGTGGAATTCATAAATCAATAAAGCAGTCCTAGGGGTTTTAACTAGAAAGATTTCTATTAATCAACTAATGGATTAGTTGTTAATATTCTCAAGAGAGTTATTAACATAAGATAGGAATTTCCACTATCCATGTAATATCCCATTTCTATATTAAGGGTTAGAACCATAGATTTTTGTAATTGAGAAATATCATTGAGAAATTAGAAAAATGCATTTCATGCTCATGCATATTGTTCGCATACACACATGTGAATTTGAATTTTTGCACATGAAAATAATTGTACATGCATTCATTGACATATTCCGGGTATAATTAATCTATAAATGTGATATGTGATTTTATTGAGAATTGTGGTTTACTTGTATTGAAAACTGATTTGGAGAGTATAATTATGGATTAAGAATTTTTGAGGAATTTTATGAAAAGTTTTCGAAATTGTTGGATATTTTTAGACTAGGAAAAATGCCACTTGACAAGTAAATTGATAAATAGAAATAGAAATAAGAGTCAGATGATAATGAAGAATTTTTATGAGGACTTTAGAATTTGTGGGAAAATGTCATTTTCAATTTGGAGACAATTGGAGAAAATTTTTGGAGAAGATTGAATTAGTTAAAGCATTAGAAATTGGACAAGTGTCCAAGTCTTAAGCCCATGTTATCTTTCAACTTTGAAAGACAAAGACATTGTTTTGTCTTGTCTTAAAAATATCTTCTCGTGGCTTTCTTCTTGAAGCTTCTTCTTCTTTTTCTTTTTCGGATTTTGATTCACCGAACCCTCACCAAAGTTACACTTTACTTTTCTCTAACTTTTCTACTCCTACTTGTTATCCATTTCTTTTGCCTTAAGAAAAGCCTAACCTAAACCATCTTCAAATGGGGCACGTGAGTTGCATGAAAGTTAGGGTTTCTTGAGATTGTCGAAGATATTGGAATTTTTATCAAGTAAGTATCTTGTTAATCTTTTAGAGTTGTTGATTTATGAGATAAATTTGGTGATTTATTTGTTATTAAAGGATTTTGTAAAAATGGACATTTTCATGTTTACTGTGGACGTAGGGTGAGTTGATGATATTTGTATTTGAGTGTTTGGAAGATTAAAGTGTTTTAAGATGGTGTTTAAATGATTTTTGGAGTTGAAAGATCATGGAAAATGTGTATAAGATGGGTGTAGAAATTCATGAAAAACAAGTTTTATATATGTACTGGTTCTGTTTCGAGTTAATGGTCAAATTTAGAGCATGAACTGGGTTGTGAATTATATTGAGTGGAAATAGAGCTAATAATGAAGAGTATTGAAGTAGGAAGAGTGAGTTTTGTATGAGTGTGTTAGGTGTAAAACCTGGAAATATTTAAAGATGAGTGTTCTGGAAAATGTAGCAATGAAATGTTTACTGATTTTGGTTCTGTGTTTTATGTTTTTAAGGATCAGATGTAATGAGATAGCAGTGAATGAATTTTTGGAGTCTATAGAACAAGTGAAATGTGTATGTGGTGAGGGCAGAAATTCATAAGAGTTAAGGTTGATATAAATATATGCTCTGTTTTAATTTTTTCAAAACCAAGATTTTGTCTTATCTCTCAGGGGCGTAAGAGATGAGAGTCAAAGTCGTGAGTTTTTGCACCGATGGACAATTTAGTTTTAAATTCGTATGGTCTATGAAAAGAGATTTTGAGTTCATGGATAGGTTCAGGGTGATGGTAGGATGTGAGAAAAAAATAAAATCGTGAAAAGTAAGATAGTTGAAAAACGTCAATAATTCAAAAAAAATGAAAAATGATGTGCAGAGTACGTGCATGAATTTCAGTTTTGGGTATTTGATGTTTAATCTTAAGTTTTGATTTGTTTATGAGTTTGTTGAGTTATTTGGAAGTCAAAAAATAAGATTGATGTATGTTAGAAGTGTTAGTTTTAATGAATGGAGAAGAAAAGAAGAAAATGGTAGTTCGGAAGAGAGGAAGAAGATGATGAATAGTAGCTAGTCGCAATCATGCTGATGAGTAACTACTAAGGTCGCGATCGCGACTTTACTGAATTAAGCATGGAAGTCGCGATTGCGACCCGAGAGATATTTTAGGAGTGGTTTTAACTAAGCATGATTTATTTTTGATGATTTCTTGATCTATAGTGATCCTAATGGAATGATTTTTAATTTGGAGTAAACTAAAGACATAAGGCTACAATTTGTCTGAAGAAATTGAATTTTAAAATTGTCTCTAAGGACTTCAATTTCTGGATTGAAGTTGAAAAAAAGGTACTATTACAGTTTAGAGAACAGTTTGAATTATTTGGAGTATAACTTATAGGATACTGAACCAAATTGAATGCTCTTAGTGTCATTAGAAACTTAAGAGCTATAAGAACAATTTTCCTGAAGAAAGTACCCTCGAATTACTTCATTTTGATTATTAGATTGATCATGGAAAGTTGATCCGAAAGTGTGTCTTAGGAAAAATCTTAATTGAAGAAATGAGATATGAATTTTGATTTTTATGGTATTATTAAGGTATAAATCATAAGTATAAATGATACTTATATGAGTTTGGAAATATGTATGATTATGTGATGAGAATAATGGAAAGATACCCAGGATTGTTATGAACATGCATTGTACATATTTCATATACATATATGTGCATATATGAATACTTATAATTGTGCTAAAGTGTGATATGTGTATATTGTTTGTTATAGAGGAGCAATTGGAACGTCAACATCCAGACGTTGCCGGAACTTTGAGGCAATAGCTTCGGAAGCAATCAGTGAGTAACCTAGACGGTCTCACTTAATTATTTGTTTGCTTAATTTCTGATCTGAATTTTCTATCAATGTGATTTGACTGTTGAATTTCAGACAAGAAGGTCCGATGATTCTGATTTGATGATTGTGATATTAAAGTGCTCCTTGTATGTGAATGTGACGGAATATATGTTACTCAACAATGATGTTGAATGCCGAACCTTGGGTCCGATGTGATTTGAATGTGAATGTGCAAGCACGTGATCTATTGAACATATGATATATGAATCATTTCAATATTAGAATGTATGAAAGATAAAGGAAGTTGTGACTGGAGTCGCCAGGCTAAAGAGCTTAAAGCTCAGACTGTGATCAGAGCCTCGGGCTCAATTGTGAATGTGTCCGGTATCCACTAAGGAATATGGGACATTATTTGATAAGATCGGTATCCACTAAGGGATATGGGCTAGTAAAAAAGGCACTTGGTCACAACGACAATAATCAATGAAAGTGAGTTTTACGTGCATTGCATTTATATTTGATATGTGTATTTTACATGAATGAAATGATCATTACGATTGTTCTAAAAGTGAAAGGTGATGTTTTATGAATATGCAAAGATGTGAAAATTATGTTACATGTATTGATGTGAGGCATGAATTGAGTGAACCATAGATTATAGTTACCTCATCTGAGTTTGCAAGACTCACCTAAAATTGCACGTTGATATTTCAGGATACAGAGAGGATTCTAGCTACTGAGAGACCGTACAAGAAGCTTAATTCTTGTACTTTTGTGAAGAAGATATGGCTCAAAGATCGGACAGCTGGACTGAAGGATTTAGTTAGATCTTTTGTATTTCCTCTTTCATGTAGTACATTTTGTATTAGATTTTGATGATGTACATGTGTAGATCTTGGAAAGCTACCATGTATGTACATTCGGTATTTATGAAATGAAAAGAGGAAATTTCTTTTTAAAATTTTTGGTGACTTTCTTGTATAATAGTTGATGCCATGATTAAGTTGGATTAATTGCCACGTAATAAAGTGAAAGTGTGATAGTTAACACGCCATTATTATAGGGTATGTACTGGAATGTCATAAAGGTGTTCCAGTATGTACCTTATAGCAGTAGGGGTGTTACACAATAAATACAATGTCTAGCCTAGTACACACCTAGGCATACATTAGGCTACCAACTGCACTAAAATACGGAACATTGATCGCAAGCTTACGTACGCTAAGTTTTAATAGTTATAACCTTGGTAATTTCCGTAAGTGCACAGGTCGTTTGTGTAGTACCTCAGGTGTTGATCCCATGAGGAGGGAAGTCTAGTCCTAAAATCTAAGATTGTACTAACTACAATAATTCAAAATAAATAAACTAATGCAGAAATAAGTCTATCAAACAATTAATTTCAAGAATTAAATTGCATAAATCTAAACAAGTAACAAATCAAACAACCCAATTCAAAAATCAACCTAGAAATTACCAAGTGAGATAATGGGGATTTTTAATATGAAACTTACAAAAATCTAACTAATTATGCAATTATTGAATTAATGGGTCTAGATTGTCCTAAGGTAGATTACTGTCTCTTGAGTTATAATCTTTAACCCTAATTGACAATCCTTAATTTAAATTATGGAATTGTGATCTCTGGATCTATAATTGACCTAAAACCTAAATTAGTTCTAAAATTGTCTAATAACCTACTGAGAACCTATGCTCGATCTCTCGTTACACGATTCTACCAGGTTGATTCAATTCTCTACCTATCAAATTACCTAAATCTCGTTAGCTTAATTTGATTATTTTCACTCGGTTCACCCTCTCTGTTTATTACCGAATTATTACAAACAAATATTGAATCATAATTAAATCAATAAAAACATAATCAATCAACTTTATTAATCTCAAGGAACAAAAACCCGAATGTGAGTTTAGACATAAATCAACATTGGACAACAATTAATTTTAATAATCATACCAATTTCATACATCCTTAAAGTTGAAATAAAAATAAAAATACTGTTAGAACGGATTCGTGGAGGTAGCGACTGCTGGAATCCACCTGTTCTAGGAAGTACGCCGTGTCAAGCTTCGTCTCCGTGACTCTCTTCCTTCGTCTCCTTCCTCAATTTCTCAATAACTCTCTAGGTTTTTTTAGAATGTGGCTGACGTGAATGCTCTCTTTTTAGACTCTCCAACGGCTCAAGTTCTGTCCCTTTATGATGTATTTATACTTTGGATGCCCTGCCTGCTACGATCGTGGCCAATGCCTAACCTTTTTGTCACAATCATACGCCTAAACCTTTTTGCCACGATCGTAACCCAAAGTGTATGATCGTGGCCTGAATCCAAGCTCTCTGTCATAACCATGCCTAAAGTGCACGATTGTGGCCTGGCTGCCCTGGCTCGTTCCTCTCTGTCACTATCGTGGCCTATTGTGCCATGATCATGGGCTATGTTTTTGGCCCGAAACTCTCCGCAACTTCTCCATTCTTCACCGTTTACCCTGAAACACTAACAAACACATCAAGGTACCTAAAACATATAACAATTAAGCTCAAAGACTCATACTAACCCATAAACACACTTAAACACTTAACTAACACAATTAAACCATAAATACACACTCAACACTCAAATCCACACTAAATGCCTAACAATTACACCTTAAAACACAATGCAAATCACAATTATCAACATCCTCACGCTTAAACATTTGCTTATCCTTAAGCAAACAACACAAAAAACACACAACACACAATACACACAATGCAAAACGAGGTAACGGCTTCGACTTTGAAATAAATTTAAACTTAAACATAATTTAACAAGTTATATCTAATCATTAACAAGCAAATACAAATTAATCAAGATCTAAGTGTCAATTTATTTATCCTTTTAAATTGTACACATACATTAATAATTCTTTGGTCCTTCAGACTCTGTAACTATTCCTAACTACGTTTTCATGAAAATTCAAGCTTATTACAAGTCCAGTAGGTTTTTATTACAAACACTTTTTTTAATATATTTTTAAACACGAACTTAGTCTTTTATTCGGAGGCAAACATTGGTGATGAATGTTGATACGGTTACTCGACCAAGTCCTTTTATTAAACATCTTGGTTGAAACGTCATTATATCCTTTTGACATGAAGGCACACATTTGTGATGCGTGTCGATCCGGTTACTCAGCTATTATCACGTTTTCAACTGGTTACTAGCTCTATTCATAACCCGAAGGTCAACAGTATAGTGATTTAATAACAAAATATACACCTTTTTTTTGCCTACCTTATTGTTTTTAGCTATTTGTTTTCATAAAAAAATACTAGTTAAGCTACTTAAGTTAAAGGGTCTCAAATTATGAATGAATGTGATAACCTAGAGGGTGGTAAATTTACACTAGAGGGTGTTAAATTCTAAGTCCTAACCCTAATTCACTAATTTTGTGAGCTAATGATCATTTACAACCTACTAGACTATGTTCAAAATTAAATGAATTTCACTTCATCTGAGCCATTGACACATTTAAACAATTCACACAATGCAACATTTAAACATAATCACATAATACAGTATGCAAAATCACATACACAAGCAAAACACAGAATCCCTCCCCACACCTGAACAACACATTGTCCTTAATGTGAGAAGGAAGCACACATCACATAAAAGACAACACAGAAATTAAAGTGACAGAAAACAAATAAAAATAAACATAAAAACAAAAACAAAATAGAACTGTAGGCTAATTTGGAAAAGAAAAATTAGGTTAGGTATAAATACTAAGGAGATGGAGTTGGTGATGGTGTCGGACGTAGCAATTGAACGCCCTGAGATTTCACGCAAGTCGCTAACAGGTTATTGAAAATAAATCTAACTACAACTACATTTTCAAACAATTTCTAAATCTGCTCGTTTATGGTACTTAGCTTGACAATGCGTCCAGGAAGTGTCGTTAATTATTTGGAGACAAGGAAATTGCTTCCTTATCTTTAGGAATTGCTCCACAAAAATAACGTTGGCACTGATGCCCATTGACATTAAAAGTATCATTGTTAGCGTTTTTCCAATTTGAGAGCTCCACGATCAAAAACTTGAATGACCATAAATGGTCCACTCCATCTAGACTTCAACTTCCCTAGAAATAGCCATAATATTGAATTGTATAGCAAAATAGTGTCTCCTACTTTGAATTCCTTTTGCTTGAGATGGACATCGAGCCATCTCTTCACCCTTTCCTTTTAGAGTTTGGCATTTTCGTAAGCATTAAAACGAAACTCTTCAAGTTCGTCTAATTATAGAAGTCTCTTTTCGCCTGCTTGTTTCCAATCAAAATGTAATGCTTTAATCGCCCAATATGCTCGATGTTCTAATTTGACCAACAAATGACATGCTTTACCAAAAACGAGCCTATATAGAGTTGTTCATATGGGTGTTTTAAAAGCTATCCTATAGGCCCATAAAGCATCATCTAGCTTTGCGGCCCAATCCTTTCGGGAGTTGTTCACTGTCTTTTCCAGAATTTGTTTCAATTCTCGGTTAACAACTTCCACTTGGCTGCTAGTCTGCGGATGGTAAGGTGTAGCAACTCAGTGGTGCACGCCATATCTTTTTAAGAGGGTATCAAAAGATCTATTGCAAAAATGTGCACCTCCATCACTTATTATTATATGTGGCACTCCAAACCAGTTAAATAGTCGTTTAACAAATTTCTGCACTACCTTCCCATCATTGGTTGGAGATTCTACCGCTTTGTCCCATCGTGAAACATAGTCAACACCCACTAGAATATACATGCTCCCCATTGAAGATGGGAATGGACCCATAAAGTCGATATCCCATGCATCAAAGACTTCTACTTTTTGAATGTTGTATAAAGGCATTTCATCCCTCTTGGAAATGTTACCTATTTTCTGGCATCGATCACATTGTGTCACATAGGTCTACGCATCCTTAAACAATTGTGGCCAATAAAATCTACTCTCAAGTATCCGAGATGCTGTTTTGTTGGCTCCATAATGCCTAGCATACTAATCTTCATGACATTGCTTTATAATGTTTAACATTTCTTCATATGGAACACAATATCGCATTAACCCGTCTGTACAAGCTCTATATAGGGTTGGCTCATCCTATATATATCGGTTACAATCATGAAAGAACTTCTTCCTTTGTTGGTAAGAGAGATCCGAAGGAAGTTTACTACTGGCAACATAGTTATCGATATCTACAAACCATGGTGTAATCAAGCTCTCAAGTAACATCAGAGTATTATCAGGGAAATTTTCATTAATGTCATTACTTTTCTCGCATTCCCCTCCCTCAAGTCTAGATAAGTGATCTGTGACCACATTTTTTGTTCCCTTTTTATCTCTAACCTCTATATCAAATTCTTGTAGAAGTAACACCCATCTAATTAGCCTAGGTTTAACATCTTTCTTATTAAAAAGGTATTTTAGTGCCGCATGGTCAGTGAATACAATTACCTTTGAACCTAAAAGATATTGTCGAAACTTACCACATGTGTACACTACTGCGAGTAGTTCCTTCTCTGTGGTGGTATAATTCAATTGTGGTCCTGCAAAAGTCTTACTGGTATAGTAGATCGCATGAAGCTTCTTATCTTTCCTTTGGCCCAAAACGCACCCTATGGCCTGGTCACTTGCATCACCCATAACTTCACAGTCTGGTGGTGATAAAATTGGTGTTGTTATTAATGCCTCCTTTAAAGTCTTGAACATAGACATACACTTATCATCGAACACGAAGGGCACTTCCTTAACTAAAAGGTTTGTCAAAGTCTTGCAATTTGTGAAAATCTTTGATGAATCGATAGTAGAATCCTGCATAGCCTCAGAATCCTGGCACACCTTTTACATTGCTTGGTGGTGGGAGCTTCTCTATTACCTCTGTCTTCGCTCTGTCAACTTTGAATCCTTGATGTGAGATTTTATGCCTTAGCACTATCCCTTCTTATACCATAAAGTGACATTTCTTACAATTCGACATCAAATGTGATTCTTCATATCTTTGAAGCACTCTATTCAAATTAGTTAAACATATGTCAAAAGAGTCTCCAAAGATTGAAAAATCATCCATGAATACCTCCATTATGTCTTCTATCATGTCAGCAAAGATAGACATCATGCATCTCTGAAATGTGGCTAGAGCGCTACAAAGTTCAAAGGGCATCCGTTTGTACACAAAGGTGCCGTAGGAGCAAGTAAATGTGGTTTTCTCCTAATCATTAGGGTAGATGAAAATCTGATTATAGCCTGAGTATCCATCTAAGAAGCAATAGTATGAATGGCCAGCTACTCTTTCTATCATCTGGTCTATAAATGAGAGAGGAAAGTGATCTTTCTTAGGTACTGAGTTGAGTTTGTGATAATCTATACATACTCTCCATCCTGTGATTGTTCTTGTTGAAATTTACTTCTCCACTGTCACTTTCTATCACCTTCATTCCTCCCTTTTTAGGTACACATTGTATTGGGCTGACCCATTCACTATCAGAGATGGGATAAATTATCCCTGCATCTAAAAGTTTTATGATATCTTTCTTAACCACTTCCTTCATATTAGGATTTAATCTCCACTGATGCTCCCTTACCGTTCTACATCCTTCCTCTAAGTTTATTCGATGCATGCAGACATTCGGGCTTATTCCTCGAATGTCAGCAATCTGCCATCCGATGGCCTTCATTCGCTTCTTAACGAATTCCACCACCTTACTTTCTTGTTTTTCATTTAATTGGTTAGATATTATTATTGGTAACGTTTTACTTCCACTAAGAAAGATATACCTGAGGTGTGAAGGTAAAGGCTTAAGCTCTAATGTCGGAGATTTCTCTAAAGATGGTGGTGTGGGTGCTTCAGTCCGAACTAATTTGTCTTGCTGCACGTGAACATCTGCCTTCTTCATCTCATCGTCACCTTTATATTTAGGATTTTGATCTTCATTGTCAATCTCTGCTTCCAAAAACTACACTTCTGCTATGTAACTCTCAACGCGTTCTTGCGAGTTTTGGTCCATAATGTCAACTTTCATGCATGCACTGCTTATTGGGTTCTTTAAGGCCTTATTCATATTGAATTTGACCTGATATTCGCCTATACAAAGTGTCAATTTCCTTTCGCGAACATCAATTATGGCTTTCCTTGTGTTCATAAAGGGTCGTCCTACGATCAGTGGGTAGTTCTTATCTTCTTCAAAGTCCAGAACTACAAATTTTACTAGAATAATGAACCTATCCACTCGCATCAACATGTCTTCTACTATTCCAAACGACCTTTTAATGGATTGATTAGCCAATTGAATTAACATTGATGTTGGCTTGACTTCTCCCAATCCCAACTTCCTAAATATCGATAACGGAATAAGGTTGATGCTTGCTCCCAAATCACAAAAACACTTTGTAAACTTAAATTCACTAACCACACAGGGTATTGTGAAACTCCCTAGATCTTTCAACTTAGAAGGCATTTCACTGGTAACTATTGAGCTGCAAGTAGGGGTGGCAATTCCTGCCCAGCCCAACCCGTTGTTGTCCTAGGTTGGCCGGGCCACGGACAGGCCACAGGCCAACCATGATCAGCTTGCGCGGGCCACAAGCCGTGCTGACCATTTTTCTGAAACGATGTCATTTTGAATTTTTTTCTTTAAAAAATAAATGGATGGGTCGGCCCACCCGTGGCCCAGCAGGCCATAGCCCGAGCCACAAGCCTATCAGTTTGCTGACTGACCGAGCCACAGGCTAGCCTATCCCAGCCTACGTAGGCCACGAGCTGGCCTGCAGGCCACCATGGGAGAGGTCAGGCCAGGCCGAGCTGAGGGCAGCTTGGGCCCAAGCCGACCCATTGACATGTCTAGCTGCAAGTGCCAGTTAAAGCTACTGTCTGATTATCGTCCCAAGTGTGCTTCTTCGATAGTATGTCCTTTATAAATTTTGCATATTTAAGCATATGTTCTAATGCCTCAACAAAGGAAAGATTAATCTGTAGCGTCTTTTAACTCCTCCTGATGCTGCATTTATAGTGCCTCTCGTTGGTGGGTTCACTCCATTGTAGAAGGCCTGCAAAAGGAATTCCTTGGGTAGGTTGTGGTGTGGGCACTTCCTTTGCAAGTCCTTATATCTTTCCCACACTTCATAGATTGACTCCCCATCACCTTGTTGGAAATTAGTGATTTCCTTCATAATCTTCGTTGTCTTAGTCAACGGAAAGTACTTATCCAAGAACGTAAGCACAAGCTAATCCCATGTTGTGATATTAGCTGGGCTCAGTGAATGATACCAAGCCTTTTCTCTATCTCTAAGTATGAAAGGAAATAGCCTAATTCTAACCGCATCTTCCGACATCTGATGGTACCGGAAAGTATCACAGATTTTAATGAAGTTCACGATATGCATGTTTGGATCCTCATTCGCCAATCCGTAAAATTGTATGTTGCTGAAGCATGTTCAGGAGGGCTGGCTTAATCTCGAATGAGGTCGCTTGAATAGGCGGCCTAGCCATTACTTGGTTCGATGGGTTGAACCCTGGCCTCATAAAGTCTATGAGGATCCTCTGTTGTCGTCCTTAAGTTGCTTCCAGATTCATGTTTCTCTGAAACTTCTCAGCCATTGATGATTTTCCTAACTCTTCTTCTTCTTCTCGTCGAGCTTTCTTAAGAGTTCGTTCTAATTGTGTGATGTCTAAATCTAACGTCTTCACTGCACGAGTCGAACCTCTCGTGACTCTTGTGTTCATGTAAGAACATAAGTTCCAAAATAGAACAAAAGCACAAAATTAAAAATTAAAACTAATCTAACGCTTTAAACTATAGAACTAAATTGCCTCCCCAGCAACGGCACCAAAAACTTGATCGCAAGGTTACATACGCTAAGTTTAAATATTTTTAACCTTGGTAATTTTTGCAAGTACATGGGTCATTCACGTACTACTTAAGGTAGCCTAATTCTAACCGCATCCTCCGACATCTGATGGTACCGGAAAGTATCACAGATCTTGAGGAAGTTCACGATATGCATGTTTGGATCCTCATTCGCTAATCCGTAAAATTGTATGTTGCTGAAGCATGTTCAGGAGGTCTGGCTTAATCTCGAATGAGGTCGCTTGAACAGGCGGCCAAGCCACTACTTGGTTCGATGGGTTGAACCCTGGCCTCATAAAGTCCATGAGGATCCTCTGCTGTCGTCCTTAAGTTGCTTCCAGATTCATGTTTCTCTAAAACTCCTAGGCCATTGATGATTTTGCTAACTCTTCTTCTTCTTCTCGTCGAGCTTTCTTAAGAGTTCGTTCTAATTGTGTGATGTCTAAATCTAACGTCTTCACTGCACGAGTCGAACCTCTCGTGACTCTTGTGTTCATGTAAGAACATAAGTTCCAAAATAGAACAAAAGCACAAAATTAAAAATTAAAACTAATCTAACGCTTTAAACTATAGAACTAAATTGCCTCCCCAGCAACGGCACCAAAAACTTGATCGCAAGGTTACATATGCTAAGTTTAAATATTTGTAACCTTGGTAATTTTTGCAAGTACACGGGTCGTTCGCGTAGTACATAAGGTGTCGATCCCACGAGGAGAGAAGTCTAATCCTAAAATCTAATGTTGTACTAACTACAATAATTTAACATAAATAAACTAATGCAGAATGAATCAATCAAACAATTAATTTCAAGAATTAAATTGTAGAAATCTAAACAAGTAACAAATCACACAACCCAATCCAAAAATCAGCCTATAATTTACCAAGTGAGATAAAGGGGATTTTTAATCCGAAAATAACAAAAATCTAACCAATTATGCAATTATCGAATTAATGGGTTTAGACGGTCTTAAGGTAAATTACTCTGTCTCGAGTTATAATCCTTAACCCTAATTGATAATTCCTAATTTAAATTATGGAATTGTGATCTCTCGATCCACAATTGACCCAAAACTTAAATTACTTCTAAAATTGTATAATAACCTACCGGGAACCTATGCTCGATCTCTCATTACACGATTCTACAAGGTTGATTCAATTCTCTACCTATCAAATTACCTAACACTCGTTAGCCTAATTTGATTATTTTCACTCGACTCACTCTCTCAGTTTATTGCCGAATTATTACAAATAGATATTGAATCATAATTAAATCAATAAAAATACAATCAATCAACTTTATTAATCTCAAGGAGCAAAAACCCGAAGGTGAGTTTAGACATATATCAACACTCAACAACAGTTAATTTCAATAATCATCCCAATTTCATACATCCGTAAAATTGAAATAAAAATAAAAATACCGTTGGAACGGATTCATAGAGGCAACGACTACAGGAAATCACCTGTTCTGGGAAGCACGTCGCGTCAAGCTTCATCTCCGTGACTCTTTTCCTTCGTCTCCTTCCTCAATCTCTCGATAACTCTCTAGGTTTTTTCAAAATGTGGCTGATGTGAATGCTCTCTTTTCAGACTCTCCAACGCCTCTAGTTCTATCCCTTTATGATGTATTTATACTTTGGACGCCCTAAGTTTAATTTGGGGTTGAAACGGACCTAAAAATCTTGATAAACTTGAGTTTTTGCTTAAGCCCGATGTAGGCCACGATCATGGTTAGCGCCTAAAGCTTTATGTCACGATCGTGACCCAAAGTGCACGATCATGGCCTGAATCAAAGCTCTCTATCACAACCGTGCCCAAAGTGCACGATTGTGGTCTGACTGCCCTGGCTCGTCCCTCTCTGTCTCGATCGTGGCCTGTTGTGCCACGATCGTGGGCTATGTTTTTGGCCCAAAACTCTTCGCAACTTCTCCGTTCTACACCGTTTACCCTGAAACACTAACAAACACATCAAGGTACTTCAAAAATATAACAATTAAGCTCAAAGACTCATAATAACCCATAAAAACACTTAAACACATAAACTAACACAATTAAACCATAAATACACACTCAACACTCAAATTCACACTAAATGCCTAACAAATTACACCCTAAAACACAATGCAAATCACAGCTATCAAACATTCCTTATAACCTCTCTCTTTACTTTATTCTTTGGACACTATTGCAAAGATATCTCTCACCATAAGAGATTGGTGCTACAACATGTTCACTATCAGCCATATTAAACCTTCATAACACTTGCTTAATGTATACACTCTATAAGAAGCTTAATAAGTATTGAGATCTGTTTTGGTAAATCTGTATACCTGGGACAAAGATGCTTCATTAAGGTCTTTTATATTGAAATGCTTGGCCAAAAGTTACTTAACTCATGCAATATGGTCAAGTTATTCAATTTGAGCAATATATCATCCACATGTAATAATAGGAAGATAACTTTGCTCCCCCTAACCTTATAATACAAGCATATTTAACCTCATTTTCCACAAAGGCGAAAGCGGTCACAACCTTATCAAATATAAGATACTACTTCCAAGAGGTATGATGTAAACCATATATTGATTTGCTTAACGTGCAAACCATGTCAGTTCCATCTGGATCCTGAAATCCTTCAAGTTGTATCATATAGACCTCTTTATAAAAGTCTTTATTCAAGAAAGCGATTTTGACAACCATTTGATGTAACCCTATATCATCATGAGCTACAATTATCATAATCACTCAAAATGTATCCTTCAAGGATACAGGAGAGAAGGTAACTTAAAGTCATTTGTCTCTGAGTGAACCCTTTGGCAACTAAATGAGCATATAAACCATTAAACTTTATCATGAAATTCTTACATCTTAAAACTCATTTACAACTAACGGGTCTGTTGTTTCGGTGCAAATCAACTAGCTCCCAAATATTATTATGCTTCATGGATTGCATTTCATCATTCATTGCATCCTACCACAAATCCACATTGGGTCCAAAAACAGCTTGTGTACAAGTTACTGGATCCACAGCATGTTTAACATCATAGTCTTGTTTACCGAATAGACTATATAATCAGATACGATAGCAGGTCATCTCACTCTAGTGGATTTACGCAACTACATTGGTTCTTATACCCCAGGAGCCTCTATATGTACAAGTGTGAGCTCATGTTCTTGTACAAGCATGGTACTAAGACTTAGATCCATCAGATTTAACTGTATGAGTGGCAGGAGCATAAAAACTGTAGTATTCGTCCTGCTATCATCTGAAGGGTCAAAGGGCCCACCATCATTATAAACATCGTATTCTATAAACTTAACTGTTTGTGATTTCACCATTTAGGTCCCTCCTTCTCTATAGCAAATTCTATAGTCTTTAAAGTGGTCAGGATATCTAACTAAATAGCAACGAGTAGAACGAGCTTGCAACATACCTTTATAAGGATTATACTACCTTAGCAGGGAAGCTCCTTACACGAATGTATGCAAGGCTATGTTTCCACCTTTTCAAATATTCAGGTAGATTAGTCTTGTTCTGCATTGACTTCTTCATGTTCTTTAAGGTGCAATTACACCTTTCGACAACACACCATTTTTCTTAGGACTACCCAGTATAGTGAACTAAGTCACTATTCTAGCTGATTCCATATACCTAGCAAACAGACCTTTTTCATATCTTGAAACACCATGTTTTCCATGATACTCTCCTCTACGATCAAATCTGACTATCTTGATGAATTTCCCAATCAGTTATCAACCTTTAGTCTTTAAGCAAGAACACATAAACTGTAATGGGAATAATCGTCAACAAATGTCAGAATAAATCTAGAATTACATAGTGAAGCTGTATAAGATCTTCTAATATCTGTCTATATCAGACCCAACAAGCCAAAAACATGAGTAGATCCCTTTTACTTATTTTAGTTAACTTATCCCTGCAACAGTCAGCATATGTTTTCAGATCATCATAATCTAGAATTAAGAGAATGCTTTTTGTAATCAATCTCTCAACTCCAGCTCTGGAACTGTCGCTCAATTTTTATGCCACAACATGTATGACTTATCTTTTATCAGGGCCATGTTTCTTGACTTGTTTGGAAAGATACAAAGAAGCATATGTCTAATTCAAGGTAAGACACATTCTATACAAACCATATGACAAGAAAGTTATATCATTATGTTTTTCATTAAACAAAAATTGTTCAACAGAAGCATTAATTATAAACCGTTAACCTTCTTTGTCCAAAATTGATACAAAGATCACATATAAAATGTATTGTGAAAAAACAAAATGAACCTTGCAGCAAGTTTCAATACGTACATCCCTTATAGATATTATATCCGCTCTTTCGTTGCTGTCAACCATTAATTTCTCCTTCCTTTAATTTGGCTATAGCTTGGATATGAACCCCTGCTTTATAGAAGTACCATGATCAGATGCTCCACTATCTAGTCACCAATAACTTAATACGACTATCACAAAATTAAATTCATAAATTGATAAGCCAAGGAGTTACCTGATGGTTTCTGTCTTTTCCTCCAAGCCTTATACCGTTGCCTTCTTTATGTCTGCAGGATCTTTACCAACACTGGATTGACCAACATCAACATGTAAAGAAGATGTAGTCTTTCTACCTTTGATCTTAGTGGGCTTTACCTTTGTCTTCCCTTTAGTTACTTCGAGGGCTGTAGGAGTAGCAATCTTGAGTTTCTCCTACTCAGTAACACAATAAGCAATCAAAACATTGAAGTCCTATTCCTCACCCAGTGAGTAATATGTCATCATTGTAGTTCTATTCCTCATCTAATGAGTAATATGTCATCATCAAATTACTAAACTCTGGAGGGAGTGCACTCAGAGTCTGATGTACTATGAAGACATTAGAAAGAGGAATATTCAACATCTTCAGTTTACTATTAAGATGGATCATTCTTAATATGTACTCCATCACTCCCCTTTCTCCTATATACCTCATAGAGAATAATTCTTTTATCAAGGCACTTATCTAAACATTAGGTGAGACTGTGTACCTTTAGGAGACATTACTAAGAAACTCCTTCATTATATTTGTATCCGAAAGTCCATTAAGCAGATGGTCAAATATGAATCTCTTAATGTTCAATAAACATAATCTGTTAGAGCAATCCCAAGCTGCATAAGTTGCTTTATGAGCTCTCGAGCTCATGGATGTAGGTAGAGATGGCCTATTCGTACATATGGCCATATCAATTGCAGCCATCTCCATAGCATTCAATACATACTCTATCCACTTCTGCATATTGAAACCAATCGAGGTTTCAGTAGTAACAGTGTGATTGTTAACCGAAAAGGTGACTACTAAATAGCAACGCAAAAATCATCACAAATACAGGATAACAACGATACTTAAAGCTATTAAATAGTATCTGTACTGAGCATCTGATCACACATATTATGAAACACCTTTAGGATGAATACATAATTTATGCAATTAAGCCTCCATATAAAAGTGATCAAAATACAAACCATCAACTATCATGACACTACTACCTTTGGGCGAATAGATCATTTAAGTAACGACTTTCCTCCATCTACTACCTTTATGCACATCTCAAAATCTTATGTAAGGCCAACACCTTTGGGAAAAATAACCAAACATAAGACTAGAGACATCCCCCAACATGCAAGCAAAACAATTCAAAATACTGACTCGAAAGGCCACTTTGGTGACTACATCCTCATCAGTACCCAAAAGGTCCACAAACATAAAGGATACATCTTTATGTTATCCTCACATTCTTTATGGGAATATGGTATGTGACAATGTTACATCAATAAATGCAAAACCTGAATGCATAGTCTCATTGTCCCACACTAGTGCTAAATACATTCTCTGAAAACTTTATTTGAGATTTTCATAGGTAAAAAGTATCATTAGAGCAACTATCGTGCATCATCGAGCACTGAATCAACCACCTGAGACACAAGAACCTCATGTATCTCCATCATGGCAAGTTCGTTGCAACGACTTTAGAATATCTAAATTCCTTTTTTAGAGTGAAATTACCAGTGTAATTAATTCAAAAAAATGGAAAGACTCACTTTATGAATTTTTCGAACCCAAAAATTAACCCAAAATAACTCGGGACACCTTTACGTGAAATATGAAAATTTTTGGTTTTTTTAGTTTACTGTGGTGTTGAAGTCAATTGCACTGTAGCTTACATCAACATGACGTCATCTGTTAACGTCACATGCACGTGGAACGAGAGGCATATCTTATGCATGCACCACCCAATCTGTATAGCGCCTAAGCTGCGCTATTTATACTACTTTCATGCATCAACAAGCAAGAAAAACTGAAAAATGAAGCTAACTCTTTGAGAACCTTATAGAGAAAAAATCAAAAAATCTTTGTTTTTCATCACCCGATCACGTCACCACTCTGATACCATATGTAATGCATAACGGGACCATAGTTACGTATCCCAGATCAAACATGAAAGGGAAATAAATGAAGAAATGAAAAAAATACCTGATTTTGGTTCCATAATTTCAAACAAGCTTTTCGAGGTTGAAGCGAGCACGAATCCACCACCACCTTCATAGGAACTACTCACTGGGACACGTTAAAGTCTTTCTATAATTTTATCAAAATGTGAACCTCTGAATGGGTCATAGTAATTTTACGTTAATGAATGACATGAGCAATTACAAGAGACCTTAACCTCTTTATATAACATCTAGATCGGGCTTCGCCATCATAGGCCTGATATGGATCTAGTCCACACTGATCGGGATCCATTTTACTCCTGGACTTTGGCCCTGTGACTTAGATCGTTCTTGGGTGACTTTATTATCTTTATCCAGATCAAATTATGTAACTTAACTGATAAGTTATTGAAAATTGATAAAATGCAATTAATCATTGTCCAACCCTATAAAAAATGTCAAAATATCTAAGAAAGACATCTTTCAAAACTTCCTTGCACAGTGAATAGTGAGCTATAGGGTTAAAGCACCAAAAGATTGGGCATAAAGTAAGTTCATATCTACTAATCAAGTTAGTCTATAATTCTAGGCTTGAAGTATCTGAAATTGCCTCACAGGACTAAATTCTTCTCTACAGGCATGTCACAATTATTATGTTCTAACAAAAACAAATATCATGCCTCCACAGAGATGTAACTAGCTAACTAAAATAGTAGAAGATTGTATGTAGCTCGAGCTCCAACTCTAATATTTGCGAGCATTCATTATTCATAATTTTTTTCTTGCTTACTCCCTACGTGAGACAAGTATTGAAGTTACAATTCTATTTTGACAAGTGAAGATTTTTAAAGATCCAAAAACACTGACTACTTGTCCAATAATCATGACAACTTAAGTAACTTTCATGAAAGTATTGGTTGCCCATTGAGTAGTTCGGGCCTATTTTTAATAGTCTTTGATGAAGACTATGGAAATAACTACACGTGATTTAACGAACTTTTAGTTTTCTCCACT
Organism: Erythroxylum longipes; assembly: GCA_027563885.1. Classification (NCBI taxonomy): domain Eukaryota; kingdom Viridiplantae; phylum Streptophyta; class Magnoliopsida; order Malpighiales; family Erythroxylaceae; genus Erythroxylum; species Erythroxylum longipes. The sequence goes on along the minus strand of JAOQMS010000001.1, from coordinate 7,772,272 downwards.
CATAAGCAAGATATGTCTTGTAATTATTGTGTTAGTGCTAAAGATGGGAGAGATATATCACATGATAATAAAATTGAATCCAAACAAATGCAGTAACATATATAATATCCAACAAGACATAATGCCAAGAAAATAGAAAGAAACTCTTAACATTTTGAATCATTTTATTGGTTAATTATGAAAGATTTTATTATTAGAGACAAGATAAAGATTAATTAAATTTTTTGTTTTGTATAATACAAAGGATGAGAGCTCCTTGTATAATGTGCACTGAAGCAACATATACGGAAACAAAATATCACAATAAAATTGTTGAATATTACAACATAATTAAATAATATTTAGGACATAATTATGGAAATTATGATATTGTGTATATATTTTAAAATCTCCGTTTAACTTGAAGATGGTAAAGCAGAAGTAAGATGAATTTGGCAGAGAAGATCACAGAAGCGTTGAGGTGGATGATCTTTAGTGAAGATATCAGCAACTTAATCACTAGATACAATTTTGAAGAATATGATGTCAAACAAAGTGGCAATTATTTTGCATTTACTTAGTGTGCTTATGAAATACATCATTACATGCAATTTGAATTACAATATGATTATCACAGTATAAGGGCATTGGAGCAACTTGGTTAATACCCATATCATTAAGCAGCCATCAAGGTTAGACTAGCTCAGAATAAGTGTCAACAAGAGTCTAATATTCATATTACATGTTAGAACGAGATATTACAGTTTACTTCTTACTCTGCTAAGATATTAAGGAATTGCCAATAAATAAGCCAAGATAACTAGTACTCTCATTTACCCCAATGCTTATTTTTTGCAATTGATGACATCCTCTCAGTGATAGAACTCTTTATCGATAGCTAGTTATCATTCTTGTTTATCTCATTGTCAATTGCCATTATATAGTTTATGTCGTTCATTTGGTTAGATAGTTCACATCTACTCCTTGTACCACTCACTTTGCAACAGTTCTTCATATTCTTTATTGTTTAGAAGCTTCTTTATTTCACCATCTCCATTTCTCTAGTTCATCTATATGAGACCTGAAAGCCTATTTTGACATTTGATTAGGCTGGAGATCCTAATAATCGATGATCTATCACTATATATTGTTTATTTATTGGCAATTCCTTAATATCTTGGCAGAGTAAGAAGTAAACTGTAATATCTCGTTCTAACATGTAATATGAATATTAGACTCTTGTTGACACTTATTCTGAGCTAGTCTAACCTTGATGGCTGCTTAATGATATGGGTATTAACCAAGTTGCTCCAATGCCCTTATACTGTGATAATCATATTGTAATTCAAATTGCATGTAATGATGTATTTCATAAGCACACTAAGTAAATTCAAAATAATTGCCACTTTGTTTGACATCATATTCTTCAAAATTGTATCAAGCATTGGGGTAAATGAGAGTACTAGTTATCTTGTCATTAGTAAGATTGACTCGAGAAAGAAGATCTATAGAATATTTTGCTTAAGAAAGATAGTAACCTCATATTTTGATGATACCTTAAGACTAAGAAAGCAGCTGAGATGCCCAAGATCTTTCATTTATAATTATTGGCCTAGAACTTTTTTAAGGTTATAGATGTCATGCAAATCTTCACCAATGATGATAATGTCATCTACCTAAAAGTAAGAGAATGAAACCTTTCTCATTCTAACGAAGAAATAATGAATGATCATAAAAACTTAAATGAAAACTGATCTACCCAATAGTTGAGCTATATTTAGCAAATCATACTTAAGGATCTTGTTTTAGGCAATAGAGAGCTTTTTAAAGATGAAAAACTTTATTAAAAGGATGCTCATATCCAAAAGGTGGTTACATACAGACTTCCTTAAAAAGATCCTCATTTTAAAAGTAGTTAGAAACAACCTCCACTGTTTGACAACAACAATAGCAAGAAGGCTACACATAAGGGTGATATGAGCTCCAGTAGCAAATGTCTCTTTATAGTCAATATTATATTCCTGTGTGAACCTTTTAGCAGCTAAGCAAATTTTATAGCATTCCATAGAACTATTAGTTCAAGTTTTAATTTCATAAACTCATTTGAGGCTAACAATAAACTTGTTTGGTAGTAAGTATACTAGATCCCAAGTATGATTGCTAGTAAGAGCCTAAAGTTCTTCTTTCATTGATTGTTGCCACAGAGGGTTAGTAATGGCCTAATGATAAGTGCAAGGTTTATATGAGAAATTAATTTCAGAATAATAATGATAATCATGAAAGGTAACTTTGGCTTGTCTTACACGAGTACTACGATGAGGAAAGGAACGAACAACATAAGAGTTTTTAGTCACTAAGGGTGAGATGACAATTAGAGGAGATGAGTTGCCAGAATCCATAGAAATTTAAGAGTTACTTAGGGAGGCAAGGAGATGGCAGTACTATTTGAACTAGAGTTTCCTATAAACAAGTCATCAAAGGAAAGAATAAATGGTTCTATTAGATATAAAAAAGGAACACTTTAAAGAATATTTTATATTCCAAAAGGTGATGTGACAAGAAATCCAACGATGCCGTGAAACTAGATCCCAATATTGATAACCCTTATGTTTTATACTGTAGCAATATAACCTAGCCTTAGACTTTAATTTGGTGTATTTATAAGGTTAAATATGAACAAAACATGCACTACCAAATATACGAAGAGACTATCATGTGCATATTGTTGGCCCCCGAAATATTTTGTTGAGTTAAGCGTGATATTTTATAGAATTTGGATTTTGGCCTTAGAATGAATGGAGTTGTTAAGCATGATTCAAATAATTTATGAGGTCATAATATATTTATTATTGGAGTTTATTTATTTGTTTCAATGTTAGTAGGATTTTATTTCACTATTTAGTGAAATTAATGCTTTAAGAATGAATTGAGGGCATTTTTGGCATGTCACTTAAGTTTAGAAACCAAAAAGTATAAAAGGAAGGGCAAAGATGACTTTTAGCACTCATTAAGGGTAAAGTGGGAAGAAGAAGAATTGTTGTCTTGTAATTGAAGAGGAAGAAAAACGAAAATTGAAGAGAGGAAGAGAGAGTGTCGTGGGAGAAGAAGAAAAGAAGAGAAAGCTAAGCTAGGTTTCCAATTTTCTTAGTTTTAAAGAGTGATTTTGAAGTTGTGTAAGAAGGGAAAAAGAAAGGAAGATTAGAGCTTCCATTTGAGCCAGGAGACTTAATAATTGGTGAAGATTCAAGGTAAGTTTATGCTTAAACTTTTGGATTTTTGGAAGGTTTTGGTTCATGAAGCTTAAGAAATGCATAGGTTTAAGTATTATAGGATCAATTTTAGTGTATATATTTCTTTGAGTTCTCAATTGGAAGTCCTATTGACTTGAGATTTTTGCCAATATTAAAGGAAATCAAGAAGAGAGGCAAGAGGAGCAAGAAGAGAGGCATCTTTGAGCAACTGATAAGCAAGGAATTCAAGGTGGTTTACATTTTTATAATTGAAAAATAAGCCATTAATGTTTCTTCCAAATCAAGAAAGTAAATGTTTTTCAATTGTATTATAAATGTGCATTTATTACTCTTTGAATGCTTTGAAAAAGTGCTATGTGTTTGGTATGTGAATATTGTGTGGATGATTTATGAAAAGAATGTAAAAATGAATCTTTTTTGAAATAAATAGATTACTATGTTTACGAAATCACTTTTCGAAAAAAGTGTCATTTTGGGCAACAAGTTTACAAGTTATGAAATACATGTTATGTAGGTTTGGTTTGGTCCATTCTATATCTCAAGTGCACTTTGACTAAAGGCTTCTCCTGCCTGCCCGCAAGTGGCATGGAGCTCCTTCAGGGACTCTCTCATGTTTACGACTACGCAAAAACTACTATGTGGGATTGTGTTAGTTTGTTCTGTTCACGACTACACAGGACCATTTCATGGGAATGTGTTAGCTCGTTCTGTTTATGGACCTCCCAAACCATTTTGGTGTGCTTGTGCGTTGACAAGTTATTGAATACATGATTTGGATTGCTTATAAAGTGTTTGATAAATTAAGAATTTGGAAATATGTGCTTCATGATGCATTGTGAATTTTACAATGGTTTTGCTTGTTACTGGTTATAAAATTGTTACCCACGAGCTTTAAGCTCACCCCCTTTTTTTGTCCCATCTTCAAGTGATGAGCAAGAGATCGAGTGATCGAGCATAAGGGCATTACTCCAGATTATGCTTATTTTGTATTTTCAGTTAGTTTTTGTAAAACAAGGCTTTAGTTGCATTTTGAGCAATTCTACTTTGTGTAAATCATGTATTTTTGGATTATGATGTATTGTGGCTTGAAATGCCCACTAAAGCTTTGTTCAAACTCTATTTTGATTTAGTAATGATATTAATATTTGAAAAAGTTTATGTCGATCATGTACATATCTATCTTCTTGGTTGAGATTGTTAATTATTGGTAGTGATGGAATTTGTGTTGTGTTGAAAGGATGCGTGTTCATTTTAGTGTTGGATGGTTCGGTTCTATCTGAAGGTTTCACCGCGGAGAAGCCCAAACGTTTGTCACGGCAAACCTTTCCTGAGAGGCACTCTCGCTTGATTCTGTGACTTCACCGCGGTGAACTTTTCCAGAAAGGTATTAGAAAACTTTGCCACGACAAACTTTTCGTGATGGGTCCTTATACATGATCCATATTGATCCTCTGGTAAAGTAGCTTTGTAATAAGTATTGAGACCCAGGCGCTAACACATATTGACATAAACGTTACAAAGGAGAGTGTGGGGAAAAGAACTCGATTAATTATATAAATAAATTAAGATCACCCTCCCCTTAGAAGGTTTCAGGATATACAGAAAAGATAAGAAAAGCACAAACAATATTTAAAATATGTTTATGTTTCCTTTCAGCCGAATCATTTTTGTGTAGATGTACTTGAATAAGAATATTGAATTATTAACCCATTCTGAATTAAAAATTGTGATTATTTAGAGTCTTTATATTCCATGGCATTATCTGCTTAAAGAATTTTAATAGAACAGGAAAAGTGACTTTTAATAATGGGGAAAATTTGAATATATTTAAGGTATCTCATATCTATTTTTCAACAAATAAATTTATATACACTGAGAAGAATCATCCATAAAAATAACAAAGTAATGAGAACCATCTATAGTAGGATTAAGAGCAGGTCCTCAAATAGTAGAATGAATTAAATTAAGAGTAGAGGAAATAATCACTATTATTAAAAGGTAAAGCATGATGTTTAGTAGCTGATAAGAAGCATAATCAAAATTTTTATTTTTGAAATGACCTAAACTACCATTTGAAATTACAGAAATAAGTATACAACTAGAACTATGGGCCAAAGGATAGTAGCATCAATCTTAGTTAAACGATAAAGAGAATCTAGTTCAAATAGTTGACCAACTTTATGCACTATCCCAAGGACTCCGCTCATCTCTAGATTATATATAATATGGCCACGACTTGAACAATGTAAATCAACATCTAGTTCACTTAGTTAACTAATAGAAAAAAAATAAAGATAATTTGAAATGAAAGAAAATATTAGCTAATATTAACTTAGATGTAGAAATAGTCATAATCTAGGAATAGATAAAATATATCTATCAGTAGTGTGAACAATCACAGGAACAATCATAGAAGAAAACAAAGATGAATAAGATGTCATATGATTGCAATAGGCATAATCAAAGAACCATGAAGAAGATGTTCTTATAGTGATTGAAAGGGTTGAGGAACTATTGAGAGATTATAATTGTTATAAAATAGTTTGAACATCATAAAGGATAAATTCCAGAGATGAAGTGGTTGATGATCTCCTTAATAGTAGTGGTAATGGTTAAAGAACAAAAAGGTCTAGAAGAACTAATATTATAATTATTAGAAGTACCAGAACTAATAACTTGTCAATTATGAGGTCGTTTATGATAATTAACCTTCATATACCTAGGTTTCTTACAATACTTACATATAATAGTGCAAGAAGAACATAGAGGAACAACTAAAGCAATATTTTTCTAAGAAATAGGCTAAGGAGAATAATTAACTGATGGAGTGGCCAATTTAGAATCTATTAGTGGCAATGAACGCTCAACTCTCAAGTTGTTTAGACGAGTTTTTTCATATAGTAATTTGTAAATTACAACATCTAATTTAGGTAAGGGACTATGATGGAGTAAAAAGGTACTAACAGACTTATATTCAAACCTTATAGTCATAAAAAGATGCCAAACATGTTGGCAAATACAAAATCCTATATAAACAACAGTAGGGGTAGAATCAGGTCATTAAGGATTATAATTTGCCAACTAATCCCAAAGTTTTGAAGTTTAGAGACATAGCTATATCGGTGAATGTGATGAAAGAGAAAATAGATTTAAATTGATGCACATCATCAAAAATAAAATATCTAGTATTTAAAAAGTCTTATTTCTCATATTTAGTATCAAAATGACATAAATTTCCTTTAGTTATAGAAAGATAGGTGTTACAGAACCATGTCAAAATTTGATGGGTTTTTTCCATTCCACTACTCTAATCAGTCTAACTATTTGATGTCGTCCTTATTAACAGTTTTAGTGGATTTGTTAATTTCACTAGTTATATAACACTAAAGAAGATGACCTTTTAGAAAGCTACATGTCTCTTTTGACGACAAATCGTAGTTAGTGCCATAAAAAATGATAATGATAAGCTATAAGACATATTAAGAGGAATACTGGGAATTATCAAAAGCCATTAAGGTAGAGAAAATGAACAAACTAGGACTATAAATTGAAAACCATATATGGAACTTAAAGTTAGAGGTAGATTATAAAGAAATTGACTACAGAAATGAAATTTAGGGGCCAAAAACCTTCACAACTGATTTAAAAACTCAAGAAACTTGTCTGGATAACATGAATTATGTCGGTCAAAGAAATTGAACTAGTTAACATAAGAGTTGACTGGACAAAGCAACAACTTTGACTGACATCTGTGGGCATATCCAGTGGTAAATTTGACAATAGAAGATGGTGTTTGAACTGTCTGAAGATGAGAATGTGATAGTAATCTCATATTAGTCTTCAAGGGTCTAGAAATGGATAGAAAAGCTTGGCCAGTAAAGGAGAGATAAGGATAGAGTAGGTCAGCCAACAAAAAAATTACATAACAAGGGTATGAGCAAAGGGAAACTGAAATTTAATGGAGCTCTGATACCATGTTAGTAGAGACAAAATAAAGTTGAATTGTTTTTTGTATTGTGTATGATACAAATGATGGGGGCTCCTTATATACTGTGCAATAAAGCAATATATAAGGAAAGAAAATATTATAACAAAATTTCAAAATATTACAACATAATTACATAATATTTAGGGCATAATTATAGGGATTATGATATCTTTTATACATATATATATATATACATATATACATGTATATGTATATATCAACACTTTTCATGTGATATTTTTAAAACTCTCACATCCATAAATAATGTAAACAAAAATTTTACAATTTTGATATCATCTTAAACTTTAAATGTAAGAAAGACTGATGAGAACCACACCATTTGTACATATTTGTGTTTTAACACTCAAATAGATCCCAAATGAAGAATGTAATTCAAGATTTTATAAAAATTGTTATATTTTTATTGAATTTGATGTCCTTTTATATTACTTTAGTATATATAATTTAAATAAAATAGTAATGCTTATTTTTATTATGATTATATCTTTACAAAATTATAATCACGATAAAAATTTAAAAGATAATATTGACGTTAATGAACATATGGGAACCAAAATGATGACTCCCTATTTTTTTTCCCATAAAATTAATAGTGGAGATTGCAATAAAAGCCTTATTGTTAAGGTATGTTTTTCTAGTCTTATTTGTTAACCGTTACACTCTTATTGTACCTGGCCTCCTATTAAACTACATACTATCAATGGTCGTCGACTTTGTCTTTACGCTGCGTTTGGTTACCGTCTCCTGTGTGCGGAGACGGAACGAGACAGAAATTTGGAGACGGAACATAACAAAAATTGGAGACAGTAAGGTGTTTGGTTGTGGTGGACAAAACAGAAAAAATTGTTCCCGTCTCGAGGACAGAAATGTGTTTGGTTGCAGGGGACAGAACATAAAAACAGTGTAAATGACGAAAATACCCCTTAGTATTATATGATTGAAAATATATAATGAATTGATTATTTTATAAGTGTATCAATATTTCTTATAAATGTATTTGTAATTATGTAATTACGATTAGGTTATTACAATATAATTAATTAAATTATTATTACTTAATTAATTACATTATATTGAATTAAAATATGATTAGTAATTACAATATAACTATTCATTAATTAAAACATGAATTTATTAAAATATTATAAATCAGTAATTTAAATATTGTAATTAAGTAATGAATAAAAATATAATTATTAAAATAAGATAAGTGATTAATGAATTACAATATAGGTAATAAAATTAATATGCTGAATTAATAACATGACATTATATTTAATAAAATAAGAATATAAAGTAATGAAAATTTATATTAGCCATTAATTAATAAGAACATAAGTAATTAAATTATTAGTAGTACTTAATTAATTACATTATATTTAATTAAAATATTATTATTAATGAAACTATAAGTAATGAAAATATAATGATTAATTAATTAAAATATTAAATAATTAAAATATAATAAGTGAGTAATTAAAATATTTGAATGAATTAAGTAAAACAAATTGAATAATTAATTAAAATTTTATAATGAATTAATTAATAACAAAATAATGAATTAAATTATGATGATTAGTTAATGACATTAGATTATATTTAATGCAGATATTAGTGTGCATTAATGAAAATCTTGTAATTAATTAAAAATTACAATATAATGAATTAATTATTTAATGCAGTTGTACTAAATGAATTAATTACAATATAATAACTTAAATTATTATGATTATTTAATTACATTACATTATGTTTATTTAAATATTTACATTATGCATAATGTAAATATTATAATAAAGTAATGAATTACAATCTAATTAATTAAAGTAATATTATTACTTAATAGGTTTGAAATAATCGTACAAGTGAGAAATTGTAACACATAATAATTTATTTAAAAATATAAGCATGCATGGAATTAATAACATAATAGGTATGAAATAATCCTACAAGTATAAGTAATTAATTATAACACATAATAATGTAATTAAACATCTAAGCATTCATGTCATTAATTACATAATAAGTTCAACATACATCCAACCCTTATATTTTATTAATAATGTCCTTAACAATAATACCGAAAATGACTC
>JAOQMS010000001.1:7748231-7762840 GCA_027563885.1 Erythroxylum longipes | reverse complement strand
GCATGAACTGGGTTGTGAATTATATTGAGTGGAAATAGAGCTAATAATGAAGAGTATTGAAGTAGGAAGAGTGAGTTCTAAGGTGTAAAACCTGGAAAATTTTGAAGATAAGTGTTCTGGAAAATGTAGCAGAGAAATGTTTACTAATTTTGGTTCTGTGTTTTGTGTTCTTAAGGATCGGATGTAATGAGATAGCAGTGAATGAATTTTTGGAGTTTATAGAACAAGTGAAATGTGTATGTGGTGAGGGTAGAAATTCATAAGAGTTGAGGTTGATACACACACACACACACATATATATATATATGCTCTGTTTTAATTTTTCAGAACCAAGCTTTTGTCTTATCTCTCACGGGCATCAGAGATAAGTCACACCCGTGACTTTTGACTCATCTCTCACAGGCGTGAGAGATGAGAGTCACAGCCGTGAGTTTTTGCACCTATGGACAATCTAGTTTTAAATTCATATGGTTTATGAAATGAGTTTTTGAGTTCACGGATACGTTCAGGGTGATGATAAGATGTGAGAAAAAAAATGAAAAATGACATGCAGAGTATGTGCATGAATTTTGGTTTTGGGACACCTCCGCAACCCGCGTCGGTCCATGCCCCGTGCTGATCGGCAGATCGGCCGCATCCGCCTGAGGCACATCGCCGGCCCCCATCCGCTTCCCTCCTGACAATTTCAAGCACTATTTGACTCTCTTTTCAAATTCCTTTTCATCTTTCCCTCGTTGTACTTGTTCACTATTGGTCTCTCACCCGTATTTAGCCTTGGACGGAATTTACCGCCCGATTTGGGTTACATTCCCAAACAACCCGACTGCCAAATAGTGCCTCGTGGTGCGATAGGGTCTGGGCACGACGGGGCTCTCACCCTCTCTGACGTATGTTAGAAGTGTTAGTTTTGATGAATGGAGAAGAAAAGAAGAAAATGGTAGTTCGGAAGAGAGGAAGAAGATGATGAACAGTAGCTGATCGCGATTGTGCCTCAGCATGATCGCGACTCTGCTAATAAACTACTGAAGTTGCGATCGCGACTCTATCGAGAGATGTTTTAAGAGTGGTTTTAACTGAGCATGCTTCGATTTTTGGATGATTTCTTAATCTATAGTGATCTTGATGGAATGATTTTTGATTTAGAGTAAACTAGAGACATAGGGATACAATTTGTCTGAAGAAATTGAATTTTAAAATTGTCTCTAAAGATTTCAATCTCTGGATTGAAGTTGAGAAAAAGGTACTGTTACAGTTTAGATAACAATCCAATTTATTTGGAGTATAACTTTTGGAATAATGAACCAAATTGAATGATCTTAGTGTCATTAGAAACTTAAGAGATAGAGGAACAATTTTCTAGAAGTAAGTACCTTCAAATTTCTTTATTTTCATTATTAGATTGATCATGGAAAGTTGACCCGAAAATGAGTTATGAATTTTGATTTTTATGGTTTTATTGAGGTATAAACCATAAGTATAAATGATACTTATGTGAGTTTGAAATATGTATGATTATGAGATGAGAATAATGGAAAGATACCTAGGATTGTCATTGAGCATGCATTATATACAACACATATACATATGTATGTGATTGAGTGTTCATATGATTGTGCAATTAATAATGTGTGTAAATGTATATTATATGATGTTGATACACAGGATAGAACGTCTGCATCCAGATGCTTCTGGATCATGGAAGCTAATGCTAATTTGGAGTGTACTGTGAATAACCTAGACGGTCTCACTCAATTAATTGTTTGTTTTATATTATGTTTGAATTATCGAATGAATGTGATTTGATTGTGTTGATTCCGGACAATGAAGGTCCGATGATTCTGATGAATGAATGTGATATTTAAAGTGCTCCTTGTATGTGAATATGACGAAATAAACGTGTTTTCTCAACTTAAATGTTGAATGCTGGACTAAGGTCCTATGATATGTGAAAGTGAATGTGTAAAGTGAAATAAAGTGACTGATTGAACATATATGACTGATGCATTTCATTACATGAATGCATAATAATGTAAGGGCTATTTTGACCAGAATATCCATCAAAAAAGAGCTTAAAGCTCAGAAAGTGAAAAAGATCAAAAGGCTCACTATGTAAAATGTGCCCCGTATCTCCAACGGATAAGGGACAGTTATTAATGAGCTCGGTATCCATAATGGATATGGTACAGTTATAGGCACTTGGTCACAATAATAACAATTGAAAGTTAGTCTCATGAGCATTGCATATGCATTTGATATGTATGTTTAAGTGATTGAAATACATTGTTTAAATGGTTCAAATGTGAAATGTGAAATAAATGAATAAGGTGTTAATTAATGCTACATGATGAATTAATGTAGTGATGAGAGTTATGTGATGATTTATGCAAAATGCAAAGATGTGAATTACATATTATGTGTATTTATTTGATGCATGAATTGAGCGAACCATTGATGATGGCTACCTCATCTGAGTTCACAAAACTCACCCAAAATTTGTAATATTTTTCAGGCTCAGAAGAGTTACCCCGTTAGGCTAACGGAAATACAGACAATGCATTTGAGTAAGAGATAGAGGTCGAGATCAGTTCGCATCTGCATTTGTACTTTATTATTTTTGTATCAGTTTGTATATTTCGCGATTTCTGTACAATGTGTATTTGAACATTCTGTTTATAATAATTTTCCAAATGGGAAATGTTTGTAAATGATTTTGTGATGTAATAACTTTTGAAATTGGAAATATTTTGTAACTGAAATTGATTAAAGTGTATCAATAATTGTGATTTCGAGTTTTATGAAATAAAAGTATGTGCCCGAATTTGATTTTTTATTTCCGCGTACACGTATGAAAATTTTGAAAAAAAAATTGGTGCTGAGTTTCAAGTGTCTGACTAATTGGCTGTGCTAGCATGCCACCCTCGTGGGATATGTTCTTAGACATCACTCAGGATGTCGGATACGTGTCTTACGATAGTGGGGTGCTACAATCCACTATCTAATAATCAATAATAATAATTTATTAATTCTTAGGGAGATTCATTGTAACACCCCCACTGCTATAAGGTACATACCGTAATACCCTTATGACATTCCAGTACATACCCTATAACAACGGCATGTTAACTACACTTTCACTCTATAACATGGCAATTTGTCCAACTTAATCATGGCATCTACTATTATACAAGAAAGTCACAAAATTTTAAAACAAATTTCCTCTTTTCATTTCATAAATCTGAATGTAAATACGTTTTAGCTTTCAAAAATTTGTACATGTACATCATCATATCGTAATACAAAATGTCCTATATGAAAGAGGAAATAAAAAAGATCTAACTAAATCCTTCAGTCCAGCTGACTGACCTTTGAGCCATATCTTCTTCCCAAAAGTACAAGAATTAAGCTTCTTGTACAGTCTCTCAGTAGCTAGAATCCTCTCTTGGTCCTGAAATGTCAACGTGCAATTTTAGGTGAGTTTTGCGAACTCAGATGAGGTAACCATCATCGATGGTTCACTCAATTCATGCAACATATCATTTCACATAACAGATAATTCATATCATTGCATTTTTTTCATATAATATCACATATCACATTCTCATTTAAGAATAAGACAATTGCATTTCAATCAATCAAACATACTTCATAAAAAGTATATGGAATGCACATGTGATTCTTTTCCAATTATTACGTTGTTGTGACTGAATGCCTAACTATCCCGTATCTATTTTGGATACTATGCTCATTTATATTGTCCCTTATCCGTTGGGGATACAAGGCTCATTTTTACATAGTGAGCCTTTGGCTTTTAATCACATTGGAGCTTTAAGCTCATTTTCGGTGGCTACTCAGGTCACAACTCTCATTATCTGATCATGCATTCATGTATGGAATGCATCTTTCATATTCAATCAATCATGTCAAGAAGCATTTAGTTCTTCTCATTCACATACAAGTAGCACTTCAATATCACATACATTTATCATAATCATCAGACCTTTATTGTCCGGAATCAACACAATCACATTCATAACACAATCTAAACAGAATTTAACACAACAATAATTGAGTGAGACCGTCTAGGTTACTCACAGTTTGCTCCAGATAGCTTATTACCTTGAAGTCCTAGCAATGTATAGATGCGCTCGATCAATTTGATATTCTATAAATATGCAAGCATACACATTTACATATATTATAACTTTGTACAATTACATAAGCACTCATTTATGCATATATGTATATATGATTTATACACAATGCATGCTCAATGACAATCCTGAGTACATTTCCTTAACACTAGTCTCATAACCAATTAACATGATCTTTGAATCAATACTTAACACCTAATACACTTTCCTTATTTAATATCTCAATCCAATACCAAATAGGCTCATTCAAGATCACAATCAAGCCTAAATATCTCATGGGAAAAACCTTAATAAGTCAATCATCTATAAACAAACATATCTTGGGATAAATGACATAACTTTTGATATAGATATCAGATTAATTTCATTCTAAGATAATTTCAAAGTGGACTTTGATATCTAAAACTTTTGTGAAGACCTTGAAGTTAGATTTTGCAGTTAAAAGGGTCAAAATCTAATTTTACTGTAGCTATTCTGAGAATGTCTGCTAAGCGGACATGAATGTCCCTTCAAATAGACATGAACAGGGTTGGGAACATTTTCAGACCTAAGAAGGTCTGTTTAGCAGACTTAATGTCCATTTAACAGACATGGACGAGGCTAAGAGTCTTTCCAGACCTGAGAAGGTCCGTTTAGCGGACCTAAAATCCGTCTAACAGACATAGGTGAAACATAAGCCCCTCCAATGGTTCCTACATCCATTCTAACATCACTTTTACTCATAATCTTCCCAAATTCACCTCTTCCAATGCAATATCACATCTTAACAATTCAACTACCAAATTGATTTCATTCAAATTCTCAAATCTCTATTCATTTGATTCATCACTTATAACTAATTCTCATCATTTATGAATTCCTATCCTTTTTCTATAACATATCTCATTCCTAAATCTCAAACAATTCATATTCAAAATTCATCATTTCAAGTTTATAACTTCTTCAAGTATACCTAAATTTCATCTCAACATCATCCATACACAATTCATATTCCATGCTTGATCATGAACAACCAAAATAGAACACATTCTCATACACCTTTATCGGAATTTTTTATGCATATATCCTCCTTCAATTTTCATTCCTAATTATTACCTTACTTCATCTCATTTCAAGAACATAATTCAATATCTTGGTTAGCCTAACTTTCACTTTCATTAAACCCTTAGTTCATGATTCATAACATCTACATACAACTCATCACTTATGGTTTTCATATTCACAAAATAGAACACAAACATATACATTCATCCAATAATTTGCTGCAACCAATTCTCAACTTCTTGCCAATTTTTGAGACTATTAAGGACAAAATTCAAATTCAATTCTTCATGAAAAATGTAGCCTTATGTCTCTATTTTAATCTCAATCAAGAATCAATCTCATTTGGATAACTACAGAATAAGTTATGGCTAAAGCACAGAAGCAAAATCAGTGGACATGTTGCTGCTAACTTTTTCCAGCATTCTCTTCCAATTTTCCAGATTTTATACTTCCAACATTTTACATCTAACCTACCTTGTACCTAGATCATATTTTCTACTTCATTTCCTATTCATTCTCCACTCCATTTCAACTCAATTTCATTCACAAACAATTCATGATCTATTTTTGATCATTAACCAAAACAGAACCTATAAATTTACCCATTCATTCTTCAATTTACTGCACTCATATAACACCATTATAATGATCATTCTACCTCAACATTATCTTTATAACAATTTATGGGTCATTAATGATCATACACATATACAAAAGCAAGACATTTACATGAATTTTTCATCACCCACGACACATATAAAAATGGAATAATTAAGTCATCAATCTTAATTTACTCATCATTCTAGCTTCATTTAACCATACCCATGAAATTTAAAGCATAACTTACTTGATTTAACTCCAAATCTTTAAACATAACAAGAAGCCCTAACTTCCCATGTCACACGATTATCATCTTGAAGGTTGGAAGGTTAGGTCTTTAGTGAGAAATGAAGAAGAGAACAAGATGGGAGTGATAAGTGAAAGATGAAAGCAAGCTATAGTGTTAATGAAGGCTTGGAGATTCAAAATCGTGAAGAGAAAGAGAGAGCCACAAAAAAGATGACGACAAGAGTAGAAATGAAAGACAAAACAATTAACTTGGTCTTTCAAGTGAAATGCATCGTGGGTTTAAAGGCATGGCTTGGCAAGTCACACTTGTCACTTGCCACATGTCCAATTTCTAAGGCTTTCAAGTAGTTCTTTTAATTAACTAGTCCAATCAATTCCAATTCCTTCTCCAGTTGTCTCCAAATTTCAATGAAACATGTCATTAAATCCCAATGTCATTTATCAAATTTTCCATTGCCATTTGACAGTTAATTCTACTGCCATTTATCAATTGTCTTGCCACTTGGCAATTTTTTTACTTCAAAATTACCCAAATTTAAAAATTTTTTCCTAAAATTCTCCAAAAATTCTAAATCACTATATACACTCTCCAAATCAATTTTCAACATATAAAAGCCAAAATTTTCAACAATATCACATATCACACATAAAGATTAATTATGCCCAGAAATTGTCAATGAATGCATGTAGAATTATTTTAATACGCAAAAATTCAATATTCATATGCATGTGTATGCTATATGATGCATGAGCATGAAATGCAATTTCTAACTTCTCAATAATCTCTCATATTTACTATTTTAACCTCAACATGGGTAACGGGATGTTACATTCATCACCTAGACACTACAATTTGACATTGAATTTTCTTCGTATTTTACTTATCGTTCATAATTCTTTAATCTTGATTTAACTTATTTGTTTAGTTTTATTTTTAAATAAAACCAAAATCATATTCTTAGGCTAGATAATACAAAAAAGTTAATTATTAGTATTTACCTTCTTCGTGGGATCGACGCCATGCATGTATAGTAATTTGATTATTGGTATAGAAAACAAACCAATCACTAATTATATAAGAAATTAGAATTTTTAATTTTTTGTTGAAAATGTTGTTTTCCATTATCTCAAACTCATTGTACATTATGTATTTATATTCATACTAGAGTTATAGATAACTATACAATAATTACATGCTAGGAAGTACAAAGCTTATCTATTTAATAAAATGATAAAGATTAATAGTAGAAATAGAAAATAGAAAAATTATGTTAATGAGATAAAGGTAAGACTTTCTAATAGTTTGGATAAGAGAAAGATAACTCTTTCTATAGTTTTAATAAGATGAAGATAACATGATCTAATATCCCCTGCAAGTTCTTAGCTATTTGAAGAGGTATTTGATTGCGTAAGAGAGTAAATTGATTTAAGGACAAGGCTTGACGATTAATTAGCTAGTTGATTGGGTTATGGATAGAAATTTGATGTCAAGATTATAGTAACTTACTTGGGTATAAAATGGTAGTCCAATTCTATATACTTTGTTTTTGCATGAAACACTATATTATGATAATAAATAAATTGCACCTATATTTTCACACCATAAGGTACTTATTAAAATAAGAAAACTAGGTTCTTACGTTAAAAACTTTATCCACAAAATTTTGAACTTACATAAGCTATGGCCTTTTACTCGCTTTCAATAGAGAAATGTAATATGGTCGTTGTTTCTTTATAAGCCATAATATAGGACAAGAACTGAAGAAAATTCCAAAATCAATTGTAAAACATCTATAATCCAAATCACTTCCCTAATCACCATCAACATAATACTTAATATCAAGAGAAAAATTAGGAGAAAAGTAGAGATTGAATTATATAGTACCTTTTAAATAACAAAGAAGCCACTTTAATGCTTATAATGAATGTCACTAGGAAAGTGCATAAATTGACATAATTTATTAATGCTAAAAAGCTATATCTGACCTTGTAATTGTGATATATTGAAATGCTCTTATTAATTGCCAATCTTGAACATCATATGGACTAGGATCACCCAAGTGTTTAGAGATAGTAGGAGATATTGTCATTAGAGTGAGACAGCTATTAGAATTTTCCATTCCATCTTTTTCCAATATGTCAAAAAAATATTCAATTTTGAACAACAAAAGACCTTATTATAATAAAGTAACCTAAATCTGGGAAAATAGCGTAAGTCTTCAAGATCCTTAATAAGAAATTTTTTGTACAGTAGAAATCATAAAGAAACAAATCAAATGAATAAACAGTAATGATAAAATCATCTACATCAATAAGAATATAGATAATATTGTTATTATATTTGTATAAAGAGAGAGAATATGCTTATGATGAAATTTTTGTCGATGAATGAACTCAAGTTTCTTACTAAATAAGACTTCATATGGCACATAATTTTTAAGGCTTGGGCTTGGCATATTGTTAGTATTATTAACATCATGAATAAAAGCATAAGATTAAAATTTAAAAAGATTAGCGGCATGTATAATATGAATTGTAACTGTATGATTCTACAACTATACAGGTTTCATCACTTTGTTTGTTCACTTCCGGTTTACCATTAAACTCCATCTAATCATCAATACTTTCTTCTTTAAATATATCCTGCATAAATGAATACATAATATCCATATGATAAATGAATTGAAAATTATTAGGGTACTTTATTGCTTCAAAAATATTGAACTTCACTATCTCTCCTACTGTTGCGTTAACTTTTTAAAGGGAGTCTTGTTGCAATGTAGGATACATATCTGTAGGATGGCTAGAGAATGACTGTATTCTATACACTTATACCGATTGTAATTGACCTATAGCCATTTGAAGAACTAGAGTAATTAAATCTGAAATTTTATCATCAATGTTCATATTACTTACCTCATTCATGTGCTTAACAGCTCCATCCATCCTTGTCGTAAACTGTTGAGAATTTTCAGCCATATTTGATATTAGTTGCCTAGTCACTTTAGGTGTTTTATTTACCAAAGATCCTCTACTATTTGTAATAACCATACTCCTATCTATTTTTAATAGTCCTTCATAAAAGAACTGAATCAAAAGTTATTAGGAATTTGATTATTTGGGCGCGGTTAGAACATAACTCCTTAAATCTCTTCCAATATTCATACAATGTTTTTTTGGTGAATTGTCTTATCCCACATGTTTCCTTTTTGATATTGCCTGATCGTGATGCAGGAAAGAAACTCTCTGGGAACAACCTTTTCATCTCATTCCATATTGTCACTACGCTAGAGGGAAGATAATATAGCCAACCCATTGCCTTATCTTTCAACGAGAATGGAAAGGCTATGAGATTAATTTGTTCTTTTGTAACCCTTTATGGCTTCATTTAAGAGTAGACAACATGAAATTCCTTTAGGTGATTATGTGGATCTTCAACTACAAGACCACAAAAAATCGAGAGCAAGTGAGTCAAACCAGATTTTAATTTGAAATCTAACTCAACATATGGAAATCATATGCATAAAGGTTGTTAATTCAAATTTGGCTAACTCTCTCAATGTTCTAGTGATAGCATTTGCCATCTTTTCTTCAACTTTTTGAAAATTAAAGTCTTCACCAATTGTTAGATCTATCTCAACTTTAACTTTTAGGGGTTAATGACTACTTCTTGCTTAGTATCTTTCCTTAAACGATACCCTGTGTTCTCAATTTTTGGATTATATTGCAATTCACCTGTCTGAGAAGAACAAGCCATACAAGACAAGTGATTAGTAGTAAACTGTAAAATAATGCAAAAGAGATAAGAAATTAAACTAGATCCCTAGCAACGATGCCAAAATTTTGATCAAGTTGTTGAAGACCCCAAAAATTAATTCTGATTATCTGAAATTTTGTAGTAGTAATGGGGTATATGTTTAATTAACTAATTAACTAAAATTAATAAGGAATCAAATTAAATTAACTAAATATAAAAGTGAAAAATTCAATAGTACTTAACTTTGGTTCATGGGAAAGATCTCATCTAATAATTGGATCATTGGTCTAAAGAGAATATTTTTCACAATTCAAGTAGTTAGTGTGGAACATATTAGAATAGTCATAATAAGTCTCAAAATTTTCTGAATTAATTGATTCAAACCTAACATTCAAACTAAAACATACCATCAATTGATTGGGTACGATAGCGTTCCATATCAATTAAATGATAGCAGTAAGCTTAGTGAAAAATACTAGATCCTAAATTAAATAATTGAGATAGCTATAACTATTATTTTCTATTTTCTTATAAGTTAAATATGCAAATGCATAAATAACCTATATGCTTCTTGTACCAATCCTTCATGAATATTTTAGATCACAAAATTCATGGATAGCTATAGAATAATCAACATTAAATTAATTTATCAGATCAATCAATATTAATTATTTATAAAATATAATAACATAAAACAAGAAATACTTGAATTAAAACATAAATATAAGTTTAGAAAAAAATCTCACAAGGTTACAACTAGAGTTTTGAATCCCTTTGAATAAGAATATTTGGATTTAGCCATATATAGCTTTAGTTCCAAAACCAAAAATGAAAGATTGAGAGAAAACTAAAAAGAAACAAAAAAGAAAGAATTTTAAAGAAAGTGGTATATGTGTTTTCCTCTTGTTTTCCTACTTAAAACCTAGTCCAATTCTTTCTTGCAAAGATTCCTATCTACAATAAATCCAAATCCTTACATAATAGGGATGGAAAGAAGTTTCCTAATTGAATTCAAACTCTTGAAGTGAATATGACATTAAGCATGATCTCATCTTATCTACTACAATAATATATCCACTTTTTTTCCTCTAAAATTTGTGATTTTGACCAATAATACTCTAATTTGATGAAATCTCCATTTTTCTTCTCCTAAAATAAAACAAACATTAATTTTCCTATTTAAGGACTAAAGTATAGCCAAAAGAAGAGATAATTTAAATTAACATAATTAATAATATTCTAGCAACCTTATTTAACATATAGAGAAAATCTTTTGATATATAGAATCATTTACATTAATAATAACAAGTGTGTAACAATGTATCCACCTATATTATCATTGTAAAATATGATCCTCTACTGAATTCTTGGATAACAAAGAACTTTAGAAGGAGGTTCTTTAGATGTCTAAAAAATGGGATAAATTCTACGCATAGTTTAATTAATATTAAGAAGTAACGTAAAAAAATAGCTATTTATATTGTTTATTATAGAGAAACGACTGTTGTAATTTCTTTGAATGATATAATAAAAAATTCACTCCAAAATGTGCAAATTTCATAACTTTTTTTTAAAATTAAAGGTAATTCATTAATGATAGTAAAACTATTTACAACATTACAACAAAATTTCCCTAAAGGAAATCAAAACAATCCCATACAATGGCAAGATTCAAGCTAAAAATCAAAATACACAATTATTGGATTTATAAGAACCAACCTGATTTCATATTCTCAGAAAATTGTTCGGTTGCATCTTTCGCTATGATAAGGCTTCGCGTCTTATTGAAAATAATATCTGTAAGGTGGTACTGGCTGGTTTGATCATTTCGATAGATGCGTCGATTCCTCTCCTACCATATGTTGTAGAATGTGAGTGAAAAGCAATTGACATGAGTTATTTATCATGTGACCCTTGGCTGGACATGCAGATGAGCCAAAGGAGTGTAGTATTCCAATCTTAAGAGGGAATAAATAAGGCAATTTTTTGAGGTATTTGGGACCATACTGTGGTAGAGTAGACATAACTGAAAAAAAGATGGTTACGATCTTCAAGGGCTAGCTCACATAAGTCATATACAGGGTTGTACGTTCCATGCCATCAATCCTCAATGTTTAGACGATTTTTAACTGCAAGCCATACAAATATGGAAGCCTTGGGGATGAAGCTTTGTTGCCATAGGAGGGACTACCAAGGGATGCTTAGATTATCCCCTTGAAGGCAAGTGTAGCAGGATTTATTAGTGAATATATCTTTAGTATGGGGGTCTCCAAACAAGTGTATCCTTAGTGTTGTTTCGATTTAGGCTTGGAAAGTAATGATAGAGTGTACTTAATCCCCAGAAATTTCCAGTCCACTGCCCATCAGAGATGAAAGAGGAGATTTGGCATTATGTGGTATGAGACCTTGAAGATGTGCAAGGTCCCGTTTACATATCAATGGACTGAAATCGGTCCAGTTATCATACCATAACCATACATTACATCCATTACCCAACCAATGAAAGATAAATGGGTATATCAATTCTCAAATTTTCAGCATATATTGGAAAACTATAGAATAACCTGAGGTGGCTTGAAGCTACCAAAAACTATGATGAAGAAGATAAGTCTCAAGAATCCATTTTAGCCATAATGTCATTTTGTTTATGTGTAACCGCCAAACCTTCTTACAAAGAAGGACTTTTTACATAACTTGTGTAGATGGTATGCCCAACCCTCCACGAGATTTTGGAGGTTGACCTCATCCCATTTTACTTTAGCTTTACGGGCGTTATCTAAAGAGCCTGACTAAAGGAAAGCTTTGATAGTTCGATCGATCTCTTTAATCACCTTATGTGGAAGCATTAAGTGATTGATCCAGTAGACATGGAGGCTAATAAGAATGGAAATTACGAGTGTAACTCTTGCAGCCATGGATAATAAATGGTTTTGCCAAGTAAAGATTCTGGCTTTGTATTTTTCCAAGAGGGATAAGTAGTCAAGATCGGTGAGTTTCGCATGAGAGACCGGTACACCCAAGTATTTAAATGGAGGAGCATGCAGCTCCATCCCTAAAGTTCGGGCCAGCTCCTGAGTGTTTGAAATTAATTCAAATTTTAGAATTGTTAAAATTCTTTAGAATATGTCTTTGTTTGTTTTTAATCTTGCATATTCTGTAGGATATCTTTCTGATTTTATTCAACTTTATTATGGTCAAAATATTTGATTTTGTTGAAGATTTGCTTTGATTTTCAGTTTATTTGTAAGCCTATATAAAGACATGATCAGATATAATAAATGAATGAGTTAAGTTGCAAAGTTGCATCCAAAAAATTCCAACATGGTGTCAAGTGCAAAGAAGGGCAATGAGAGACCAAGAAAGTGAAAAGATGGTGGAGAGAGCCTATCAAGCAAAGGTTCTATCGTCAAAAAAGAAAGGAAATATTCCTCAATATGGCCATTATGAGAAGTTTGGTCATGAAGAGAAAAATTGCAGATTGAAAAAGGAACAAGCAAATATGGTGGAGTTGTTTGATAACGAAACTCTTTTTGAATGTTGGTGAGAAGTGCACCAAGATGTGTTTGGAGAGACATGCTCCAATGATTGTAGGTTGGTGAGAAGGGCATCAACAAGATGATGAGAAGTGCATCAATTGGTGAAGAGAAGTGCTTCACGGAATATTCTGAAGATGGAGAGAAGTGCTTCAGAAAATTTGAATTAAGAGGGAATGTTGGAAATTAATTCAAATTTTAGAATTGTTAAAATTCTTTAGAATAGGTCTTAGTTTGTTTTTAATCTTGCAGATACTGTAGGATAGCTTTCTGATTTTATTCTACTTTATTATAGTCAAAATATTTGATTTTATTGAAGATTTAATTTGATTTTCAATTTATTTGCAAGCCTATATAAAGGCATGATCAGATAGAATAAATGAATGAGTTAAGTTGCAAAGCTGCATCCAAAAAATTCTAACACTGAGAATGGTGGATGTTTGAGGAACAATATAAGTAGCTTTTATGCTATTTGATTTATAAACCTTACCAAACAGAGAATGTTGGAAAAATTATGCAAGATCAAATCTAAGCGCAGTGGAAATAACTTAAAATTTTTTTTCCACAGAATCAACTTTCACAGAATTAAATAAGAAACATAAAACAAGAAATTGACAAAGTTATACTTACCTTTTCCGATTCTTCAAAACTGTCAATTCCATGAGCCGTTCAATCACCCCGCCTCCAATGGTATTCATAGATCTTTTTGGAGAAAAAATCAAATCCAATTTGAGAGGAAAAAATGTAAGAAGTGCTAGCATCCATTTTTCTAATTTTTCCTTTTTATATGAAAATTCTTATTTTTTATATCCTTGGATTTTATTAAAATTACAACTAAAGTCAAACTTTAATTATAATTATTAATTAGTCCCTATAAGATCAAATATCACATATTGACCCTTAAAGTTTCTAAAACTTCTCAATTATGTCCAACTTAATTCAAATTTCACTTTCTCCTTTATAGACCTTTTTATGTGTGACCCATCAGGTTCCTAATATGTTGGCCATGATTACAAATTATAATTCTAATTCATAATTAGAATCGGATAAATTAAAACTCCTTTTAATTTATCTTTAATTCCCTAATTAAACAATTTATAATCATAGATCATGATTGTCATCTAGCAACATGTCATGACCACCCAAATATTAGAAATGTCAAACTAGTTTGACTTAACCTATCTATGCATGGTTATCTTGTATAAATTAATCCTTTTGTCATCTAATGTTCCAATTGGAATTAGAGTATGGAATTCGTGTCTACTCTAAATAATC
>JAOQMS010000001.1:7706407-7724272 GCA_027563885.1 Erythroxylum longipes | reverse complement strand
TAGCCCACAGTTTGGGGTGAACCAGTATAAAAATCGCATCGTCTATTCTCTACTCTTTAACTTTAGTTTACTTTGTTATTAAAACTCTTAGAGAAATAATTTGCGATTTTTCTACGTAATAAGTTGTGATATTTTTCTAATAAGAAAGAAAAGTTTTCTTTTAGAGATTTTATAGTAAAAAAAAAGGAAGATACACGATTCAACCCCCCCTTCTTGTGTATCTAGTTTATGGAACGTAAAGTCTTTACTAACGTGTGATTTACTTCAATATAAGATTCTCTTTTTTCTTATCTCAAATTTTACAGATAACTTCTACCCTTCCCTTTTTGTTTTTGGGATTAACAATACTTTTATCAAAGAAATTAGGCTTTACATGAGATGATTTTCTTGAAGTTGGCTTCTCCTTCAGTGTTGGCTTATCTTTCTTAATCTTAGCAATGGATCTTTGCATTCAAGTTGTCTCTTTTAAGTTTAAGTTAAGGGTCAGATTATTTAGATGTCTTACAAGCTACCAATATCAAGTCTATGACACTCATGATGGCACTACAATTCTAACTTGTCCACGCTGATAACTTAGAATTAGAGGTTCATTTCTTTTCCTATAAACTTAGATGAATTTTGCATGGTAATTTTTCCTTAAAATTTCTACCTTCTACTGGATCATAAGAATTTATTATCCCTAATTCCTAAAGTTAGTATTATTATTATGAAAACAATCTATGTTCCTGAATTTGACTCTGACGATGAATGATTTTCCATAATTTTCAAGTTCTTTTAACATCTAGTAATAAGTATAAGTCGAATTCAATGGCCTTAATGATTTCCACTAGTGGTAATGGGTTTGCATATATTAGCATTTTCTGGTCAACCTTTACAAACATTAAAATTCCTATATTGATCTGAACTTAGATCACATTCTTAAATTCCTAATACAAAATTTGTTGAGTGGCTCTAAGTATTGATAGTTGTCATTTGTATTGTGTTTTGTATGTAATTAGTATGAATTTGAGTGTTGAGTGTGTATTTAGGTTTTAATTGTGTTAGTTTGTGTGTTTAAGTGTTTTATGGGTTAGTATGAGTCTTTGAGCTTAATTGTTATAGTTTTGAGGTGCCTTGATGTGTTTGTTAGTGTTTCAAGGTAAACAACAAAGAATGGAGAAGTTACGAAGAGTTGCAGCTAAAAACATAACCCACGATCGTGCATATGGGGGCACAATCGTGATAGAGAGCTTCCATTAAGGCCACGATCATGCACATTGGCCCACAATCATGCCAGAAAGGTTTAGGCGCTGGCCACGATTATGGCTTTAAAGCAAAAACTTGAATTTTGCAAGATTTTTTGCACCGTTTTAACCCCCACTTGGACCTAGAGCGCCTAAAGTATAAATAAAACATTATGAGATAGATGTAGCAACCTTGGAGAGTCTGAAAAGAGAGATTTCACATTAGCTACATTTCGGGAAAAAAAAAACCTAGAGAGATACGAGAGATTGAGGAAGGAGACGAAGGAAGAGAGACATGGAGACGAAGCTTGACACGAAACACATCCTAGAACAGGTGGTTTCCCACAGTCACCGCCTCCATAAATCTGTTCTGATAGTATTTCTATTTTTATTTCAATTTTATTGATGTATGAAATTGGGATGATTATTGAAATTATTAGTTGTCAAGTGTTGATTTATTTTTAAACTTACCTTCGGGTTTTTTTAATTCTTGAGATTAATAAAATTTGGTTGATTGTGTTTTTATTGATTTAATTGTGATTCAATATCTGTTCTTAATAACTTGGTAATAAACTGAGAGGGTGAGCCGAGTGAAAATAATCAAATCAGGCTAACGAGAGTTAGGTAATTTGATAGGTAAGAATTGAATCAAATTAGTAGAATCATGTAATGAGAGATCGAGCACAAGTTCCCAATAGGTTATTAGATAATTTTAGAAAAAATTTAGGTTTTTAGTCAAGTGTGAATCGAGAGATCCCAATTCCATAATTTAAATTAAGGACTATCAATTAAGGTTAAGAATTATAACTCAAGAGAGAGTAATTCACCCTAGGACCGTCTAGACCCATTAATTCAATAATTGCATGATTAGTTAGATTTTCTTTAATTTCAGATTAAAATTCCCTTTCTCTCACTTGATAGTTTCTAGGTTGATTTTAGGATTGGTTTGTGTGATTTGTTATATTGTTTAGACTTCTGCAACTCAATTCTTGAAATTAATTGTTTGATTGATTTATTTCCTACACTAGTTTGTTTCTTTTGAAATATTATAGTTTAGTATGACCTTAGATTATAGGACTAGTTTAGCCCTCCTTGTGGGATCGATACCTTAGGTACTACGTGAACGACCCGTGTGCTTGTAAGATTCACCAAGGTTAATAAATATTAAAACTTAACTTGTGTAACCTTGCGATCAAGTTTTTGGTGTCATTGTCAGGGAAGACAATTTAGTCTTATAGTTTAAAGCGTTCAAATTTTTGGCGTCGTTGCTGGGGAAGGAAATTTAGTCTTTTACTTTAACGCGCTAGAGTAGTTTTTAATTTTTGTTTTGTTTCTTTCGTTCATTTTAGAAAGTGTGCTCTTGCATGAACACAAGAGTCACGAGACGTTCAAGTCGTACAGCAGAGAAAATAGATCTAGATATCACACGATTAGAACGAACCCTTAGAAAAGCTCAGCAAGAGGAAGACAAAGAGTTAGGAAAATCACAAACGGCCAAGGAATTTCAGAGAAATATGGTTCAAGAAGCAACTCAAGGAAGGCAGCAGAGGACCCTCATAGACTTTATGAGGCCAGATTTAACCCATCGAGCCAAGGAGTGGCTAGCCACCTGCTCAAGCGTCCTCATTTGAAATTAAGCCAGCCCTCCCAAACATGCTTCAGCAGAACGTCCAATTTTACGGATTAGTGAATGAGGACCAAACACACATATCGTGAATTTCCTCGAGATATGTGCATGCCTTTTTAGACAAGTACTTCCCTCTAACGAAGACCAAAAAGATAATAAAGGAAATAACTAATTTCCAACAAGGTGGTGGGGAGTCAATTAACAAAGCGTGGGAAAGATACAAGGATTTGAAAAGGAAGTGCCCACACCACAACATACCGAAGGGGTTCCTTTTTCAGTCTTTTTACAATGGAGTGAACCCACCTACCAGAGTCATAATTAAGGTAGCGTAAGAAGGATCTTTGATACGAAAGACGGTCGATGAGGCAGAGGAGTTGATCGAAGAGATGGCCAGCAATAGCTGCCTATGGACGAGTGAGTGAGGTAGGCAGCCTACGACTTTTCGAGAGCAAAATGGAATTGTCACGGTCGATCAGATGACGAAGATGCAAGTGAAGATTGACAATTTGACGTGACAACTAAGCAATATGAAGGCATCGTCCTTAGCTCAAGTTAAGGCTGTACAACTAAAGTGTGAGCTCTGTGGTCAGACAGACCATGATACTGTGGATTGCTACTAGATGAGAGAGGATAACTAGGAGCAAATAAACTATATGGGAGTGCAGTTTGGACAAAGAGGGGGAAACAATCCCTACTCCAACACTTACAACTCCGGATGGAAGAATCACCCTAACTTTTCCTAGTCAAACAACAATGGAGGACAGTTCAGGCCTCAAGGGTAATCGAGCTTTCAACAAGATAAAGCAAGCTCATTGAATCGAAGTTGGATAGAATTTTAGATAAGCTTGGAACTTTAGACAATGCATAAAAGAAGTTGGAAGAGAAATTTGAGCAAGTCACTAAGAACCATGCTTCCTCAATTCATAATTTAGAAGCCCAAGTGAATCAATTGTTTAATGTTTTTTCTATGCTGAATTTGGGAAATGCTCATAGCATTGTAGGAACAAAATCAAGGGAGCAACTTAAAGTTGTTACATTTCGAAGTGAGAAGGAACTTGAACCACCCACAAAGGCAGTGGAGGAGGCCATCTAGCCAACTGAGAAAAATCAAGAAAAGGAGAAAGAAGTGGACATGAGTGAATACCCTCCTTATGTTGCACCCTCACCGTATCAACCCAAGGTTCCTTTTCCTCATCGACTACAAAAGAAGAAGTTGGATGAACAATTTACAAAGTTCATTAAGAAGTTACGGTAATCTTTCCTTTGTTGAGGCATTAGACCATATGCCTAAATATGCAAATTTTCTAAAGGAAATACTATCAAAGAGGTGCACTTGGGAAGAGAATTAGACGGTAGCTTTAACTGGCACTTATAGCTTAATAGTTACCAGTAAAATGCCTTCTAAATTGAAAAATCCAGGAAGTTTCACAATACCCTATATGGTTAATGAATTTGAATTTACAAAGTGTTTGTGTGATTTTGGAGCAAGCACCAGCCTTATGCCACTGTCGATATTTAGAAAGTTAGGATTGGGAGAACTTAAGCCAACATCAATGTTAATTCAATTGGCTAATCAATCCATCAAAAGGTCATTTGGAATAGTGGAAGATTTGTTGATGCGAGTAGATAGGTTCATTATTCCAGTAGATTTTGTGGTACTGGACTTTGAAGAAGATAATAACTGCCCACTGATCTAAAGACGACCCTTTATGAACACAAGGAAAGCCATAATTGACGTTCACGAAGGAAAATTGACACTTCGTATAGGCGAAGATCAGGCCGAATTCAATATGAATAAGGTCTTAAAGAACCCAACAACAAGTAGTGCAGACATGAAAGAGAAATTATGGATCAAAATTTTCCAAGAACTTGTTGAGAGTTGCATAGCAGAAGTGCAGTCTTTGGAAGCAGAGATTGAGAGTGAAGATCAGAATCCTGAATCTAAAAGAGATGACGAGATGGAGGAGGTAGATGTTCACATGCAACAAGACAAATTAGTTCGGACTGAAACAACCACACCACCATCGTCAGAGAAACCTCCGACATTAGAGCTTAAGCCCTTACCTGCACACCTCATGTATACCTTTCTTGATGGAGGTCAAACACTACCAATAATAATTTCTTACCAATTAAATGAAAAACAAGAAAGTAAGGTAATGTAAGTGGTTAAGAAGTAGATGAAGGCCATTGGATGGCAAATTGCTGACATTAAAGGAATAAGCCTGAATGTCTGCATACATCGAATAAACTTAGACAAAGGATGTAGGGCAATAAGGGAGCGTTAGTGAAGATTAAATCTTAACATAAAGGAGGTGGTTAAGAAAGAGATCATAAAACTCTTAGAAGCAAGGATAATTTATCCCATCTTCGATAGTGAATGGGTTAGGCCGGTACAATGTGTACCTGAAAAGGGAGGAATGACGGTGATAGAGAGTGATAGTGGAGAAGTAATTTCAACAAGAACAGTCACAGGATAGAGAGTATGTAGATTATCGCAAACTCAACTCGGTTTCTAATAAAGATCACTTTCCTCTCCCATTTATAGATCAGATGACAGAAAGGGTAGCTAGCCATTCATACTATTGCTTTTTAGATGGATACTCAAGCTATAATTAGATTTTCATCTACCTTGATGATTAGGAGAAAATCACATTTACTTACCCCTACGGCACCTTCGCGTACAGACGGATGCCCTTCGAACTTTGCAATGCTCCAGCCACATTTCAGCGATGCATGATGTCGATCTTCGCTGACATGATAGAAGACGTAATTGAGGTATTCATGGATGATTTTTCAATCTTTGGAGACTCTTTTGACATGTGTCTAACTAATTTAGATAGAGTGCTTCAAAGATGTGAAGAATCACATTTAGTGTTGAATTGGGAGAAATGTCACTTTATGGTACAAGAAGGGATAATGTTAGGGCACAAAATCTCACATCAAGGATTTAAAGTCGACAGAGCAAAGACAGAGGTAATAGAGAAACTCCCACCACCAAGCAATGTAAAAGGTGTGCGAGGTTTCTTAGGCCATGCAAGATTTTACCGTCAATTCATCAAAGATTTTTCCCAAATTACAAAACCTTTGACAAACCTTTTAGTCAAGGAAGTGCCCTTCGCATTTGATGATAAGTTTATATCTACGTTCAACACTTTAAAGGAGGCATTAATATCAGTACCAATTTTATCACCACTAGACTGGACACTTCTGTTTGAGGTTATGTACGATGCAAGTGACCAGGCCATAGGTTGCGTTTTGGGACAAAGGAAAGATAAGAAGCTGCATGCGATCTACTATGCCAATAAGACTCTTGCAGGACCACAATTGAATTATACCACCATAGAGAAGGAACTACTCGCAGTAGTGTACGGATGTGATAAGTTTTGACAATATCTTTTGGGTTCAAAGGTAATTATATTCACTGACCATGCGACACTAAAATACCTTTTCAATAAGAAAGATGATAAACCTAGGCTCATTCGATGGGTGCTACTTTTGCAAGAATTTGATATATAGGTGAGAGATAAAAAGGGAGCAGAAAATGCAGTTGTAGACCATTTGTCTAGACTTGGTGGAGGGGAATGCGAGCAAAGTAATGAAATTAACGAAAATTTCCCTGATGAAACTCTTAGGTTACTTGTGAGCTTGACTACACTATGGTTTACAGATATTGCCAATTATGGTGCCAGTGGTAAACTTCCATCGGATCTCTCTTACCAACAGTGGAAGAAGTTCTTGCATGATTGTAACCGATATATTTAGGATGAACCAACTCTATATAGATCATGTGCATATGGTTTAATGTGACGTTGTGTTCCAGATGAAGAAATTTTAGACATCCTAAAGCAATACCATGAAGGTCAGTATGTTGGGCATTATGGAGCTAAAAAAAGGGCAGTTCAGATACTTAAGAGTGGATTTTATTGGCCATAGTTGTTTAAGGATGCGCAGACCTACGTGGCACAATGTGATCGATGCCAGAGAATAGATAACATTTCTAAAAGGGATAAAATGCCTTTATCCAACATTTAAGAAGTGGGAGTCTTTGATGTATAGGGCATCGACTTTATGGGTCTGTTCCCATCTTCAATAGGGAACATCTATATCCTAGTAGGAGTTGATTATGTTTCACGTTAGGCCGAAGCGATACCATCTCCAACCAATGATGGGAAGGTACTGTAGAAATTCATTAAACAGCAATTTTACTGGTTTAGAGCGCCACATACAATAATAAGTGATGGAAGAGCACATTTTTACAACAGATCTTTCGATGCCCTTCTAAAAAGATATGGCATGCACCACCGAGTTGCTACACCTTACCATCCACAGACAAGCAGCTAAGTGGAAGTTGTTAACTGAGAACTGAAACGAATTCTGGAGAAGATAGTGGAGCAGCTTCCGAAAGGATTGGGCAGCAAAGCTTGATGATGCCTTATGGGCCTATAGGATAGCTTTTAAAACACCCATCGGAACAACGTCGTATAGGCTCTTTTATTGGAAAGTATGTCACTTACCACTCAAATTAGAACACCAGGCATACTGGGCGATTAAAGCATTAAATTTTGATCGGAAACAAGCTGGCAAAAAGAGACTTCTATAAATAAAAAAACTTGAAGAGTTTCGTTTTAATGCTTACAAAAATGCCAAACTCTACAAGGAAAAGGTGAAGAAATGGCCTGATGCCCGTCTCAAGCAAAAGGAATTCAAAGTAGGTAACACTGTTCTGCTATAGAATTCAAAATTGAGGCTATTTTCAGGGAAGTTGAAATCTAGATGGAGTGGACCATTTATGGTCATTCAAGTCTTTGATCATAGAGCTCTTAAATTAGGAAATGCTAATAAGTAGACTTTTAAGGTCAATGGGCATCGGTGCAAGCGTTATTTTGGTAGAGCAATTCTCAAAGATAAGGAAGTAATTTCCTTGTCTCCAAATAATTAGCAATGCTTCCTGGACGCATGGTCAAGCTAAGGACCATAAACTAGCAGATTTAGAAATTGTTTGAAAATGTAGTTATAGTTAGAGTTATTTTCAATAAACTATCAATGACTTGTGTGAACTCTCAGGGCGACACTATCACCACCTCCATCTCTATAAGACTTATACTTAACCCAATCTTTATTTTCCAAAGTAGCCTTCAGTTCTATTTTTTATGTTGTTTTCTATTTATTTATGTTTACTTTAGATTTTGTATGTTCTTTTGTTTTATATGTTTGTGTGTGCCTTCTTCTCACATTGAGGACAATTTGTTGTTCAAGTGTGGGGAGGGATTCAGTGTTTTTTCTTTTGAATGTGATCTTGCATACCATATGATAGCTATTAGGTTGCATTGTGTGAACTGTTGGAATGTATCAATGGCTTAGATGAGTGAAATTTGTTTAATTTTGAGCATAGGCTAGTAGGTTGTGAATAGTCATTGGCTAGCACAATTAATGAATTAGGGTTTTTGGATAAATATACAACTTAATTAGGACTTAGTGTAAATTTAGCACCGTATAGGTTGTCACATTCATTAGTAATTGGAGGCCATTTAACTTAAGTAGATTAACTAGTATCTTTTCATGAAAACAAATACCTAAAAACAACAAGGTAGGCAAGAAAAAAAGTTTTGTTAATAAATTACTATGCCGCTAACCTTTAGGTTGTGAATAAAGCTAGTAGCCAGTTGAAAATGTGATAATAGCTGAGTAACCGGATCGACACGCATCACAAATGTGTGCCTTCGCGTCAAAAAGCTATAATGACATTTCAACCAAGCTGTTAATAAATGACTCAGTCAAGTAACCAGATTGACATTCATCACCAATGTTTGCCTCCGAGTAAAAGACTACATCTTTGGTTTTAAAAAAAAATTTTCTTAATAAAAACCTACCAGACTTGTAATAAGCTTGAATTTTTATGACAATATACTTAGGAACAGTTACAAAGTCTGAAGGACCAAAGAATTATTAATGTGTGCGTACAATTGAAAAAGGTCATTGAATTAGCACTTAGATCCCGATTAACTTGTATATTTAGTTCAAAGCCCTTAGACATAGATTTTGCAGGTTAATGATTAGATATAACTTATCATATTATATTCAAGATTAAATTTATTTCATGAAGTTAAAGCCATTGTCTCATTTTTGCATTGTGTGCTTCATGTTTATTATGTTTGTTGTTTTGTTTACTTGAGGACAAGCAAACGTTTCAGTCTGGGGATGTTGATAGTTGTCATTTGAATTGTGTTTTAGGGTTTAATTTTTTATGTATTTAGTATGAATTTGAGTGTTGAGTGTGTATTTAGGTTTTAATTGTGTTAGTTTATGTATTTAAGTGTTTTTATCGGTTAGTGTGAGTCTTTGAGCTTAATTGCTAGATTTTTAGGTACCTTAATGTGTTTGCTAGTGTTTTAGGTTAAACGGTGAAGAACGGAGAAGTTGCGAGGAGTTTTCGGGCTAAAGACATAGCCCACGAAATCGTGACAGACAAGGACAAGCTAGAGCAACCAGACCACAATCATGCACATGGGGGCACGGTCGTGACATAGAGCTTCCATTTAAGCCACGATCGTGACAGAAAAGTTTAGGCGCTGGCCACAATAGTGGCAGGCATGGCCATGATCGTGACCTGCGTCGGACTGAAGCAAAAACTCTAGTTTTACAGAATTGTTTGAACCGTTTTGACCCTTACTTTAACCTAGAGCGGCCAGAGTATAAATATAACATTATGAGACAGATGCAGCAGCCTTGGAGAGTCTAAAAAGAGAGTTTCACGTCAGCCACATTTCGGAAAAAACCTAGAGAGTTATTGAGAGATTGAGGAAGGAGACGAAAGAAGAGAGACACAAAGACAAAGCTTGACGTGACGTACTTCTCGGAACAAGTGGTTTCCTGTAGTTGCTGCCTCCACGAATCTGTTCTGACAGTATTTCTATTTTTATTTCAATTTTGTTGATGTATGAAATTGGGATGATTATTGAAATGATCGGTTGTCAAGTGTTGATTTATTTCTAAACTCACCTTCGGGTTTTTTTAATTCTTGAGATTAATAAAGTTTGGTTGATTGTGTTTTTATTGATTTAATTGTGATTCAATATATGTTCTTAATAACTTGGCAATAAACTGAGAGGGTGAGCCAAGTGAAAATAATCAAATTAGGCTAATGAGAGTTAGGTAATTTGATAGGTAAAAATTGAACCAAATCGGTATAATCGTGTAACGAGAGATCGAGCATAGGTTCCCAGTAGGTTATTAGACAATTTTAGAACTAATTTAGGTTTTGGGTCAATTGTGAATCAAGAGATCCCAATTCTATAATTTAAATTAGGGATTATCAATTAGGTCGAAAAATTATAACTCGAGAGAGAGTAATTCACCCTAGGACTGTCTACACGCATTAATTCAATAATTGCATGATTAGTTAGATTTTCGTTAATTTCATATTAAAATCCCCTTTCTCTCACTTGATAGTTTCTAGGTTGATTTTGGGATTGGTTTGTGTGATTTGTTCTCTTGTTTAGATTTCTACAACTCAATTCTTAAAATTAATTGTTTGATTGATTTATTTCCTAAATTAATTTTTTTCTTTTGAATTGTTGTAGTTTAGTACGACCTTAAATTTTAGGACTAGTTTAGCCCTCCTCATGGGATCGATACCTTAGGTACTACGCGAACGACCCGTGCGCTTGCGAAATTTACCAAGGTTAATAAATATTAAAACTTAGCGTGTGTAACCTTGCGATCCAGTATTATGATATTTATAGTAATCTCTACCTCTAATTCCTCTTTCGTAGGAACTCTATGCTTTAGGGCTACTGTGATAAATTTTTCTTGCAATAAATAATCAAAATTTTCCTTTATTTTGAATGTGTCAAAGTTGTACTGAACTTAGGTCTACGAAGCTTACATTTTATTTTTGACTTCTAAGGATTTATGCTCTAAAGAGGGGCAAAGGCAAGTTCTTGGGATTTAACTCTTAACTACTATTAAATCGTAAAAATTTGTCTCCATAACATCAGTGTCCACAAAATTCTTAAGCAATTCAATGCCCATCCTTCTTCAAGCTAACTTCATATATTCAGTTTCTAGAAGTGTGATTTGACGTCAACTTCTCATTTTCTTAAAACAAGTGATAAATATGTCAACATTCTCATCACTTTTCTGGGTAACTCTTGAGAACTCTGCTATGCTAACTTCAAGCTCAGTTCTAAAATATTTTCATTTCAATTAAAAAAAAGATAAAATTCTTAAGAAAAAAGCCATAATAAGAGAATGTGGTTCTTATTAATGAATTCAGGAACAACTTAAGCTTAAGGTAGTTGAATTTTTCATAATCGGCTAACTCTCCACATTATCTAGTAAATCTAACGATATGCTCGATGGTAAATTGACCATCTTCATTAGAAAATAAGTTGAATTCATACATTTTGTAGCCATGAGGATAAGGATTCTTTTATTTGTTCTAGATAAGGCTTATGGAATTCTAGACGACCAACGTTGTCTTAAACCAAGTCCATAAAATTCCTTAACCACTTCTCTTATGGTGTCTATATCAACTTATAAACTTATTTATCGTAGGTGTATAATGGGATTGTAGTTTATAGCTACAATTTTAACTCCCAAACCATATTGTTGTCCATTAGCTTTTGCCTCCCCATCAAATCCTCGTTTGTTGGGAATTTGGAGCCTGACTACATGTCTTTCATTACCAAGATTTATGTGAGGAGGCCCTATAAGAATATCCTCTCTCTTATGAAGAGGGACGTATATTTCATCCACTAAGGAGCTAGCTAGAAGGCAGCTACACTTTTCGACGTCCATTGATTAGGAGCATAATGCCCCTAATTCCTTCAAAGATTTGCTTCACTGAAGTAGGTAAATTCTACCCAGAAAGTTGTATTAAAGCGGCAAACAACTTTTCAAACTTCTCTATCAATATTTTGATTGCATCAACCATGGAGGCTATGTTAGACTTCAATTTTGAAACTTTGTTTGTATAAACAATGTCATTTCGTTGCGGTGATTTCAAATTCTCATCAGTAGAAAAGTTAGCTGAAGGTGCGGTTACCTTCTCAAGATTTTCTACCATTTGGTAAACAAAGCCTTCATTCCCTACAGCAATAGGAACTTCTTCTTTTAAGGCTAGAGGCAAAGTAATTTCTTTTCTATTTTATGTTCTTGGCATCATAGTCCGACCAGGGTATTAAATTGTTTGGTATTAACATAGAATTTCAGCACGTTAGGACTTGACTTTTATCAATGACATAAGTGGGTTTCAAAAAACTTATAAAATAGAATTCTAAGCTACCAAAATGCTAAAATGTATTGAAATGAGGAAAATAATTGAATATTGCAAAATGAAATTACAAACTATAAAAGAAAATTTGATATAATAAAGGTGGATTTGTAATGTAAAGAAAGCTGAAAAATATTACAATGTGTTTGAAATAGGTTGATTGTTTTTTTTGGAGATTGATTTTTGTTGTGTTATGATTATTTGTTATGTATTCCATTCTTATAATACTGGTGAATTTATAATCCTCTCACCTTTAAGTAGTTTTTGCTATGGTTGCCACTTGCTTACATTTTAGCTAACTACTTGCCAATATTTCTTTAACTACCACGTTCTAGGCTTCTTATAACTACTTAACTTCCAACCCACTCAATTATGCTTCCAACCCCCTCAATCATGTTTCTACCTTCCACCATTTTCTCATCTTCCACATTCTAGCCAACTACCTCCCTACGCTATTTTTTAAAACACATGTCAATTATGTATCAATTGTCTAAAATTCTTGAATCTTGAACTTCTTAAGTGATTCTCATATGCTTGAACTCTCTGGCCAAATGACTTCCAAAACTTCTAGCATTTGTTCTCCTTTCACTTGTGGGCCAAATGAACTAAATTATGTTTAGGCTATCAACAATAGTTTTTAACATGAAGTGTTTATGTGATAGTTGTGCAAACCACATGGTGGTCCTAGGAATTTAATGCTAAATATAATTTAGTACTATTTTATTTATATAATTCCATGGTTGATTATGAAATCGATTAATAAATTTCATGTTATGTTTAATGTCATGTATTTTTGTTCTTCTTATACGAGCTCCCATGGAGTTTAGTTTGGAATGTCTTATCATTCTTGACAAATTTATACATAACATGAAACAATTATCCAGTAAGCAAACATTCAAATTTATTTTCAGGGAAAAGTGGGGTTGAGACTTAAATATCAAATTCATAGATACGTGCACCATTAATCAGTATTTAATTCTTAACAGTAAGATTGCAATTGGAAGGTGAATCATAAATGTTGGCACATCTAACTACTGGCGCATCCTATCTAAGGCCTACCCGCAGCACGCTTCGAAGAGAAAGCAGCAACAGATTACGCCGAGACTGCCAATGTAAGAACAAACTTTACGAATTAGAGCCGAGAAGGATGAATTTGAAGCAGATTAACGAATTGTTTTAAGCAACAAGCTAAAGCAAGTTAACCAAAAGAATAATAGAAAAAAGTTCAAATCAATGGATCATGCAGGATTTTGTTAACCGAATGACATGGTGCTCTGTCTAATGACGCAGGCTTGACCTTTTTTATCTTATTAAGGAACAAATAGAATGACCATTTGACATAGACTGTTAATCCCTTGGTTCTTATGTGGGGACCATATCACCCTTACCTCAGTATCAGTGTTAAAAATGTCAAATGACTTGCTCTAACTGATTGTCTAATTTTGTATAACTTACAAGTAAGCTCAAAGTAATTAATTGCTTTCAGATTTGTTGTCTGTTGAACCTGAATACTATGTTTTGGTTGGTAGCTTCCCTGTTCTGTATTCTAAAAATAGTCTCTCAAGGAATGTCTATAATCAAATGATGCAGTTGATTACTTCAGGCACTGCTTTCTGATTTTGCTAATGATGCACCCTAGAAAAAACTTATTCTGTAAGATTGTGTCCAATCAGCTAACTGTCATAAATTAGCTAATTGTAGCTCTTTAACGATTGAACTCATTGTATCATTATCAGTTTTTAAGAGCAGCATTCCCACTTTTGTCAATACTTCCGCAAGTTATGAGGGCGAAATTTCAAATCCAAGGTAAAAACTGGAAGCTATCAATGATACAAAAGAAGAACATGCAACAATTGTGGTAGGAGTTTTTGGGAAAATGAGTATACGAATCACTTACCAGCCCTTAAGGAAAGATAAGCAACCATCATCCCCTTGCCTGTCATCGGAACGAGGAGGTGGCGGTGGCGGGGGTGCCGGAGGAGGGACACCTGCATTGAAGTAGCCCTGATAGCTAGGAGGAGGTGGTGGAGCAAAAGCTGGAGGAGGATAGTCTGGCGGTGGGGGCCCTAATTAAATTTACAGCAAAATGTGTACAACTTCGCATAAATGAATGAATAGAACGATACTTTTAAATAACTAAAAAGGAAAAGGAAAAACGAGTAGGCACCAAATGAATTCAGAAAACCGTAATTTTGACATGGATGAAAAGACAGTCCTCGCTGAAAGGGAAATAATAATAATAATAAAAGAAGGTGATAGGTTTGGGGACTTGCCTGGTGGTGGTGGTGGTGGTGCTGGTACCGGTGGTGGTGGTGGTGGTGGGTAGTCGGGATCAAGACGCTGGTAACTCATTTGGCCAGAGAAAGAGGCCACTGAACACGAACCAGCGGAAGAGATTGGGGCTACAGATGGATTAAATGGCTAAGCGGGGAGTACAGATATATGGTTAGTTGTAGCGGGAAGTTCAAAGACCTCCAACTAACTTTCAAGGTCCTAACACTGTAAGTCATCTGGTTGATTTGATAGAAAGAAGTTGAACTGGTAGTAGAGTTCGTATAATCGTTTCCTGCCTAATTGTCCTACCCAGATTGATTTTATTGCGAGGACGAGTAACCATATCATATTCTTCTTTTGTTTTTAAGATTCAATTATTTTAAGGCCAGCAAAGGCCTACCTAACCAAGGGTAACAAACTAGTGAGATCCGAGATCATTGTCCTATCAGAAAAGAAGAAAATTGTTTAAGCAAGTCAATGGTTTGAAAGAGGTAAAAAGCGTTTCCCACCTGGGACTCGGGATGCACGTGTACCTAACCAATGTGGAACTCACTGTTCAATATCAAACTAAACCATGCTATTCCTCGTTTCTCTCATCTTAACGACAGCAACCGGTCAACACGACATAAGCTGTTTCATATTTACCCTTGTACCTTTCGAAGAGAGACAAAATGTTTTTGAGTTTCGTCTTGTTTCTAGAGTTTATCTTGCAGTTTCCACACAATTCTTCGTACCGAAGAAAATCGAACCTCTTTAATTAGAACGTCAACCATCGGCTTGTCTATATATAATCACATCCAATCTCTTCTCATTCAAACATCTGATTGTCTATATACAATCACATCCAATATCTTCTCACACCATCAGACAACAGAAAAATTTGCGTTTCGTAGCATTTAGTTCTAGCACTTCTGTGTCAACGATGACAGGAGCTTCTCAAGAGACGCATACCCTTGAAGCCCCCTCCTCAGAGAGAGTTGCAGAGCCTCATCAACCAACGAGCTCCTCATCCCCAGCAACGGAGGAGGAATCCAAGAAATGGGGAACCCATATCATGGGGTCTCCGGCAGCTCCAACTGTCCACCCCGACAACCAAAAGGCAGCTTCTTGGAACGCCGGTGAACACCAGCAAATTTATCAACAACAACCCTACGTTGTTTACTCTCCTGTAGACAAACCCAACAACAATCCTTTGCAGCCTGTGATCCACCTATTCGATACATGGAGCAGAAAGGCCGAGAACATCGCTCGGAACATCTGGTACAATCGTAAGTTGAATTATTACATCCTGTAATTCTCGCCGTCTAATAATACCAAGATTTTGGAATAAAATCTAGATCATGATTTTAAATAGCAGTTCATGTGTGCTCTGTTTTTTGAAATTCGTAATTCCAGTGAAAACTGGGACATCAGTGTCAGAAGCTGCTTGGGGGAAGGTGAACCTAACAGCGAAAGCAATAACAGAAGGTGGTTTTGAGTCTCTGTTCAAGCAGTCTTTTGAAACTGAACCAAACGAGAGGCTTAAAAAGTCGTTTGCTTGTTATCTTTCAACAACCACTGGTCCTGTAGCGGGAACCCTCTATTTGTCGACCGCTCGGGTGGCTTTCTGCAGTGACCGTCCTTTGTCCTTCACTGCACCATCAGGGCAGGTGGCCTGGAGCTACTATAAGGTAAATTTAATTCAAGAATACACACGTAACACTATTCCAAGAATTTAGGTGTTAAGAGCATGTCGATTAAGGCTTCACAGTGAAATGAACGCTAACGTGATTTAGTGATATTTGTGGGTTTCTTAATAACTGAAGGATAACTTAGACATGGGGTTTAGATCAAAGGATGATTTTCCTTGTTCTTTGTACCGGCTTCAGCTATTCTTAATAATTGAAGGGTAGCTTAGACATGGGGTTTAGATCAAAGGCTGATTTTCCTTGTTCTATGTACTGGCTTCGGCTAAGTTCTCGGGAATTTCAGTACATGAAGAGTTCATGGGTTTAATTAACAACATAAGATTTTATGGAAAGTTGGAACTAGCGATATGGTTTGTCATTAAGAGATAGTGGCAGCCTTGATTTTGCAAGTTGCAAATGCCCCAGCGAGAGGAACTTGTAGCAAGTAACCAAAACAGGCCTCGGTCGCCTGCTTGGTTATGTCATTCTAGATTGTAATTGAAAACTGCAAATGTGTTTCACAGGTTATGCTACCGTTGGATAAAATAGGAACAGTTAATCCTGTGGTGATGAAAGAAAATCCATCGGAGAAGTACATTCAGATAATCACCGTTGACGGTCATAACTTCTGGTTTATGGGATTTGTTAACTTCGAGAAAGCATCAAATCATCTCTTGGACACAATTTCCAATTTCAGGGCTACCGGAAGTGCAAATTATTGAACCACCGATAGAGCATGAGCGTGACGGTCTTTTCACATTGGGATGGTCTGACCGTCTCATATTTTCTTTCATCTCTGTCTGTTGACGGGTTCTTGATGTGAGCGTGTACGGTAGATGGCGTTCCTCGATTGGTCCTTTACTCTGCGTGGGCAAGTCTTTTGTTTTTTCTAGTTGTCAGCGTCGGGCGTAGTTTTTAATTTTCTCTTTATTGGAACACCTGTTGTATATGTCTGTTTTAAAAGATCTACACTGTTTATATATATATATGTATATATAAGGCAGAAAGGATTATGTGGTAGGTATAGCTAAGCTATCAAGTATGTTTAACAACAGTGACGAGGCAATCCAAAGAGGGGTGTTAAGACCTAATTTTGCCAAAAAAACCCTCACAAGCTTAAATAGCTAGATTAGTAGCACAATGGTTTTAATTATTCTAAGTAAACATTAAGTTACACGACCAATTTATAATGGCCATAAGCTTAAAAGAAGACTAGACACAAATCGTATGTTCTCATGGTTAGCAGAGTCGATTTCCAAACTAATATCTTTATACCCTATGTGGCAATTCAATCGAAGAGTTGCTTGTTATACATTTTT
This sequence comes from Erythroxylum longipes, assembly GCA_027563885.1. Classification (NCBI taxonomy): domain Eukaryota; kingdom Viridiplantae; phylum Streptophyta; class Magnoliopsida; order Malpighiales; family Erythroxylaceae; genus Erythroxylum; species Erythroxylum longipes. The sequence goes on along the minus strand of JAOQMS010000001.1, from coordinate 7,706,888 downwards.
GCCCTTAAGGATAATTTTGTCATTTTTTATAAAATTGACAGTTATTAATTGTAATTTTGACTGTTCAATAAATTATCGGTTAATTTACGTAATTTGATTCAAGTAAGAGTAATAAAGTGACTCAATAAATGATCTAGATTAATGGGTTGAAGTCAGGGTGGAATGCGAGAGTATATCATCTAAATGGTGCATCTTTAGAGCAAGTTGAAGGTACTTAATATACCGATCATTAACTCACTTATAGTGCATCAGGCATTAAACACTCTTCCTCAAGAGTTTGAGATATTGCTCACTTTGTTAGATTCCGCTTTTAGGATTTTTATATTTTTACTTTTATTTTAATTATTTTATTAGATTATCAAGCATAGAAAATAAATTAGAATTTATGAATTAGAAATTTTCGAAGTTTAATATGGTATATTATGGATTTTGGTAAGGTGGTATAAAGTAAAAGGAGTTAGTAGGAATTTCATGAATAAGG
>JAOQMS010000001.1:7682915-7699888 GCA_027563885.1 Erythroxylum longipes | reverse complement strand
AATAGTTTGTTAATAAATATTATATAAGATATTAAATAAATATATTTAATTAAAAATAATTTATCTTTAAGTTTTATTTAATATTTAATTAAACATTAACAATCAAATAAGTTTTTGTTTTTTATTTAAAAAAAACAGAAACAAAAAACTGAAAACGACAACTGAAAAATAGAAGTAGAACCAAACGCCCCTAAATTTATCAAATCGTATTGAAGCATATGAACATCTGTGCTTGGAGCAGATATTGCCTACTCCAGAGAACCAAAAATCGCAATCATTGCCGGTGGATCATTCTTCCTGCGTTACGCCCTTGCCACTCAGCTGAGCGATTTTAGTTGCGCCCATAAAAATGTAAAACCAAAGTAGCACCAAAATTACATGAAAGGAAAAAATGTGGTGGAATAAAAAAGTAAATTAATAACCCATATGTCACAGATTTCATGATCCCTCCACTAAGAAAACCTTTCTAAAGGCACAAATGAGTGTTAATAGAAGGAGCAGAAAGAAGAAATATGATAATCAGAATAAGAAAAAAGATGATTGGAATTCATGGAAAGCCATTAAAAGATCTATCAAAATGGAGAAGTTGACCATTGCATTTGGGACAATCTTCTACTTGTTTTGGGACCATAAAGTACATTAGACAGCTCTTGCAACCAGCCACAATCAAGACATGATCTTTTTTATCTAAACTGTAAGGCTCTCTTGTGGAAGAAGGAGAGGACTTGGATGACAACTCCTCACTGTCGTATGAGCTGTCATCTTGTGAATAGAAATCCCCATTGTCTTCATGTGTTATCCTCGGGTCTTCTTTGGCTTTCATGCCATTTCTCCAGTTTATGTAGTAAATCTCCCCTGTCTGCCAATACACACAACACCATATAAGCCACCAGACTAATCTTCCATTTTTAGCAGCCACTGGAAATAATTTTAACCTAGAGGAACAAGCAATGACTATTATTATCCTGGAAACAAATTTCTTTCAGTTCCATATCTACAAAGAAAGAGGCAATGAATCTTTGCTTTCTTTTTCTCAGACAAAATTTACTCTTTTAACAACAGACAACACAAGTTGAAACAAACCCATGGAAGTATAAGGAAACGGCTTTCCTCTGCTTCCATGGTTCTTAACCACTTTAATTACAATGGAAAGGAAAATGATTACATCTTTGATCAAACCCAGACACAAATTTTACTGTACAAGTGTAAAAATTGAAAAAAAACAAAAAGGATGTTCTGTTTGAGGTTTCTGTGGTGGGCAAGTCAGTTCTTAATCTTAAGGTACTGGAGGGAGAAACCTATAGAGAGCAGCAAGCATTGATTACAAGGCAGTAAAGGAACGACAATAAAACGGTTAAAAGAAAAAACCCAAAAGGCAACAAACAAAAACCAAATCCACACTGTGGATCGGCATTAAATGCAACTGTAAACATAAGACAAAGGGACTCAATAAAATCTGAAAGTAACCGTCGGAGTGATCCCTTATTAATAACAACAAAACCAACAGACCTTCAAATCAAGGCATTGTTCCCAGTGGTAAGGAAGAGAAAGATGCGAATTAAGCTCGAGGGTGGTGTCAGAGTTTGGTGCTCGAATGTGCTCAGCTGGTAACGACGCATCTACATCATCGGAGCTCGACGATCTGTGTGTAACCAAACCTCCCAAAACACAGCTACTTCGGTGGTTGTTTAGAGAACAGTTCTGGAGAGACCTCTCCAGAGATGCAGTTATGGTGGCCATGTTTGAAGCTGACATCTACAGTCTACTAATACCCTCCTTCCCTAATATCAACCCACAACATGAAGAAAGATCAATACTTCAGTCCTAAACACAGGAGATGAAGAAGAAGGATTAAAAGAGAGAGAGAGAGAGATTAAAAAGAGGAGAGAAGATTGGGTAAGCAATAGGGTAAGTGAATGCGTGAGAATTTTGTGGGACGCGCGTGGGAATAATGCAGAGAAACGGAGTGGGCCCCAAGAACTGTTGGGAACAGAGAATCACTGCGGGATTCAGTTTGTCTCGCATCATCAAGTAGGATTGGAATGCATATTGGGAGCAATGGCAATAGATCTTAAAGCACATGAATGTATTTTGAAAAGTTTTAGATTAACAGACAGATTTTACCCGTCGTGGGAATCGATTCCTTTCGGTCTTCTGCCTGTTGGGATGTCCGTATTACTTACCCTTTTCTATATTTCTCTTTTGAAAATGCAATGTTTTGTTCTTCTAAGTTATGACTGAGACACGCACACGCTTACAGCTAATATAAAAATTTGTCAAAATCTCTTCCCCGCGCAGTTTGGTAAGACAAGGTAAAAGGGAAACATCCGTTAGTGGCGTCATCGTACATCTCTTGCTTTTTTGCATATTTGTCTGCCAGTATTCTACCAGACACACCTGCTTTGCACGCCACTAATTAGGGAAAAGCTTTAGGATTTGCACTCATTTACAAGCTCCTTTCCTAGTTGAACTATACGCCTTATCATGAAATAAAAGATTAATTAATAAAAGGCATATTAATGATAGGTCTATTTGAACTTAGCAACAATATGCCTGCAAAATTCTTAGTTTAAGTTTTATGATTGATACACATCTAATGTCAACATGTACCTTACAATTGGTTTTGTCCTTAAATCAATGAAGGTGATGTGGCGAAGGGCTGTGAGCACTAGTGGGGAGGATTCTTATCAAAGTAGAAGGATATTAAATGTGAATTTGTGGATTACCAATTACTTGCGGCAAAAAATGATTAATCCATTGTTGTTTTGTGGACAACAAAATAAATTGGTTGATGTAGGTAGAGTCTTTGGGTATAAAAAGAGTATTATACCGGCAGATAGTCTGGTTGGTTAACCGCTTATAAAAACATAATCAATCTAAACTATTTCGATCATGGTTGGAAACTTGGCATTGAGTCGGGGATCACATTTTATCTTGGGTGCCCACCAGGACAGAAACTCGTAAGAGGTTCTTGAAGAATCCAACCTTTGATTACTTGGTAGAAAATTGCATATTATCAAGGAAAGAAATGGGAAATATGGTCTTCTCTTTGTAAATTACGAGGGTAGATCTTCCTTCCACGTGTTGTTCTAACTTCTCATAGAAACTTATGTTGGGAAATTTAATTGGATCCGATCCTGCGAATAGCGAAATAGTTACAGTTTTTTTTTTTTTTTTCAAAACCAAGATCGCTAAAATTCTATAACATAATTAACACATGAATCATGATAAAGCATGAATTTTAATTTGTAGCTTATTTTGAAGATTGATACTCTCGAACCGTTTCCAAAACTGACTCATCTCAATCACCGTAGCTGAATATTTGTCTGCCCTTTAACGATCTCTACAAAATGAGTTGAGAAAACTCTACAATTGTTGTAGAGAGGGTTAGACAAGGAATACTAACTCTATTAGAGCTTAAACATATTTATAATAGGCTTTGGATATTTAAGTAATTTAATTGAAATTAAATTATAATTTCAATTAAGCTTTAATTTTAATTATTAATAATTCTAATTAAATACCAATTATGCTCAAATAAGATTTAATATCTTTTCATATTGATCATTATTTATTAAATATCTCATATTTAATCATAAAGTTTATCAAACTTTACAATCAAGTCAATTTTGATTAAAATATCTTTACTCTCTTTAACTCGTTCTTTATTTATGACCCATTAGATTTTTAACTATATTGGCAATGGATACAAATTATAACCCTAAATCATATTTAGGATTAGATAAATCAAACTCCTTTAATTTATCTTTAATTCTCTAATTAAATAATTTATATTCATAGATCAAGATTGACGTCTACCATCACGTCATAAACACCAAAATATTTAGGAATGTCATAGTGGTTTTGACTAACTTTTTCATGCATGATTTTTCCGTATAATTTAATCCTTTTATCATACAATGTCAAGATTAGATATAGAATATGGAATTAATGTCTACTCTATTTTGGGTCCAATCATATTAGTTCTCTACCATTAACTATTGATTCAATTAATGATATTTGTAAACTATTTACAAAATGTCATTGCATCTTGGTCAAGGATTTCTCGAATCAATACTAATTGAAAACAATGAAACATTCTTCGTAATTACTTTAGGATGATGAATCCTATCTTGATCACTCAACTACGTCCATATAGTTTATACTACATCCAATGACTACCGATTGAACTACTTATGATTAAAGTAAGTCATAAGTAGTATTAAAATATAGTGATCCTTATACAAGATAACTTTGGAGATCTCAAGTCAAAAGATCACTCACACAATCATCATAATGAGAATTTCCATAAACATACAAGTAATGTTCCAAATGGATTTCTCATATGTGGTAGTTCAATGAACTTCTTCTCTAATAAGCACCCACACATATGTTTAGGTATCTTCATACTTTAGTCTATAAGATTGACTACTTCCTTCATAAGGAAAAACATAGCATGTGTTAGTCCTTTTATATTCTATTAATATTCAATCTTAATAGAACAATGACTAGTAATAATTTAGGAATAATACATAAATGCAATATAAATCTTGTAATTATAATCTCATTATAATTTTATTTTCAATACATAATTATCCCATGAACTCTATCATACACATCTAAATATGTACAAGATAAAGAAAGATTTTATATTATTTTACTATTAAACTACAACCAACTGATTGGTTGTAGGGCATAAACCAACATTTTCCTACTTACACTAAGTCAACCGTTTAGGTATCTTATACCATATCACCAGATGAAGAACATGCTACTGCTGGGATAGTAGTTTAATAAGAGAAATTTATAAGATTCTCTATAGTAAGCAGTTGTTTAAATCTGACAACTTTCAGCTTAATTATCATTATAATAATTGCCTAAATACATATTTAGATCTTTAATGAGACCTTAGCTCCTTTTGCATGCCTAAAGGCTCTAATGTTCTACAATACATTACTATCTTGAATAATGCAAGAAATATATCAAGTTTAATAAAGAACTTATTAATCTAAATAATCATTCCACTGAATGAAAAATATATTGTGGTTTATACAACAACCATTGCTACATTGGAAGCTTTCTAATGTTAAAATGATATTGTTCTAAGTAAAATAGACCCTAATTATAATTTACTTCTAAGGTTAATATCTATATAAGCTTGAACTCAGAAATCAACTCATACATAGAATAATGGATATCTTTAATACTTCATAAGTATTAGATATCTCAAATACTAAATCTTTAGTACATTATCTATATACTTGGACTTAGGTTCAGTAAACAACTTCCAATCTATCTCTATAGATCTAATTCCTAGAATTAAGTTATTACCTTTTCATATCTAACAAGATTTGTTCTTAGACAATTATATTTTCAACAATTGAAAATTAGAACTGTTTTTCTCTATGAGCAATATGTCTATACATACTTTCACTGAAGAAGATAACTGTACTCCCACTAACCTCCTTTTAGACATAATGAATTCATAATCATCTCTAAAATAAACTCTTTGAATTCATCATGAAAGTAAATCTTTCAATGTCTCGTAACCTTTTAACTATGCATCAAATGTATCAACAAAGGCATTAGTTCCATTTGGATGTACTATCATAAGATTTAAACTTTTCAAAATTTATCTTACTCCCACTACTTATCCTCAGAACCATTCTCCTATAAATATACATTGAAACAAACAATTTGTTCAATAGGTTTGCAAGATTATACCCAACATTTTGGATATCTCAAAACCTTTTATTGCCCAATTTAGTTCTAAACTTAATGGATAATATTAAATCTTGCTAATTTATCTAATTATAATGATTGAAGATAAGTCATTGTAATAGATATTGCTATGGAAGAAATAAATATTGCATTATATAATATCTCAAAATGTATATTCCTCCTTACATAAAACCATACTTCTATGAAATTTTATTATGAAGTTATTCACTAAAGAATCACATTCCTTATAGATAGCTGAAAATGTAAAACTTACTACAACGATCTCATCAAAGTGATTTAACATTCTTAATTCTTAATTTCTAATTAGATTTAAACAATTTCAACTTTTCAAATTTTAAATCAAATTTTCATTTAATTCATATGACTGTATCACATAAAGTCATTAGTAATATAATGAAACATTTGAAGGGATACACAGCTGTATATCTAGTTGTATAAGTTCTTTAAGTCATGCAGAATCGCAAATTCTGAAGATTTTAGGTTATACATGGTCGAGTATATGCCTACATATCTCCCAAAATCCTAAATTACTATAAAAAGATGTTATCAAAGGCAAAATAGGGGAGCAAACATTCATAAGCGATTTTAGAGGCAGCTATCATTCAGAAGGGACGGTTTTGATTCAAAAAAGAGGAAAACAATTAATTTAGCGCTACAATTATAATTTAACAATTAAAATAGTTTAATTTGTTAATTACAATATTTGTAATTTTAAAATTTGATATTAATTAGTTTGTAAGTTGATTTTCCAATTAAATTTTCTTAGTTGTTTATTTATTTATGTGTTTTAGTTTATTAATTATTTCTAGTGTTTAATTTTTAGTAGTTAGTTTGTTTTTGCAATTAATAATTTAGTAAGCACAATCAAATTTAAATGTAAGGAAGCCAACATCGAACATCTTCCTGACCCTACGCAACATACTTAGCTTGAGAAGTACTATATGATAAAAGGTAAAACATTTAATAGGAAATGAAGAGAAAACATGGTTATGGTTTGACAACTAGAGTGACAAGGGTTCCTAAACTAATCCACTTGAGACATATTAAATCCCAAGGCCAATGTAAAGGAGTTGGTAAGGGAAAATGAATGTAAATTTAATCTCAGATCTTTAATAATACATAAAAGGCTCTGCCTAACTGTAGACCAATGTAGAATCTAGAGGATAAGGTAACATGGGCAGGAAACCCCTCAAGACAGTTTAGCAATAAAACATTTTACCATATTTTTAACACAACCGTCACCCAAAATTGATTGGTACAATCTGCTATAGTTTAAAGGGAATACTCCTAAAGTTTCTTTTATTATGTTGCTATCTGTAAAATAGACTAAGAACACCTGATAGGCTCAAAGGTATGCCAAACTCAAGTCTCTTATGCATTTTTGTAATACTGAAAGGGAAACAAGTGACCACCTATTCTTTCAACGCCTATTCTCTAAAGAAATTTAGGGGAGAATAGAAAACACATGGAATCATCAATGTAAAGAAGAAAACTGGGAGAAATATAGTCAGACTATCCTTAACTATAGAAGATTACACTTTTCAAAGCTAATATTATACACAGAAGCGTATGTTATATAAAGAGAAAGAAACCAAAGGATGTTTAAACATAAATACTTAGATGTTAACACAAATTATCTTAGCACGTTGGCCAAGACTAAAAAAAGCATCAAGACCAATCTTATAGTGACAAAGTTTATAAAAAGTGTGCTAATATGATGTAGCTTATAAAGTGGATGAGATAGAACCATAGATGACACTAATACGAAACCAAAGGACAAATTACTAAAGAAGGAGCTAGTAATTAGATAAGTAAAGCAAGGTAATATTAAGAGATGGAAAATTTAAACACTAAGTAAATAGATGCATTTTAAAAAATGGAAGAAGATAGAGGAAGCTATTAAGATATATTGATTAAGTCTCCTTTTAAAAGATTCATTGTTAAATTAGGCTCTAGCTTGATGTTGGAAATTGCTTAGGCAATTCATGTGCTAAATTTTTTTTCTTATTTTGGAGTTTATTTATCAAAACATTTTCTTTAATTTTTAAAAAATATATGATAAGGAACTAAGGTATCAACCTCATATGAGGAATTTAAAATGTTTGCAAAAAATAAATCGAAGATGAGGCATAAGGGTACTCTTTCTTATTCCTCATAGTGTTTATTTTTTCATGGAATGATACGGGGTTTAATAGCCTTAGTAAGAAACTAGTTATTTAGGATTTTGTTCTAGAAACTTAACCCTTTTCTTATAGGTTTACTAGAGACTAAGCTTAAGGAAAATAATTGTATTTGTGTTTTGTTAAAAAAAAAAGATTGGGCCTTCTATACCGTTCATATTTGTCATTATTTTGGTAAAATAGTTATATGTTTTAGATTGTGGAATTTTAAAGTGCACCAAGCTAGGATATCATATTATATGATCCATTTGGAGGTCATTTTAAAACAACAGGACACCATGTTTCAAATTATTTTTTAATATGCTTTAAAGTATGTTTTCTAAAGGATTTATCTTTAAACTAAGTTAAAGGAAAGCGGAGCATTTATCAATACCTATTGGATCATCTTAAGGGACGTCAATAACATGTTATTCCCCTCAAAAGTAGAAGGTAACGCTAATATTAAAAATTACACCAAATGTTAGTGACTGTGCTAGCCACGTACAAATTACAGACCTCAAGATAGAGGGAAATCACTTAACATAGAGTAATAAGCAAAAAAGTGTATGGCTCATGCAAAAGAAGCTTTATAAATCTATGTTAATGCTTAATGGTTTTCTAGTTTTCCTAAAAACAAAGGTAATTTCAACAATCATATTATATCAAATCGTTCTCCCATACTAGTTCTATTTGTTATGTTCACAAAGGAGTAGTGCTTCTTTTAGATTTAAAAACTTTTTGGATAAGGTAAAGGGTTTTGAGGAAGCTACCTTGTGGGGAATCAACTTAGACATTCAAGGGTATAAGATGTTCATCTGCATGAGGAAACTCTAAAAGAAAAATTGAACTAAAGTTACTTAATAAGAGAAGGTTTAATGCTAAAAAGGAGTTTACTAAAAACTAAAATTCACTTTACCAATCTCCTCTTAACGTGCATATTCATGAACTAGAAAAGCAATCCTTATATAAGTATAATTAGGCTTCAACAATCAATTATTCCATCCTAAGGCAAAAATCCAGAAACTTATAACTCAAAGATGGTGATAGAAATTCTATCTTTTTCTATAAATTTGTCCTCTGGGAGAAATATTAACAAGATTACTTCCTTAAGGTTGGAGAATGGCTTTATGCTAAACTCTTAATAAGCAATCATGTAGGAAGCCTTCTAATTCCATAGGTTCCTACATAAGTAACATCTCTTCTATCTAACTCATAAACTCTATCATCAAAGATAAAATCTCTATTTAAGAAGTTATCTCCTTAGCTAGAACTTTTGATAAGCATGATATAAATGCAACTCTTTTTTTCCTTTAACCCTAATAAAGCTAGGGCAAAATCGTATGGATGCTTTTTTCTTCCAAAAAATGTGACACCTCACCAAAATTTTGATTAAAAAGTAGTAATTGAATTCTTTCATCATGGAAGAATGTTAAGGGAGCTTAATCAAATTTTCATTTGCCTCATTCATAAGTTATCAACCCCTAAATCCCTTAAGAATTTCAGGACCATTTCTTATTACAACAATATTAATAAAGTTACTTCCAAGCTCCTATAAGCTTAAAGTTTCACTTGCCACTCTTAGATCTATCTTAAAGAGCATTTATAAAGGGTAAGAATACTAGGTAGAATATCTTACTCACTCAAAAGCTATTCAAGAACTATAATAAGAAGAGTTATTGTAAGAATTATGTAATAAAAATAGAATTCCATAAGGCCTTTTGATTTCATTGATTAGAAATATGTTTTAAACAATCTTAAGGCATTTGGTTTTCCTAAAATATACGTGTGATGGATGAACAATATATAATTGCAATCTCTTATGACATTTGGTTAATGAAGAACCCTTGAGGATTATTAAACGAGTTAGAGGATTGAGAAAAGGTGATCTTTTATCTACTTAGCTCTTCACACTTAGTATGAAGGTGCTTGTAAGGATGATTAAAATAGCGATCAACCAGTAGCAAGGATTTAAATATCATTCAAAATGTGGAAGATTGGGGATTGGTAGCCTAAATTTTACATATGAACTATTTTTTTTCCAAGGTATATTCCAACTCCATAAGTGTTCTAATGTCTACATTGAACACATTTTATCTAATGTCAAGTATCTTTCTTAACAAGAATAAGTGTTAACTGGTATTAGCATAAAGTACTAAACAATCAGCTAGATAGCTCTCAAATTTGACTAATAAGTCTTAAAACCTCCACTCATCTATCTTAGCATTCTTATTTCTATTAATAAAACAAATTCTTTGGGTTTCAAAACAATAATTAATAAAATTCATGGGAGAATTTCAAGTCGGTGCAATAAAAATCTTATATTAGAAAGAAGACTTCAATTAACATATTCAATGCTAAATAGTTTGCATATATACTGGTCACCTTATGTTTTCTTCCCTATAAATATCATCAAGACTATTGAGAAGATCATAAGAGACTGTCTTTGGATAGGTGATTCAACTAAGTGTGCCTTAGTATAAGTCAAATAGAAAGAACTTTGCTTACCTAAGGATGAGGGAGGCCCTGGATTTTCCTTTATTAGAATCACCAAAAGATTCTTATGATTAAGAGAATTTAGAGGTTACTCATAGACAAAAGGCCTTTTGAGGAAGATGAATACATGCACATTATGTTTGAAATGCTAGTTTCTAGTCCATTCATGAATAAAGTACAACCCCTCTTGGATTATTATGCAAATACTCAAACTAGGGGAAGCAATAAGATTGGAATTCTAACATAAACTATGCAATGGACACTCCTTATTTTTCTAGTATGACAACTACTATATCCAGTGACCCTTAGGCAGACTCGATGAACTAAACTTTCTAAGAAGAGACATTTCAAATTTGGCTACAATTGAAGAAAGGTTCAACATAGCTTTATGGATCTCCAAACTACCTAGTTCCTCTATAATCAACCAAATTCTGGATGTTTCTTTAAATCCTATAAGAGAAGATTGCATTCTTTGGTGTATGAATTCATCTAGAAAATTTACTATTGATTCATACAGGCTGCTTATTAGGGACCATACTTTCGAAGTAAGATGGCATAAAATAGTGTGGTTCAATTAAGTCTGGCCTAAAGCATCTTTTATCCTTTAGTTAGCTATAAAAGAAAGGCTAAGCATCCTGGATCGATTGAACATTAGCATTCCAATATTTGCATATTTTGCACTCATACCTAGGAATTTGTGGAACATATGTTTTTGGTGACCTATTACTTCATTTAATTGGAATAAAATTTAATGCCTATGCAACATTGTGGCTCCCACTTTTAATTGGCACGAGCTAATCCAGAGATGGCTTCATTGCCTATAAAATATCTCTAAATACTATGCCTAAGCAAGGAAATTCATTTATCTGGTATAGAATTTAATGCATATGCATGTTTAAGGGGAATACAATCCAAATGCATTCCCTTTTGACAAATTCTAATCATATCCAGAAGGAACAATTGCAATTCTTCTTGCTCATCTTAGGACCCTTAGGTATTGATTGCTAAATTGGGTTTCTGCACCGCATTGTTTGTAACTGTAATGAATTGAGGTTATGCTGAACTCTATGCTTCCGATATAGCTTAGATTGTTTTTTTTTTTTCCCCTTCAGCTTCCAATTTGTAACATGCACTTTTATTCCTTATTAATGTACAATTCATTCTACTTCTAAAAAATAAAAAATTTATTTTTATATAAATTTTATTTAAATAAATCCATATCTATTAACTAATTTCATAATGTTGGGTTGTGAACTTACAAATACTATATTTTCTTTAATCTCCATCAGATACTTAATCGTTCTTATTTAATGGACAAGTTAACTTAAATATTATTTATTAACTGTTTATTATATGTATTTTATTTATAAGCTCACTTTCGATTTATAAACAGACGACTGACTTTGCCCAACTTGATGATAACAATTCACACACTATCATCGGCACACCACTCTTTTAAGTTCTGTTTTTATTCACTCACTTATTCATACATACACCAATGTTCAGAAGATTGAATCCTAGCTATATATCGTCAGTGGGAAAGAGAAGGCATGCTACATTCTTCTTGGTTCATCATCTTTATCCACAGTTTGCGGTGTAATTCAGAAATGAGATCAGAATAATAGAGGAAAAGACACGTAAAACTTGGACGCTAAAGTTGAGTAAACAGAAAGGGATCCAGATGGGCTAATCCTTATTAATAGAAATCTAATTTTGCAGTCAGAGAAGCTCACGCGACAATGCCCCAACACCTCAATTTGCCCTCCTAACCTACAATGTTAGTTGGTCAGCTCAAGATCAAACCAAATCGCTGGAGGAATTAAGTTAATATCACTCCAATTAAAAACTGGCCTACTTGAAACAAACCAAAGTAAGAAGAGCCAAATGCTTCATGCTTGCAACAAGAAGTGATGAGTCATCCTTTTTCCTTTCCGATATTAATCGCTTACTTCAACTGCTGCTCCGCAATAATTGCGTTGCGGTGGACCTAAACTTACATCACCACCATCCATTTCCTTTAATCCAACGGGGACTGTCGATTTAAGTAATAATACTGACTACTCCCAGACATAGACGAGGATATTTCTTTTGCTCGGGACTTTCCCTGCAAGTTCCATAGCCGATCTACCGATTCAAAACTGTCTCTATCTCCACGTTTCTTATGTGCATTTTCTCTTTTGGTTTTATCCTCTCTTCCTACTCCAATATTAACTCTAAAAGGTTAAACAGTGTGTCCTTCATTTACTCTCACTGTAAAAGCCTCTCTTCGCCATTTCTATTGCCTGTCCCTATCCTACTCGTGCTTGGATTCCCTTTCCCCATTCGGCTTTTGATCCATTTTATCCAAGTGGGTCTGCTTCTTTAAGCTTGATAAACATGGTAAGCCCTGAGACAGAGAGAAAGGAAAGCTTGCCCTGTGATTTCTGCAATGACCAGATTGCGGTGCTTTACTGCAGAGCTGACTCCGCAAAGCTGTGTCTTTTTTGCGACCAACACGTCCACTCTGCAAACCTTCTGTCCCGGAAACATCTACGTTCACAGATCTGTGACAACTGCTATTCGGAGCCGGTTTCGGTTCGTTGCTTGACTGATAATTTACTACTCTGCCAGGAGTGTGATTGGGACGCTCATGGAATTTGTTCTGTCTCTGTTTCTCACGATCGCACTCCGGTTGACGGATTTTCTGGCTGTCCCTCAGCGCGCGAGCTCGCTTCCTTCTGGGAATTTGATTTCGATAACAAGAATTCTAATCAATCTGAGGACATGATTCACTATTGGGATGTTGGTGTTGATGACTTGGTGATGCAAATCGACCCGTGGGGATATAACTCCTGTGGTTGCGAAGTTAGCTTTCAGGATTTGATTGTACCAAACGATAACGTCACTGTTAACGGGAATGTGAACGATGGAGAGGTATTATCAGGGTCTAAGAGACATCGGAGTCCCAAATGTGGGAAGTACAAACAGGTGATACACAAACAGTTGGTGGAGTTGTTCAAGAGAGGTATGGTGGCGGGGGAGAATCTGGATCCAAAAACGCCGAATAGGAACAGTAATTTTTGTGGAAGTATGGAGACGGTAGATTTTGAAAATGGTAACGGCGGCGGTGTGGTGGCCGGAGATGGTGCTAACTGCGGAGCTAACGCGAAGCAGCAGCCTCTGCAGCAACCAGGGTTGTTCACGTCTGTGCTTACGTTGCCATCGCAAGCGGATCCAAAGCCAGGTGATCGGGTCACCGGCGAGGACACGCTGTGGAGTGGTGACGCAAATACTCGGGGAACTCAGGTAGGTAGCTTTTAGGAGCTCCGAATTACGCAACTTTTCACCTTAGTTTATGTCAGATAATTATCATGTGAAAGGTTGCCGTTAGCTGTCGATGTTTTACTCTTGAATTCAAGTTCATATATGCTCAATGGTGCATAACTTTGGAATGGTTAAGAGAAGTACTGATTTCCTGATTCTTTAATATTTTGTACGAGATCTACAGGATGAGAGGGCATGTGCTGCCTGGTTTGGATTAATGTGGGTGTTTTTGCTTGATATTCATCGTCCCATCTGTTTTCATCTAGGTTTGTGAGGATTTGGATATAAATTTATCTGTCTTAGCTGACTTCTTTCTTGCTACATGAATTAGACTTAGTTATTTTGACTGTCTTTGTTAAGTGAACAATTGAGAAGCAAGCAAATCTGTATTTGGGGTAGCCTAATTAATTTCTGAAAAGGGAATATCTGAATTTCTTGTGCTTGTTAACCTTCAGTTATTTGGTATTTATGATCATGAATCAGTATTTTTCTATTTCAATCGCTTATAGTCACCTGCTCGGTTTCATTTGTAGTTCTCTTAAGCACCCTTTACCTTTTATTAGGTTGAAGTACCTCAGATTTTAGGTTTATTTTAGAACGATCTTCAACTTGATGATTTTTCAAACGAGGGATAACTAGTGCTGTCAATAAACCATGAATTTATCCATTTGTTGCAGATTTGGGATTTTAATTTAGGACAGTCAAGGAATCCTGATGAATCTACCCAATTAGAAATTGCATATGGTCCAGGAAATGCAGGATTTATTATCAAGAACATCGACGAGCTTGTCAGAGAAGCGTCGCTTTCAAACTCAAAAATTTTGGGAGACATGTACCAGATCAATTGTTCTATGACATCAGATGAATACAATGTAAATCCTTCTTTTGTCTTCAATCATTTAGGCACTTCATTTCCCCCAAAATCGCTCACGAAGAGACATTTCTGCATCTTGTCACATAGATGTTCACCTCCGCAATTCTGCATTATATTGGTGATTGGTTGAAGCAGATACTCTTGCTGTCACGAAATTGCTAGTGCACTTTTATTCTCAATACAGAGTGGTGTAAAGTGTCTTCTGAGATGCCAAGTTGATAGAGGCATCTGTTAGTTTAAAGGTTTCTAAATTAACAGATGTTCAATCATTTAGGCACTTCATTTCCCCCAAAATCGCTCACGAAGAGACATTTCTGCATCTTGTCACATAGATGTTCACCTCCGCAATTCTGCATTATATTGGTGATTGGTTGAAGCAGATACTCTTGCTGTCACGAAATTGCTAGTGCACTTTTATTCTCAATACAGAGTGGTGTAAAGTGTCTTCTGAGATGCCAAGTTGATAGAGGCATCTGTTAGTTTAAAGGTTTCTAAATTAACAGATGATTAGTTTCAAAATGGACTGTTCCATACATCCATTTGGCTAATCATATAATATGAATATCCTTTCATGTATTAACACTGATCTAGGCAACATAAAAAATTTAGATCTTAGTCTCAATCAGGAGAAGGGTGTAACCTCGTTACATGTTTTTAATTCCCCATCATAAATGAAGAAAGGTTTATTTCTCTATAAGTCCGGTAACAGATAGTTAATCACTTGATTGTTAGTTTTGAAAATAAAAATCTTGAATGGGTTTGTCTATTTTATATTGATGGAGTGGGGGTGTGCTTCTGGTACAACACAGATGCAGCTGACCATTGACTCAAGAACTCAACCTCGATTAAGTTTAAATTGATTGCTTGATCACATATTCGTTTATTCCAGTCTGTCAATGTGTTGCATACTGACTCTGTTGTCTTACCTTTAGTTTTTCCCGAAATGACAGAATAACTATAGTAACCAAGATCCAGTAGCTTCTGAGAGCAATAAACTGAGAGGTTCTGAAGATATCCAATTCATGGAGCAGGGCCTTCTATTGAGAAGTCTAAGCTTGAAAATACCAGCAGCAAACAAGTTCGATATGGAGATTCATGCACAGAACAGAGGCAACGCCATGCAGCGATACAAGGACAAGAAGAAAACTCGGAGGTCTGCCATGTTTTCTTACAATTTCTAAGCTGTGGCTTAACAGATTAATAAAACTAATTCTAAACCGTTGAACCTATTTTGTGAACAGATACGACAAGCACATACGATACGAGTCGAGGAAAGCAAGAGCTGATACTAGGAAGCGAGTAAAGGGCCGTTTTGTAAAGGCCACTGAAGCCATTGATGGTTGAATCTTCAGTCAGATATCAGACATAGCTCCTTCCTTTACACGTATATATATATTCCACAGGCGTTTTATCCACACTAATTTATAATTTAATAATTCTTTGTTTACTTGTGTTTTAATCTCCTTCACTTTCTCTATGATTCATGTAATATTTAGTCCTGTCCACCTCGGTAGGACAATCTGTTGACGCTACATCGGAATCACAGAATCATAGGATAGTAGTGGTTCTGTTCACATGGTTAAACGAAGAGCTGTTTCGGTGTAGGTTGTTTATTTGCAGAGAGGAAACTGGAAATGTGATTCGCTTCTTCCGCTTCTTAACTAAAGATTATTTGGTCAAGAACTTAATAGACTCTGGAGTGTGTAATAAATCTTGACCAGACGTGATTTTCACCTGCTAACTTCTTCCCCGTGCGTGTACCAAAAAATAAAACAGACAAGAAAAACGGGGCCCGTGTTAACTCTGTAAGATTACGGTTTATAAGATACGCACGCTTAAAAAGTTTGGCGTAACGATTAGTATAACAATCTGGGTCGACGTTAGATTAGCTTAATAACGATGACATTTCAAGATCATATATTTAAAATAGTTAGGAGTTGATAAGTTCTTCCTATTGGTTTAGAAGTATTATTTAGCTTAATAACAATCTCATTTCAAGTTTTACGAAATTGCATATTTAAAATATTTAATAAGGAGTTGATTAGTTGCTGTTATAGGCATAGTTTCTGATCGTGTACCGTACCGGCCGTCGGCTGTTATTGATCGGTATTGAAAATTTTGAAAAATATAAGAATTAAATTACAAAATTCCATCCCTCCTCTTTTTTCAAAGCTTTTTGAATTTGTTATTTAGTTAAATTTGTTATTTAGTAAAATTTTTAATTTTTATTTTGAAAATAAAATAAATATTTTATTACTAATAATAATTATACATTAAATAAAAATTAAAAATAAATTATTTTACTTAAATTATTTTAATCTTTTATATAATATTTATTAATAAAATATTAATAAAAAATTTATTTTTAAAAATAAATAATTTAAAATTATTCTTTATAAACT
>JAOQMS010000001.1:7662386-7673905 GCA_027563885.1 Erythroxylum longipes | reverse complement strand
TATCAATTAAGATATTTTAATTTTTAATCATTAATCAAAATTTCTATTTAATTATTTCTATCAAATTAAATATATATAAAAATATTTAATTATTAAAATTTTCCGATGGTTATAATTTAAATATAATGAAAATTTATATTTTAAAAAAATTAAATCAAATAATTTACCGATGGAAAAATCCATAATTTCCGTCGGTAATGGCCAACACAATATCGACGAAAACCACCATACCGTCGATAAATTTACAGACGGAATTAAAACATTTCGATGCTAAATTTACATACGGTTTAGGAAATTACTGTCGGTAAATTTACCGTTGGAAAATTATAGCCCGTCGGTAACTTACGAACGGAAAAAGTGTGACAGTCGGCAACTTTTTCGTTGAAATTACTGACGGTAATTTCTTTCCGTCGGTAAACTTACTGACGGAAATTTTCTTTACCGTCGGTAAGATTAGCTACGGCTGAATCTACGACGTTTTTGTTTGTCGATAAATTCTGTCGGTAATGTTTAATACCGAAGGAATATTTATCTTTTCCGTCAGTATTTTTCGTCACTAACTCACTATTTTCTTGTAGTTTGACATTCATAATATTTGGATAGATATAATATGTTACTAGACATCAATCTTAATCTATGATTGTAAATTATTTAATTGTATAATTATAGATAAATTAAAAGGAGTTTTAATTCATCTAATTATAATTATAATTATAATTTATAATCATTGTTAATATATTAGGAACCTAATAGGTCATACATAAAGAGCTATTAAGAAAAGAAATATCAATTTAATTAAGTTGAACTTAATTGTGAAGTTTGAAAAACTTCATAGATCAAATATGAAATAGTTGATTTTAATTATAATTAGGATATCTAATTTTAATAAGAAATATAAAATTCTAATGTTTTTTATAAATAGGAAATAAGTGTAAGGGAGCTAGTACTCCTACTTATTCCTCTCAAATGTTAAGTTCTTTTTCTCTACGCTATGAATATCATTAGCGATTGCATACTTGAACAACTTATGGTTGACACATCATAAAAAGGTTTAAGTAGGAGTTCGAATTAAGTATGATCTAAATACTTTTACGATTTATGTTTTTCAAGTTATTCAACTACTAATATTCAATTAGAAAACTTTAACATTTTTATTTTGTCATTGCGTCTATAATTAGATCACTGTTAGTTTTTTAGCAAAAGAAATTAATCAACTTGTATATTGATACCCAAAGCAAATTCCTAGAAGAATGAATACACAATGGCACAGCACTCTAACGCTAACCCTCATCACACGTTAATAGAATTTGCATCTTGATACATTTCTTTCCGGAATCTACGCATAGCCCAGAAGAATAATACCTTTTTGATGGCTATTTACAAGCAGAGTGCAGGACCAATCACAATTATCATCATTTACACCTTAAAATAGCTTTGTTCATCTCTATATGTTTTTTGCCCTTCTCTTAATTTACCCCTTAAAATAGCTTCGTTCATCTCTATATATTTTTTGCCCGTCTCTTAAATCGTGATCCATTCCAGACTCAGCAGCCAGTGCATCAAGTGTCATCTCCAAGTTAGTTGTGCGAGCCCAATATGCATTTCATGGCTAGATTCTATATTGCTGTGAGCCACCGATATTCTTTATCTATCTTCTTTCATCTTTAAGAACCTCATTATTAGCAGCAGCTTGACGTATTCCAATTTCAATGTCAAGACTCAATTCTTGCACTTGTGAGCTCCATTAGCATGACAGTTGTAGACAAAAGTTAAATCCAAGGTATGATTTGTTGCAGGTCCTAGTCGACGGTGAGAAAGACCGATAACTTGATAATGAGAGAGAAAAGAAAGAAAACCAAAGAAAGAAAAGTCGACTTGTTTACAGTAGGTCCATCAGTTTCATTTAGCTTAGCACTATGGATCACACTAACTAAATTTAAAAAAAAATCACGCATTAAATAATGAATTAGTTATTAAAAACTCAAATTTTAATATATTTTATAAATCTATTTAAAATATTGAAAAGCATAATAGAATATTAAAATTTTAATATTTTATGAAAATTATCAACCATTTGTCTTTTTGTTAATTTTGCCGAAGCCTTTGTCACGTGAACGACATATGAATTTTAATTTTCATGTCAACTAATTATCATTTTTAAATAAAATAAATTATAAAAAAATCTAACTTTGTCTACCTCTCCCCGTTGTTCTGTTTCTGCTTTGTTAAGAATAACTAATAAAAAAGAAAAGAAAAGAAAAGAAAAAAGATCACAATAGTTTGATTATTGCCAACTCAACCGCCTAAACGTCGTTGAGCCATCTCAAAAGATCCAGTCGAAGGCTGGAATCACGGAGATTTGGGACAAAGTAATGACTAGTTCCAATATGCAGGTGTTATAGTTGTCCGACATAGGATTCAACAGAGAGGTCTACTTTTACCGGCCTACACGCATATACGTTTTTATTATTAAATTCGTGAAGATGATCTAACTTTGCTGTAGGAGTTGCTAAATGGATTTAAAACAATGGCCAATCTAAACTTGTTCTTGTTGCTATTGGTGACACAGGCAATCATGCTAACAAGCTTGATCAGAACTTCAGGGTAAGCAGAAGTAAAATGCACAACAGGTTTTAATCCGCACGTAAGCAATTCGATATTAGCTATCTATACCAAGTGTGGGTAGTTGAATTTTGTAGAAAGATATTATGAGAGTATGGACCAGAAGGACACAACAATTTGGAATGTTATGACGTCAAGGTACAGTCAAATTGGTTGTGTTGAGAAGGTTTATAGATTGTTGGTTGATGTGTGAAGAAGGGACTAAGTCGGGTTGAATAAGTTGGAACTTGTTGGAATTCTGGTTATAACCAAATAAGTCGGTGTGATGTTGCTATGGGGTTGGACAAGAAGATGGGAAGTAACAGGAATCTTGTCGCTTGGACATCAACGATTTCTGATTTCAGTCAAAATGATTGGACAAAGTAAGCATTAGACTTAATTTAAAGAGATGATTCTAGCAGGGATTAACTGAATGATACTACAATTGCAAGTGCCATTTCAGCGTGTTCATTTTTAAAGGGTAGGAGATTCATCACCTTGTTGTTAAGTTGGGTGACGTTGCCGATCTAATTGATAGAAATTATCAAGTAGTGGGGGGATAGAAGTTGCCCAACTGGCTTTTCATTTGATGGCAGCAAAACATGTTTTTTACTTAAAGCTCAATGATTATAGGCTATTGTCAAGCTACAGACATGTATAAGGCTCATTCCAATAAATTGATAGCATATTTATCAGAAATTCTTAAGTTTACATATTATCGATGTGATAAAGATCCTAACGTGACATGAAAAGATAACCAAGAATTTATTTTTATAAAAAATAAAATTTAAATATTTTATTATTATTTTTTAAAATTAAAATTATAAAATTCATTAAAATTTGAATATAATTTTTTATAATTGATAAAAAACCTTAAGCCTTTCCTAGACAGAGAATTAGATTTTACAAGTTTTAAAAAATTAAAAAATTTTAAAACTCTTAAATATTACAGTTTAATTTATATTTTATTAAAAATTTTAAGAAAATATTTTTCCTTAAATGTTAATCAAACTAGACATTTTATAGCATATCCATATTGCATCATAAATAGTTGTGTCACAAACTTAACAATTTTTCAGAGGTTTCTAATTAAACAAAATGATATGGGTATCATACTGTACAAGCCGAAAATAGTACGGTACTGTGTTGTTTCATATGGAGAGTCAATTGGGTACTAACCAGTTACTAATCTAAATTATAAATTTTAAAGTTTAAGGACTAAATTGAAAGTATAAAGAATTTGGACCTTAACAAGTAAACCTACATGAACCTCCCTTAGTTCCTCACCGACTTGTACGCCTACTACACTTCTCTCACTTCTTTCACTATCTCAGCTCACTGTTCTCTCAGCCTATCGTAGCAATAGTGGAGCGACTTAGGCTCGTCCGAATTTATCGCACCCATCGCACCTACCCACACCTATTGCATACGCTCGTGGCTCACACATCGCGTTTGCGGTCCCGCACCAATCAAACAATCACCCACAGTCACAAACTACTCCCGCACACAAACCCAACTGCACCAGTACCTATACTCAGTCACACCCGCACCTAGACCCACACCCGCTCCTGCACCTATTGACCAATGCTACTGATCCACTACACGATAGTCCATACGCATAATTGCTGACCCGACCCACACTAGTTTAGGAATTCAGTGAAGGTTACAAAAAATGGGAATTTTTTTAATGGAATTGTGAATTAGGGAATTATAGAATATAGATATTGAAATATTGAATTGTGCTAATTGTTGATTTGAATACTGAATTGTGTATTTGTGTTCTGTAGAATAATGAATATAGATAAATTAATATTGACTTGTGAATTTATGATAAATTCTATATTTGTGTCTTGTGACTTTGTGTTGCGTAGTAATTGTGTATAATGAATTGTTGGTTTTTGGTGAATTGTGTAGTGTGTTGTGTATGTTGACTCTTGACTTTAGGGTATTTAAGCAACTAAGAATATTAATTAAAATTAGTGAATCAAATATTATTAAATTAAAGTTGAGAATTACGATTTCAATAACAATGTTAATTAAAATTAGTTAAGAAAACAAAAGAATGATAAGCGTTACAAATTAAATTGTATAAGAAAACAAAATATATTAGTTTATAGTTGAATTATGTGATTTCATAACATAGGTTATAAACTTATAGTTGTTTTGTGAGCTATGGTTAAAATTGAATAGGTTATAGTTGTGAGCTATGTCTTTATGGTTGAATGATGTAAAAAAATAAAATGAGTTATATAAGATGTATATGTGTAATTGAGTACATTGAATTATTGGTTCTTAACTTATAGGATGAAATTGAATTGTGTAGTGTATGTTGACTATTGATTGTGGAGTTAATTTGAGTAAGAAATAAGAATGTTGATTAAAATTGGCAAATGAAATATTGTTAAATTAAAGTTAGGAATTAGGATTTTAGTAACAATGTTGATTAAAATTAGTTAAGAAAACAAAATAATAAATTGTGTTAGCAAACAAAATAGAATAGTTTATAGTTGAATTATGTGATTACATAAAATAGGTTGTAAACTTATAGTTATAAGTTATGGTTAAAATTAAATAGGATATAGTTGTGAGTGTATGTCTTTATTGTTGAATTATGTAGGATATACTTGTGAGTGTGTGTATTCATTATTGAATTATGTAATCATATAAAAATGATATATATCGCTTTTATGTTAGTTTTGAGTTAAACAATAAATATTTTGTGATAGTAGATGTTAATGAAATTAACTGTTTTTTGTTTTGATATGAAGTTATTAATTTAATTTTGACATATTTATTTATTTATTTTACAGATAAATGAAAAAAATTTAACTACTCCTCATAGTTCAGTTACTTCAGGTATAGGAACATTTGATGATTTAGCTTGGGCTCATGCTAGATTAGTTCCTAGAATGAAGATTCATACTATTCTTTTTTATTATAACAAACATTTAAAAAGTCAGGGAATCGCCAAATTAAAGAAGCATTTAGATGGAATCATAAGTAATGTGGAGTCTTGTAAGAAGTGAATATATATATATATAAAATATGCTTTTGTGTTAGTTTTGAGTTAAACAATAAATATTTTGTGATAGTAAATGATAATGAAATTAACTGTTTTTCGTTTTGATATGAAGTTATTAATTTAATTTTGACATATTTCTTTATTTATTTTATAGATAAATGGACAAAATTTAACTACTCCTTATAATTCAATTACTTCAGGTATAGGAAGATTTGATGATCTAGCTTGGGCTCATGCTAGATTAGTTCTTAGAATGAAGATTTATACTATTCTTTTTATTATAATAAACATTTAAAAAGTCGGGGAATCACCAAATTAAAGAAGCATTTAGATAGAGTCATAAGTAATGTGGAGTCTTGTAAGAAAGTGAATATATATATATATATATGTAGTTTTGAGTTAAACAACAAATATTTTGTGATAGTAAATGATAATGAAATTAACTGTTTTTCTTTTTGATATGAAGTTATTAATTTAATTTTGACATATTTCTTTATTTATTTTACAGATAAATGGAAAAAATTTAACTACTCCTCATAATTCAATTACTTTAGGTATAGGAAGATTTGATTATCTAGCTTGGGCTCCTGCTAGATTAGTTCTTAGAATGAAGAATCATACTATTCTTTTTTATTATAACAAACATTTAAAAAATTAAGGAATCGCCAAATTAAAGATGCATTTAGATGGAGTCATAAGTAATGTGGAGCTTTGTAAAAAAGTGAGTCATCATGTAAAATGACAAATAAAGACTTTGCTTTAAGAAAATTAGTATGAGAAAGATAGGAGGCAAAGATTAAACTATGAAATTGATAGTGGAAGTTCTTTTTTTTGATGGTTAGGATGATAGTGGGGATTTTAAAGGTGACAGTATTCTTACCTATCAAGAAGAAAATGTTGCACTTGATGTTAGGAAAAGAAGACAACACGTATCTAATTTTTTGTGCACCATGAACAATTCCTGAATCTCAGCCTTCAATTTGTAATGCCTTACAATATAAAGAAGCGGTTTATAATGTGGACATGGAAATGGCTAGATGATTGTATGATTAAGGTATAGAATTTAATACAGCCTAATCTTATTATTATCAACTTATAATGGATGCTATTACCTACTACGGTCCAAGATGCAAAGCTTCTTCAATTGATGACTACAGAGGTAAACTTCTAAGTAGCTCTGTTTGTGAAATAAAAAGTTATTTGGATGAAAAAAGAATAACTTGAGCTACTTATAGGTGTTCAATCATATGTGATGGCTAGATAAATAGAAGGCAAGAGTCTATTATTAATTGTTTGGTTTATTCTATAAATGAGACAATGTTTTTAAAGTCTATTGATGCATTTGACCTTTTTAGGAATAAGGATACTCTGTTTCCAATATTTGATGAAGCAATGGTTCTACTTATAAAGCAACTAGAAGAAGATTGCAAAGCAAATATAATTCTTTTCATCAAACTCCTTGTGATGTACATTGCATTGACTTGATGTTGGAAAATATAGGAGATGTTAGGTATTTTGCTATTATTGATGAGTCTTGGTAGAAAGTAAAAAAGATGACCAAGTTTATCTATTGGGTCCTAAATTTAAGGAGAAAGAATTTCACCAATAGCTTACTATTACAAGATTTGCAAGTAATTTTTCATCACTTCAATATTTTATTTTGATGAAGAAGAAGATTAGGCAAATGTTTACAAGGGATAGGTGACTTCTACTAGTTGATGTTTGCTTGTAACTTCTCCCCCTTGTATTCTTCTGTTTCGTTCTTTCCATTAGAGTAAATAGTAGTGAATGCTCTCTTGTAAATTAATCCATTGTGCTTCTGATTTTTTGCTTTTCTGGCAATCCAATTGAGAACTTCAAACTAGTCGTAACATGAGGGGACTTAACAACGCTTAACTCTCGTTAGATCAAAGTTTGAGTTGATCGAATTTTAAGTTGGGTCTCAAATTTTTTTTCAAAAAATTGAATTTTGGATTAACTTAAAATTTTTTAATTTTTTAAAATTAAAATTAAAATGAAATTATTTTATTCAAAATAATGTTGTTTTGTTTATATATTTCATGATTTAATTAAAAATTTTTAAGTCAAGTCAAATAAGGTCGAGCTCAAGCCCGAACAATAATTGTTACCCAAATCCGAGCCTAACCTAACCCGTTACTAGTCCCGATGAAATCATGAGTACATAAAGAGAGCCCTTTACATTGAACCAAAATACGAATCTGCCACTCCAACCTTGAACTGGCCACATTTGTCTCGGTGAAGACAGACCCGATAGCTAACTAATAGCTATATGAGGTCAAGTGACTAATTGCTAAGTGTCCTGAAATTTTGAGTACACTTTTTTTGATGACTATTATAAAATGTCTAGCTTTAATCTAACCTGAAAACGTAGAAACTTCATTTTGTTCAGATCAGAGGAAACATCAAATTCCATTTGCAGCACAAACTAATTGCATTATAGTTGCTAATTGCGATGGGAACAGCCTATCAGAAGTTGGCTCATTGACGGTACGTCCTCAAGTAGATTGAAGTTGAGAAAACGGAGGCAGTCAAATTTTCCTATATCAAAAGAAGAATTTGGAACATAAGGCGTACTAGAAACTACAGAAAATCACATTTTGCGCCATGTTTGCGGTCAAGAATTTAACAAAATATCAAGGGAACAATATTATACAGAACAGTCTTAAGAGATTTGGCCTGACCTGAAACATAAATTTCCAAGCTGCCACAAGAAGCGAATAGAAAAGAAATATTAACGTTATATTTGTTTGATGACTAACAATTAAAGTGACAGGCAAGTATGAATTGGCCACCAACACAACAGTAGTATTTATGCTTACTGGAAATGGAGAATCGAGCTCCAATGGCGCCCGCCACCAAAGTAAATGGATCTATTTGTCTGACTTGAGCATTAACGAGGTTGAAAGAACCAATTTTTCTACAAAAGAAACAAAATAATTAACCTGAAATACGAGGAGAAAGGTTTTATCTAAAACTGAAACAAGAACATGCTAGCATAAAATCAAGAACAATGGGGAAAACCACCTCAAAATAGAACAATAAGCAAAAACAAGGGATTACAACAATTACCTTTGCTTGAGTAAACTTACTGGGAGAAACATTACATAAGAAAATAGGAAGCAGTAAGTACAAAGTGCTAGCAACATATATCGGCAGCGGTCGTATTCTCCGGCCAAAAAAAAAAAACATACGTCGGTGGGGCAAAATCGCTATTGAATGAAGTTATCGAAATAGAAAAGAAGCACATATTAGCATTTTCACTCTTTTGAGTCCAAGTTTGACAATTCATCTAGTCAGTGTTCAGCATCAGGTATCAAAATCTAAGAACAATATTTTAGACGCACGCAGCGTGGCACCATCAGTTTTGGTGCAACGTCTTGATGGTCCCACGCTAGCGTGCGTCTAAAACCTTCCCTTCTTTGCCAGTTTGCTTGCCAAAGCCTTAAATCTCTCTTCCTCTCCCAGCACTCATTCTAAAACCCCCCAGTGGAAGACTAAATGCAGCTATCAACGGATGTGAGGACTTGCACCCGTAGGGATAGTATACTATATTCACATCTATTAAAAAATATTATGGGTCCAGGACTGAGTTGGAAGTTAAAAATAGAAAAAGCGATGTATGTTGCAGGGACTTGATCCTCTGTGCCATCTATCATGTGTCAATTATGTGCCACTTCATTCTAACTATCCATTTATATAAACCCCATATAAATAGATGGCTAGGATGAAATAACACATAGTTAGCACATGGTAGGGCATAGAAGATTTGGGTTGTATGTTGCAAGAGTTAGGACATACGCTGTTAGCGACAAGTGGTGACAAGTGTGCATATTTGGTTGTCAACATTGTGGACGGATACTCACAAGTGGTGACACGCCATTGCCATGCTGAGGACCGTCTGTGAGAGCGGTGAGTCGGTATTTTTGTGGCCCTATACGATTGGGGGAGTTCTGCTGCTTTTGCCTAGAAGCCAAGTGGCTAGTCATAGGCTACCTGCTTTGCTATGAAGAAACATCATGTCCTCTTTACATCGCATCCCATAAATTGAACTCACCTTGTTCTCCATCAGCTTACACCAAGGGGAGCCATGAAAATGAGTTTTTTTTTGAAAATTATGCCATATTGTTAGTGCTCATCCGTTCAGGAAGATACCTGGATAGCATTTAAATCCAAACCCAAGATAGAAGTTAGTGAATCAGACTTGAGTTGATTGAGT
The DNA here is from genome assembly GCA_027563885.1 of Erythroxylum longipes. Lineage (NCBI taxonomy): Eukaryota > Viridiplantae > Streptophyta > Magnoliopsida > Malpighiales > Erythroxylaceae > Erythroxylum > Erythroxylum longipes. The sequence continues at coordinate 7,664,045 of JAOQMS010000001.1, read as the reverse complement.
CTTGATCTCGGATTGCCTAAATTTAGTCTGATCTAAGGTTTCGACAACTATAAAAAAAAACATTATTTTGCAAAAAATGTTATTTTCTCTTTTTAATTAAAAAATAAAAATCAAGTCAAACCGGGTCAAATTAAGCTTGGACTCGGGCTCGACTATCTTGGCCTTGATCCAATCTCGGGCTCAAGCTTGTCATCCCTACAAACCACCAATCTGCATTACATGAAAAAGAAAAAAAACATAAAGTGGGAGATTTTTATCTTCAAAAGCTTATATTATACAAATTAGAATTAAAGGAGAAGTTTGAATTAATCCTTAGCAATTTGTTTAAATTATTCTAATCTTGCAAATTGAGTTTGAATTTGTCTTTTTTTCCCCTAGTTTCCCTTTTTTCTTGTTTTTCTATCTTATCCCCTTGTAACTACGTGCTCTTTATATCTTCTCATATCCGAGTTTCCAAATTCAAATCATCCGAGATGGAGATAGTTAGTGGAAATGAAAATTAGTTGCAGTTTCTTACTTGTCCTTACATTTTTGTTGAATTACTTCACTTTTTAAAATTTTGTTGTATATAAGCTTATTGTATTTTTAGGTTTGTTGTATTTTCTATATTTCTAAGTTTGTTGTATTTATAGGTTTGTTATATTATCAGTATTTATGAAACTATTGGGTAACCATCTTATCCTCAAAATTCATTTAAAAATATTGAAGAAACATAAATATACATGTGAATTTCTTGACTATCACTTATGGCATAATGATTTCAGGAAGCAATTGGAGGTATAAACTTCATAAATATAAATCTACGGTCACTAAAAGCTAAATTTAGCCTACTAGCCTTAACTAAATGTTTAGCTAATGAAGAATGTTTAATGTGAAGGTGTTTAATCCAATTTTTTTTTCATTTTAAATGGGGGTATCTTAATCACATCTAACAAATTCATTGTTTGATAAATGTGAGATAAGCAGTTACACGTGTTGCAATTGTTATTATAGAGGGAAAGCCTATATTTTCTTCTAAAAGTTGAAAAAAAATTGACTGATAAGTTCCTAAAAGGGATAAAAGTTTTGAAGCTAAACTACAAGATTATATATACAACAGTTGTGACTACTCAAACTAAAATTAGACAAGCAACTTAGAGAAAGAAAAAAAAAGAAAAGAAAAGAGCTTAATTACTTGTAGACTAAAGGCCCCTCAAAGTATGCAGGAGCTAAAGTAATACGAAAGGAGTAAGAGTTGGCTATTACAATCTCTATTATACAAATAACATCATCCTTTAGAATGCCTTGAATGTGCTGGATGCTACTATTCAATACTTTAGGATTTGTAGTATGGAAATAAGTCATGCATCAATATACTTTGAGAGGTTTTACTTATGTATGTTAGTTCCTGACTTCACTTAGATTCCAATGTAGAGTATGTTCTCTTTACGTACTTCACTTGTCACTCATTGTTTTCATATGACTATTAATAGCAAATTAGCTAATTGGTCAACTCTTTCTACTAGCTAGATCCATACTAATATTGTCGGCCCCCTGAAAATTTTTCCATTAACTTAAGCATGATAGCTTATGGAAATAATGTATGAGAAGAAATTGAGGGCATTTTCGAAATATAGCTTAAGAACCAAGGGTAAAGTGGACTTTTGAGAGAGGTATGGT
>JAOQMS010000001.1:7652189-7662286 GCA_027563885.1 Erythroxylum longipes | reverse complement strand
ATCAAGGTGTTATCGTTGGGTGATAACTTACGTACTACGATAGTCTGCATGCATGATAGTATCAGAGCGAGTAAGCAAGTAAGAGTTAGACTCCAGAATCGGGGTCTAACAGTTGTGGTATCAGAGCAAGCATGCAAGCAAGAGTCAGACTCCGATAACGGGGTCTGACAAATATTGTTGATTCCTTTGGTTATAGATATTTTCCTGATAAGATTTAAAGTTTCCTAGGTCCGTACATGACACTTTTCCATATATGGAAATTTAAATCTTATTTTAAAAGATTCTCCCATTTATTTCTTTCCGTAAGGCATATATATAACAACTTATTCTTATTTTAAATAGGGTTTAATCACTTTTTTGTGTGGAAAATTTAACATACCTAACTAGTCTATAATTCTTGGACATTCTATTCATAGACAATTGATATTGCATACTGCCAAGATTTTTGGAGAGATGGTTGAAGAAAAGGAACATTTGAAAAATAAAATCCTTAATGATTTTAGTTTATTAATTATAGAGCTTGTAGTTGAGACAACTTATTTGAAACTTGACTATATTTATTGTTCTCAGTTTATTCTTAATAACTATCCAAAGGATAAAGGTGGTTTTAGGCATACTAGGTTTGAATATAACCAATTTATGCCATGAAAACTGGTAAAAAAATTATCTAAACAATTACAAATATTATTTGTTATTAAATTTCATGGAATATTCTTCAGTTAGATGATGGTATCATCTATTCTTGGGTTAGGAATATAGGGGGATTAGCTATCAAATAAGAGAATCCTTTAATGTCGCACTATCATTGATCTTTTATAATGATTTCCTTCACTCTTGCTCAACCACACATTATGTGTCTTAATGTCATCATATATAGAACTAAGTGTAGATGTCTTAGTGAGCTCCAATTTTCATACTAGAACTAGGTGTTAAGTCCAATCCTAACTTTGCTTTTCATTAAAGTGCTAAGGTTTTTCCTTATCCTTAACATTTTATTTAATATTTTAAGGTAATTTTAATAGGCTTGATTTTTCAAAAACTTGTTCCTCTTAATAAGTGAGCATGCATCCATTAAACCAAAGCAATTGTCATTACATAGTCTCCAAATCCCCTTTTCTAAGAGAATATTGTTCATAACTTTAATAGGAGTGATGCTAGGTCCCCCCTTCTTCTTTTGATGCATATATTTCAGTTCATTTAACTTTGGCTTTAGATTCATTTGATACTACTCTTGTCTTGAAAAAGTTCTTGAGGACTTTATTAATTGCTTTTGTCAAGTTTTAGAGAGCATTAGGTGTAATTATCAATATATATGCAAATTGTAAACAATGGAGAATATTAATTAGATCATGCCAACATAAGAAAGGTGTCTACTGATCCAACGATTGATCATTCTATGGAATGAGTCAAAAATGGGTTGACAATCCTTAAATGTTAACTTTTTTTATTTTTTAGAATTCCCGCATAATTGAAGTGGATTTCTTTAATTTTTAAACTTGAAATTCTGGTCCTGTTGTTACATACAACTTATACTTCAAAAGTGATGAAATGGTAGCTTTTGCTTAGATTGATTGAGAGACTGGAAAATTCCTTATAAGTCTGCAAGGATTTCGTAAACAATTCAATAGAATGACTGTCAACTCCACTTATAAGTAGGAGATTGTCTATAAATGAGAGAGTAAACAATTTACATTTTCTTTCGTTTGTGGTGATAATTGATCTGGTATCTTACCTTATATTGTGATTAATAAGCCATGTAAGGACTTCAATACATAAGGAGAATAAGTAAGTTGATAGAGAGTCTCCATATCTCAAATCTTTTGCTCTCTTAATGACATGTGTAAGCTCACTATTGATCATGATGCTGAATGAGTTAGTTGACATATATTGTTTTATCTACTTAGTGAAAATTTATGGAAATACAAAAGTTATAAAGTATTTTAAAAAGGAAAATCTAGCTCACTGAGTCAAATGCCTTATCAAGTTTTATTTTCATTAAGAAACTTTTAAGATATCTTATTTCCTATTGTAGCTTTTAAATAACTCTTATATGATGAGGATGTTGTCATCGCAAGATTTTTCCCATAAAAATGCTCCTTGGTTTAGACTTATGATGGTTTTTAGAGATAATTTCAACCTCGATTTAAGCAATCATGTACAATATATTAAAGCAAGTTATTGGTTCAAAATATTGAAAAGAAGTTGGTTAGATACTTTAGAGATCAAACATATTATGATTTTCATCAATGAAGAATTCAAGGATTAAGGTGGGGATTTAATCACCTACCAAATTCCTAGCATTGTGGAAGAACAATACATTTCATCCATCATGTCCATGATCTTTGTGATGGTTAAGGTTGAACATAGCTCTTTAAACATCGACTATATTAAAGGTATTATAAAGGGAAATTGCTTGTTCATTGAGGATTGAATCCTGGATGAATTCCTTTAAACCCTACAAAGATGAGAAAACATTATTGATTGTACCAAATATGTTTGAAAGTAGTTTAGGGCTAACTTCTTGATTTCTTCTTGATTCCATAAGGTTTTACCATCTTAATCGACTATAAATGATATCTTATTGCGATTTTTTTGGATAATATTGCATTATGGAAGTAGGAGGTGCTTCTATCTGTTAACTATTAGACTTTTGATCTATGCCTTAGGATAGTATTACACTCAAAAGAATGAGTATAAATTGATATGGGTGGCTTCTATTGAAGGCCCCGATGTTTAGTTTTAAATAAAGCTCATTTTGGACTTTGTTGAGTGATTATTTGAAAGTTTGAATATCTAAACTTGTTCAACTAAAGTGTTTTTTAATTTAATTTCTTAAGATTTTTTTTCATTTCTTACAGTTTTCTTACATATTTAAATGCTTCAAATCCATAAAAATTGTAATACATGTCATTTGTCACTGCTTCCTCATATCCTTATAGACTGATTAAGTAATTGTTAAACTTGAAAGGTGAATTCCTAACATTGTGATTTGCTAAATTTTGAATTTCAATAGGGGAATGAGATGAAAGAAGGTCATAGCCAAAGTTAGTAAAATTTAAGGGGTAATTTAGACATCCTTAGAGAGTTAATTAAGGATCTATCTAGCTTTATTTGAACCAATTCTCACATTGCATGTTGCACTATATGAAATGATTCCCATCATATCTCAGATTAGTAGTACCTAGTTGACTCATATAATTTCTAAAGTTTGTACTTATATATTTAAAGGTTGAATTGCTTTCTTCTAAATCTTGGGAGAACATTATGATGTTAAGTCCCCTAGTAACTTCTAAGGAGATTTAATGCTTGAGTGAATAGCTTTTGATTCATTCTAGAGAGGTAGTGACTTGATCACCTACCAAATTCTAAATGTTTTGAAAGAAGAGTGCATTTAATCCATCATTTCTAAGATATTTTCTAGGGTTGAGGCTGAATAAAGCTCTTTCAACATTTAATCTATTAAGGGGATTACATAGGTAAATTGCTTGTTCCTTAAGGATTGAATCTTGGATTAATTCCTTTAAATCATATAAAGATGAGCAAACATTATTATTTGCATCTAATTTTTTTTATAAGTTTAGTGCTAGCTTTTAGTTTCTTCCAATTTGATGTTGTTTTACAATCTTGGTTAGCTATAGCAAAGATCATATTATTATTTCTTTTGGCTAAGATTGGATTGTGGAAGTAGGAGGTGTTTCTGTCACCATCTTATAACTACTAGACTCTTAATTTATGCCATAAGAGAGAATTGTGCACGTTCATAACATAAATGTAACTTGATATGTATAGCTTCTATTTGAGCTTAAGGGCCTCTTCAGTTATTATTAAATGGACCTTATTTTAGTCCTTGTTAAGTGATTCTCTAAAAGTTTGAATAGTTAAACCTTTTTTACTAAAATATTTTTTATTTAGTTCATTAAACTTCGCAACATGTTTAAAGGCTTCAAATCCATAAACATTGATAGACGTGTCTTTTGCTGCTACTTTCTCATATTCCTTTAGACTAATTAAGTAATTGTTGAACGTAAGGGGTAAATTCCTAACCCTATGATCTACTAAATTATGAATTGCAATAGAGGAACGATTTAAAGAAAAGTTATTACAAAGTGAGCTACATTTATGGGGAATTCGAACATCCATAAGGATTTAATTAAGACTTTATTTAGAATTCTTTAAATTAACCATTTCCTACATTTCCTGTTGTACCTTGTGAAATGGTTCCCATCAATTCTAAGATTAGTAGTACCTAATTTTCTTATGCAATTTCTAAAACCAACAATTATTTCTTTAAAGTTTGAATTTCTTTCTTCTGAATCTAGGGAGAAAATTATGTTGTTCAAGTCCCCTAATAACATCCAATAAGATATAATGATTGAGTGAATAGCTTTCAATTCATTTTAGAGAGAGAATTTTTAAAATGCAAGATTAACAACATATACAAATGTAAACATATTATTGTTTGGTTAGGAATGAAATTTAAGGCAATATTACTAAGTTAATCAGTTAAACTTGTTTGGATAATTCTCACTTTTGTAGTGTTAAAGGCAATAATAATTATGCCATTAAAGTGTTGTTAATGGATGGTTATTATTTCCAAATTTTTATCAAAATAACGACAATCTTTCCCTACAATAATTGGCCTTTATTTTTGTTTCTCAAAGATCTAATAAACAAGGTTTATTATTGGTAAGAAAATCATGAACTTCAAGTTTTTTTAGTGGCAAGTAAGCCCTCTTAAATTCTGAGAAACTATTAAAATTAGATTTGGTTTAAGCTTAATTAGATGCTCTTTTTTGGACTTATTTCTAGCTCTCCTCTTTGTGCTTAACGCAAATCCTTCAGTTGGGTTTTTGATATCAGATTCTTTAATTGTAATATGGTCTTTGGTCTTCTCTATATTTTTGATGACTTAGTCTTCTTCAATTTGAGCATTAATTCTAATTCTTCTAAGCATTATATATATTTTTGTATGCTTCATTAGTTCTATTTAGTGATTGATATACATTGTAAATCTTATTTTCAAGATGTATATATCTCTACCTATATCTTCTATCACCAAACTAGATACTATGTTTGATGTTAGGGTTACATTAGTTAAATATTTTACCTTTTGGGAGGAACAATAGTTGGAGTTTTTTCATTTTGTCTTAAGGAAATATTGGTGTGAAGAGCTCTTTTGTTAATCTTATTTTTGGTGTCTATTGCTAAGGCACTTATAGAGTCATCAATGGTCATTGGTGAGCTTATCTCCATTAGCTCAACATATTCTCCTATCAAGAACTTCTTCAGTATATTTTCACGCTTTGTAAGAGTTGGTTTTTATTGATTGCTTATTAGCACTTCAACTTCTACTAGATTTCCATACTCAATTAGTTTTAAAGAAGGAATAAAGCCCGAAAGCTCGATTTTAAGATCTACTTCAATGCATACTCGTGCATAATTTATTTTTCTCATTTATACAATGGCTTCATAAAAATAATTTGTTAGTTAGCTTGCCAAGTAACTATGGTGAACTAATTTTCCAATGGAATGTTATGAAAGTTTATCCAAATGGGAACATGCTTCATTTTTAGCTTCTTTAAATCTAGACCAGGCGTCAATTTTTATAAAAATAGTGGTTTATTATTTATGTACCATAGAACAACTTAAATTTTTTAATTTTAGAAACTAATTTAAATCTACAGAGAAATAAGTGTTCTTCTTTTACTATAACCTGCTCAAGCCCTAAATTGTTCAAGTTGTTTAATGCTAAATGATTCATAGTAAGGAATGGAGGTCTACTATCGATGAATAATTCCACTAGAGCTATGGACCATTTGGAAACCTTGCTTAAAGAACCTTAATAGGTAGGGAGATAATAGGGTAGCCATCTAAGGTAAAAGGAAGGAAACATCTCAATTTTACATATGAGATGTAGTCTATGTTGGGGTGGAGTTTAAGGGGTTATTATAGGCAATAGCGGAGGGATTGAAAGAGGAGTTGCATGATCCTTTTTGATGTTGGTGATATTTGGAGATGTTACATAAGTAGAAGATGAGAGTTCTTAGGAGAAAGAGATAAAGTTAGAAGATAAGGAAGGAGTGAGTATGAGGGAGTGTTTTATAGTTGGCACATTTCTATACTTAAAATGGGAACAACTAGACAATGAGATTAAGAATAAAAAAGCCTTCCTAAGTTAGTTATTAAAAATGTAACTAAAATTTTGAAAATTTGTGATGGTTGATTTGAGTGCAAGAATCAGGGCAAGAATAAGGGATAAATTGAAAGGAAGGTCATTGAAGAAAGCATGCTAATAGCTAAAAAACTAAAAGGAAAACATGATCTAAGAAAAATAGTTTAGGATAAATAAATGGAAAAAAAAAGACTAGGAAAGGAAAAAAGAATAAGAAACAAAAAAAGGATAAATGAAGGTAGGTTTAGCACTAAAGGCAATGATCATGGTCAATTATCAATTTGTTGGAGTGTAAATTATGTAAATTTTGTGTTAGGTGTTGCTATCTATTTTGAAAAAGATGTCAAGTCCAGCATAATGAAATATGTACTCAAATAAGATAGATCCAAACTTATTGATTTATTAAATGATGTATGAAAAAGAGATTTCATCATTTATTTGAGGAAAATGTTCCCAGTATATAAATTGTCTCGAGGATATCTTGCATTGCCTATGGGTAACAAAATACGTCAGAGGAAAGAATATTATGATAGTTAATTATAAACGTAAATAGTGATTATCCCTAATTGATTTTTCAATTTACGATAATGAAGTCTGTATAAGTTTGCTAATTTCATTTATAGTCCACACATCTTATAACCATCTTTTAATATTTATGTAATGTTGCAGTTGGAACAAATTATGTATGTGAGGTAGCTAAATGCCCAACTTTGGGCTAAACATTTTCATATTTAATCAATTTAGGTCCAATCATTTTAACCTGCTCAATTATGATTCAAACGTTGTCAATTATGCTCAATGTTAAGCTATTTTAGACGAAAGGCTGGTAGTGTCATACACGAGTCGTGAAGAAGGAGCGAAGTTTTATTTTTTGGTTTTAAATGGCCTGAACATGTATGAATTGACTGACCACTCTAAGGACTAGCTTCTCGATTCCCAAATGGGATTGTTATCCTATTTAATTCATTATAATCTGGAGCTAGAGTGGTCCCTATTTCAATTCCGAACATTCTTCTAAGCCTTTAGCCGATGAATTACTAGGGGACAATGTATCTTCTTTATCTTTTTCTTTTTAGTGAGAAGAATATGAAAGGAAAATTATCAAAGTATAAAAAACTTAAATGCAATTTCCAAAAAATTATAAGATAATATTTATAATTGTTATATTTTATATGTATATTAAATAAAATAATAAATATATATAACATAATATGTAAATTTTGTGTTTTACAAATTATTTAATGAATGAACTAAGTAAAATTAAATAATAAATTTAATTTAAGTAACATTAGCAAAATTAACAAAATTTTATATTTAAAGGTCGTTTAACGAAAATCTCACATTTTAAACCATTCAACCATTTAAAGATGGTACCGGGAGACATCATGGTATTTATATTTCTTTGAAAACTTATTCATCATATTTAAAAGAGTTACATAATTTTTCATTTTTTTAAAGATAATTTATGGGTTATTTTGATAAATATATCAATAAATATATATTCTACTTATTTAATATTGAAAAATCTTACAAAAATATTATGAAACTTATCTAAACATAAAATTTTACCATATTTTATCACACACATAAGTAAGATGTAATGAAAATTATTTTTAAATTGAATTGTTTGTTTTTTTAAATTTTAGACACAATTCAAAATTTAAAAAAATTTTATACTAAAATTAAAGAATTAAAGTTTTAAACTTTCTTATTTTATATTATATATATAAGAGAAATTTTTATTTAATTTGATGTGAGCACATTCTGAAATGTGTGTAAATCGAGAAGTTGGCAAGAAAATAATGAGATGGAAAATATAGAGAGTCAAAATAATCTAATAACAATAATAATAATCTTTTTGACCATTTGTGTGTATCATCGTAATCATCATTATCTTCGGAGTAGGCTAGTAAATTCTTAGGACTTTCTTTCATGCACCCACATCTGGTTGCTTGGGGTGTCACTTACTCGCTATGAACAAGTTCAGTCAACAGAAAGCTACTTCGGGATGATACATTCTATCAACTTTTCGTATTCTCAATTTTAAATATTTACTCACCTCTTTATTGTTGGTTTTCAACTTTTTGGCATAATTTATTTTAATCACTCTTATTGCTAAAAATAATTATTTTATTAATTAATTGGTTAATTTTTATAAATTAATAAATTCTTATAAACTAAAATAAATCAATTAATTTTTATTTAATAATATTTTTTCAATTAAACTTCAAATTTTTTGATAGATAAAGATAATCTCATTCAATTATATTTTGAATTTTGAATTTTATTTAATCTTTAATTAGTTTTATGATGGTCTAATACCGACTGAACCTTTTAAAATTTAAATCTCTTCTCTTACCAGTTAAATTTCTGATCCATTTTTTAAAACATTGGCTTTTTAGGAAATGCCTTTCTTCATTTTCTTTTATTTTGTTATTCTATTTGGTATTCTTAGATCACAACTTTGAAATCCACAAAAAATTCAAAATGTTATAGGGTTTAAATCACTAAAATGAAAATAAGCACTTTGTATAAAAAATTGCAATAGATTATGAAATAAATTCTGTATTTAAATCTTCTTCTAAAATTTAATATTATAAAGAATGTCTATATAGATTTTACTTTTTTAAGATCAATTTATTTTTTACTTTATATAAAGTTATGTTTAATAAGATTTAAATTTAATATTTAAAATTTGATAATTATAATTAGATATCCTAATAGTAAATATCAATTTATAAAAATAATTTATCAATTTTAAATTTAAAACAATTAAATTTATGAACTCATCTCATTATAATCTTTTTAAAAATATTATGTGTATTACAAGTACGAAACATACGAGAACTTTTTCTTTGTGAGGGGTTTGCCTAAAAGTAAATTGTAATTCGACGTCTTAAAAATTACCAAACATCCTTCTTTAATGCATTGAACTAAATAAGGCTAAAATTTATTAAATTCCTCTTTTAAATTGTTTCATTATAAAATAATTATTTATTCATTTTTTAACTTTAAGGAGAGAGATATAAATTTGTTTTTGAAAAGGGAGAGATATACATTTGTTGTTAGCATTAATGGTTGTCAAAGCAATCAATTATTTACATACAATTATCATATTAAGACAAGTACAGACTTCAGCCTTAAAATGTACAAAAAATATTGCTTCTCTTTTCTTTTTCTACTTATTTATAAATTTCACTTAACGAAGTGTGTATGACACTGACAAACTTTCATCCAAAATAGCCTAACATTGAGCAAAATCAATAACGTTTGGACCTTAATTGAGCAAGTTAAAATGTTTAACCCTAAATTGATCAAATCTAAAAACTTTTGACCCAAAGTTGGGCATTTAGCCATGTGAAGCTGATGGGTACAAATCGTCCACTGTGAATGAAAGATTATCTATACTGTCTTTATGTACTGAAAATAGTTATAGTTCAAGGGTCTATAAGGTTGATTTAGTAGGAGTAGGCAAAAGTTCAACAAATCAATTGATTTAAAGGAAAGACTTTATACATTATGTTCTAAGGGCCCAAGTCTATAACTTTCTATACATTAGCTTTCGATGCCTTGGCCATCCTACCCAAATATGCATAAAGTTGAAGCTCTCTCCTTTTTTTCAATGAAAAGCCTTATCAAAGAAGTAACCTATCTTTGTGCTCCATTATGTAGGACTTCCATGGGTAAAGAAATAACCATACCACCATCAATGCTAGTTGAGGGAATAAATTTAAGCTTTTTTACAAGACCAAAATTCCCCAGAACGTGCTTTTAAGACTAACGAGGTGGTGAAATGGGTTTAGCAAGCTTTTACTCCAAAGGGATACGCAGTTATGGAGAAATGAAGGGGGGGCATTAGGTGATGCAATATTGTCGATTTTGATGATTGGTCATAACCATCCCCTATTAGGCGAGGGGAGTTAGG
>JAOQMS010000001.1:7639707-7652089 GCA_027563885.1 Erythroxylum longipes | reverse complement strand
GGGGGCATTAGGTGATGCAATATTGTCGATTTTGATGATTGGTCATAACCATCCCCTATTAGGCGAGGGGAGTTAGGTATGGCAGGTATGGGACTAGTAGAATAAGAATTGACAAAAGAGGAATGAATTTTATGGAGGGGAGGAAAGTCAAGTGCTTTAGTGGTCGACATGGTACCATAAGGAGGTGGGAACTATTTGATATTTAAAAGTCGTTACTATAAAAGGAAATCAGAGTGAAATGAAAAAAAGGGTGGGGAAGACCAGAGTTAGAAAGGAAGAGGGAGGAAGTCACTAGAAGAGTAGGATGGAGCTAAGAAGAAAGAAACTTAGGAAAAAGGGGTTCTCTAGAGAAGATGCCTAGTCCTCTTCTGCATCCCTGACAAAAACAAGGTTCGAGGGAAAGGAGTATACTAAAGACTCATAATTGATATAGTTGACATCCCCAATATTTATAACCTAAAATTAGAGATGTCCACCCCTTATTTACTAGTAATTAACTATTAAGTATCGAAAATATAAATGTTTTTTTCAACAACTTTTGATAAACCACAATGTTGATAGGCTATAGCATAAGAGATGACAACCAAAATAGTGGAGCATCACTTTAAACATTAAAGAGGAGGCCTATATGTTATAATTAAGTGGTTGAAATTTAGTTTAACCCACTAGACTGAGGTTTAAAATTATAACTCAATATGTAAGCCACTAGCTAAGGTTAGATGGGTAGGTGCTTGTATAAAAATGCATCTATCCCTTAAATTGTGTAATCCCTAAATCGAACTAGTGTAAACCCTTCTCTACTTCCACACATAATGTTGGAAACTATAGAAAAGCACCTCAAGCTACCATTAAATAGGAGATGTTTGAGTTTTCACAATAATTGCAGTGCTATGGATATTGGAGGTATGGCTAGGGATTTCATTTTGGCCTTATCCTTTATGTTGTCATATAGCTCTTTTACCACCCACAGGTAATAATTATTATAAAGAGTCAACAAATAATCCTAATTCAAAATCTTAAGCACATTTTGAATGTTGAAGACCCAGTCAATATCAGGGAAAGGACTATATAGTTGTTACTCCTCTTATTATACCACTCCTTATTCTTTGTATTTGTAAATATAGGAGGGTTCTCAGGAGATATTGGTATTTATGAAGTATATGAAGGAACCTCACTCCTCCTTGTAATCGTCTTATATCTTGAAGGCATCCTTCTTAACAAAAAATTAATCAAAATCCAACAACATCACATTCTATAACTTTACAACTCCCAAAACACTTATTCAACTTTATATAACTATAACATAGCAATTAAAAATCTAGATTCCATAATCAAAAGCCAAAATCAACTTAAATTCTTAATAACAACAGCACACACATTCCATGTATGTCTCCATCTAACTCTAGATCCAATTTTTGATGTACCAATAGTAAGAAAATGAATATAACAACTTCTTTAACAATGTAGAAGGCAAATTTCCATGCTTAAAATCTCCAAAATGATTGAATACAAATAGACTAAATATGGCTTAATAGTATGAAAATATGATGTTTAAAGTCTCAAATGGTGGTTAGGGAGAAGAGTTTTGCGTGTAGATGAAAGAATAGTGCTTTAAAGGTCAAAATATGATTCAAAAATTTGAGATTAGGTTTAAAGTTTAAGGTTAAAGGCAAAAGGAAAGAGGTTTAGGGTTTTAGGGAGAAAAAAATATTTTAGCTATTTATACTAGTAGGGTACAACACGAGACCAATGATAGACACACTTCATAACTAGCACTAGTTTTATTTTAAAAATTCAAACTAATTCTTTCAATATAAGATTGGTGCTAGATACACTTTATAATCAGTGCTTGTTTTGTTCTATTTCTAAACAATTCCTATGGTTGTTTTAAGACTAGCTTTCGTCTTCTTTTATAACTTTCATTATTTATACTTTGTTTTCCATAATTTATGCTTAAACTTGATTTTTTAATCTTCTTTCCACTATGTATCCTTACCCATAATCTTTGGCTTTTAAAATATTATATATAAGCATTATTAAACATAAAAAGAAAAGTTAGTAACCAAAACATGTCAAAATAAAAAAATCAATAAAGAAAAAATGTTATTCATAAAAACTAATGGAAAATCTTATAAATTAAATCCCCCAACATTTATACATGACAATATCCCTATGAAAAACAATTAAGAAGGTAAGATCAATCAAATTCAAAACAGATAACTAAGGCTAAGAATTTTCTCCTATTTTCATGAAATTATGGTGAGATAAAACTCTAAGAAACTCTACAAAAATTATAAAATAAACGTTATTAAAATAAAATAAAAACAAAGAAATTAAAAGAAACAAAATAAAAGTTAGAATAACTGGGTTGCTTCCCATTAGGTGATTCCTTAAATGTTTTTTAGCTAAACTCCTTACTAATCTTATTACTTATCTCGGATCATAATTAAGATTATCCTGGTTCCCTTCCTACATAGATTAGATATAACTCCAAGATATGTATACCACCAATAAGGAGGAAAAATATTAAGATACATATCTAATGCTTCTTTTAAAGAATGTAAAAGCTTCAGCTACCCTTTTTTTCCTTAGATACATCAAGGTTAAAGTATGATCTCCTCTTGGCCATTAAGTCCTAAGGCTTTTTATACTTTTAATTATTCATCACCATAAGCCTTAGGGATTTATTCCACACTTAGATCTTTTTTATTCATCCTAAAATAATCTTCATCAAAGGTAAGAGGTATCTTTAATGAGAAATATTTATAGAACTTTTTCTCCTTGCCCATTATAAATGCATTTACCCTTGACAGCATTAGTAGTAGCCTAGCTAATAGTTAAGAAAGGTCTCCCTAAGATGACAGGAGCCCCAATATCATACTCCATTTTAATCACTAAAAATTCAACTTAAATAAAAAATTCATACTTATATAAATGAGCCTTCCAAAACTCTAATAGTATACTTGATTAAATGGTTTGCCAATTAGAGTGACATGTTTGTTGGCTTAGGGTCACTTATCCTTAACTTCTCAAAAATTATGGGAGGAATTATTTTTATAATAGCACCTAACTTAACAGGTTATGCTTCACCAAGGGAAAGTGAAACTCTTTGCATCCTTTAACTTCATAAGTAACTTATTATACAAGATAGTACCACTTTCTTCATTTAAAGACATCCTAGTAGAGGTAACTTAAGGATGGAAACATCATCGTTTCTATTCTATTCCCTTAACCCATAATTTCTCTATCAATATCAACATTGGATGTAAGTGAGAACCGATGCTAATTATCTTCTACTTTTTTTATTCTTGAGCTAGTCTTTAACTTTGCTTAACTTCAGCACTTCCACTTCTTTTGCATCGTTAAGTTTAAGTGTCTTGCCACTCTTTAATGTGATTTCATGTGCTTGATTTATAGATTAACCTCAGTTTTGTTAAAAAAAATTTCTTGGCCACTTGGTCATACGACCTTAGCTAATTCACCTCCTTGAACTCTAAATTATAAACAGATGGATTAGTCATCTGCACTACTTTGGCCAATTTATCATTAAAGTCTTATATGCTTGCTTGTTTTTTATGTACTAATTATTTTTTCTAAGATTAATAGAACATATTAATTTCTTAAACTTCTCTTCCATCACTTTTATTATGGTGGTTTTTGTTCAAATTGAGTTTTGTTTTAAAACCTAGGTGATCTTATTGATCTACCTCCTTTAACTGCTCATTACTCCTTCCGTGAAAAGTTTGGATAATTCCTCTATGCTAGATTATATGTATTAGAGAAGGGGTTATTTTTTAATCCTTAATTTTTTCCACATATATCCATATATTTTGTTTCCTTATTGTAATTCGAGGTTGGCTCAACGTTCATGCATATTTGAGTTGGGTGCCTATACATGCAATATTGGTAGTGCACTTTTATGTTGCTCATATCATAGTTCATTATTATCTTTATCTTGTTTGGTAGATCTACAATTTGTATTTCTAGATCGAAATATGTTTGTGCCTTATAAGGCGACACCTTATATTTCTCTATAAACACTTTGGTTGATGAAATTCTTACCAAGGTCTCTATTTCACTTCCTTAGTAGTCTTTATGTCAACAGTATCTTGAGTCATAGTGTCCACCAAATTTTGGGAAGTTAATGTCAAGTTGTTTAGAAGAATTGCATCACTAATTATAAGAAGTATTGATGATGAGAAAATTAACTAGGTAGAGCCATGTATTACTCCTATGCTTTATAAAACACTTCCCTTTCCTTTTATGTGAGTCTTTATGTTTGCATCTTTAACCTGTTGGTCTTATGTGGTGTAAAGAACCTCAATATAAATACATCACAAACCTAGCCCCACTCCTTAATGCGATCTAGCTTTATTGAGATCAGATATATTCTTACTAGATCTCTCATGCAATATAGGTTAAACCCTATACTCAGCTAATCTTTTTTTAGCCATTAAGTAGAAGTGTTTAGAACACTGAAGAAAACTCCTTGATGAATGTGAACATGTCTTCCCCAGGTGATCTAATAAAAGTTGGGAGCAAGTGTAGTCATAATTAATTTAGTTGTAGTTCCTTGCCCTTTGACTCAATTTAATGTATGAGGGATTAGCATTAATCATTGGTAATTGGATGTCTCCCATATGTATCTAATATGAATCTTACTTGATGTCCATAACTAAGTTATCTTGATATGCAGTTAGCACTTCAATTTTTTTATTTAGTTCTTTCTACAAGTTCATCCTATTTTAGAGTCAAATTGAACTAGCAAATCTATTACATCACTCCTGGATCTCTTATATACTAGCGAATCTATTACATCACTCCTGGATCTCCTATATTGCATCAACTACCAAAAACAAGCAAAATAAATTAAAGTAAAAGACAAAAAACAAACAATAAATTTCAGTGATTCAAGGTTTGCTTATATAGATATCCAATTATTATACACAATTAATTATTTAGTTTGAAATAAATCTACGCCATCCGTCGAGACACACAGGTATTTCTAACTTGGTCACTCCCATCTAACAATGCACAATTTAACCTAGTTAAACCCATCAAGCATAGCTAATCTATCTAGTTATTTCTAAAGTCTAGCATACTATTGTTTTCTACCATTAAAATGTTTACTCTCCAAATATAAAGATCATGCTTCACTTTTTATTCTATTATAATTCCTATGATTGAATCTTTGGTGGCTAATCACAAATACAATAGTTAAGTTCAAAGGGAATAAATTCAACCAATAAAACAATCAAATATGTATAATTAATTGAATGAAGAGTTGAAGAAAGAGTTAAGAGAAGTCACTAGATTCTTCAAGCCTTGCTCCAAAGCTTCCTACAATGAATAAAGAATGAAAATTATTGAAAACTAAGCTAGAAAGATATAAAAGAGAAAAATATTAGAATCCCTTTAAAAAATTCCTTAGTTTAGATATATGTCTAAGAAAAAATATAACTAAAGTCAAGTAGAAGTCAACTAGAAGTCCCTTAAATTAATTATACTACAAGTATCTATAAATAGGGTTACAGAAATAAATTTCTAAATGACTTGAACTTAAAGAATCACAAGTCCTTGTAAATTTTCTCTAAGAATTGACACCTATTATACTTCCAATACTGGTTGTAAATTTTTTTGCTTCTTTTACTCTTTATTAGTCTCTCTGTAATTAATACCCAAAATGCTTCATAATTGATGCTGATGCTGGCTTTACAATATTTCTTTTGTACTTCATGTCCACTTTTTGTCTAGTATTACATTTTAGCTTATAAGACCTTCGTAAAAAGTAGATACCAATTCTCTAACCAACACCAATGCATGTTATATTATGTAATCTCCAAATTCTCCATTTTTCAACTTGTTTGATTTATAATTGGCTCCTCAAATCTTTTATAAACTTTGATGCCCATCTTTTTATCCTCTAAATGGCTTTAAAATATAGTCAGTTGGACCAACTATGGAGAAATTTACATTAAATATTATGTTTATCCTTTAAATGATCACTTACAAGATAATGAAATAAATATAGAAAAATAATAAATCATATAAAACATATTATAAAGGTGTTAAATACCAATTAAATTAACCACAAACAAATGTACGATATCAACCTATCACCCCCTTATGGTATGCATTCACATATTAAACCAATGGAGAAAGTCTCCAAAAATTAGAGAAGAACTTTTGAATACAAGTTCAATTTACATATAGAGCTAGAAAAATGAACAAATTCATGTTACACGTGGGTTGTTATGGGCATCTTCTTCCTACCTTAGATGAGATCAAGCAACCCACTCATCTTCACTTGTACCGTGAGAGATCTTAGTCAAAGTTATTAAGATGCTTATAAGAACTAAAATTCTACTTTGGGTGAGAATGAACCACAAATGTTTTGTTTGAAATAAGCTTGCTTTATTACTCATATAGCAAACTATTTAAATATAAAATAAAATAACAACTTTAATTCTTAGTCCATATATCTAAGAAGTAAGACCTTTATAATCATAAAAATAAACTAAACAAAATAATAAGAAAAGTATCAAAATATAACTTATTGTCTTATTCTATAATAAGCTACTAATATAACTCCAACAACCCATACCAAGTTTTGGTGAACATTTCTTTTTTTAGAATATGGTAATCAGTTAAGCCATTTAAAGCAAATAAAAGATATAAAAGAGCTACAAAGAGCTTTATAAGAGTTTACCAATAGGAATATATCATATGAGATAAGCCCAAGTTTAAGCTGCTTAAGAATTTAGGTTAGTTACAAATTACACATTCCACATTTTAGTACAATAATCAACATTATGACATTTGGACTTATATAGGCCAATTTAGCCTTTGATCTATATTAGGATCCTATTGTTGAATTGCTCATTGGTTAGGCATCTATTCTATAAAAAAATGTAAGCATTCCTCTCATCCCAAATAACTTTGACAAGGAAGGAAAAAACTAAGCAGAAGTGCCACTTGATTGTGGTATCAGAATGCTTAATAGTAACACACCATGCTTTGATGGAATTCCAATCACCTAGAGCATTTTGAATGGAGCATTTATGTAATAAGAATCTTCAAATGGTTGTATTAGACCCACATTGAAAAAAAGAGATGATTTTTGCTTTCTTCAGCTCTTTGGCAAAGAATATACTAGTTAGGTAGGTTAAGATACTTTTTTAGCTTGTCGACAGTTGGCAATTTATCCTTCTTGGCTAAGCACAATGTGAGGGAATTTAAGGATTTAGATGTTTAAACCAGACAATCTGAACCTAAAACATCCTCCTAACATGACTTTGGAAGGCCTTTCTACAGGATTGATTAGTGAACTTGACATTCCTGGTATGTTTCCAAATGATGTTATCTTCTCCTCCACTTAAGCAAGTTTGAGTAATTATAGCACTGATGGAACTGGAAATGGAACTCTGTCTAAAAATGAGTCTATCAACCAAAGCTTCAGCTACTTTCCAATTCTAACTAAAAGGTTTGAGAGTTTCCATTTCTCGTAAATAATGTATAGGTCTACAAGAAAGCTAATTATCAAACCAAAAGATGGTAGATCTATCGTCTTTAATAAGACAAACAAAATCATTCTTTAACAAATCCCTAGTTCTCTCAAAGTGGAGGCTAATGATGGTCTAACCTTTAGAGTCTATATGTTTTTGTTCTTTAAGTAAATATCTGGATCCATTTACACCGAAGAGCTTCTTTATCAATCATTAGTCTCCATAATCTTTTAGAAAACATAACAGTGTTCATCAATTTGAGTGAATGAATCCTAAGTCCTCCTTTGACTATAGGTAAACAAATCTCCTTCCATTGCATCTTGACCCTTTTGAAAGTATCATCATTCCTACTTCAAAGAAACTTGCTACATATCATTTTAATGGACATACTAATCTTCCTAGGAAAAACAATATGTGTAGCCCAAAACACATTAATGGACACGAAAGAGACAAGCTAAGCTATAGCAATAATGAAGAGAGTTTTGGAACTTTAGGAGGAGATCTTGCCATTGATCCTATCAATTAGGATGATGAAGTCCCTAAAGGATGAATTAAAGGTTGAAGTAGGAATGCCTAGATAAAGCATAGGAAGGGACTGCGTTTTAAGACCAGTGATAGTACTTATAATTATTGGTTCTTTCCCTATAGTAATCATGGATAAGTAGAAGCCACTTTTAGAACAAATGATTTCCAAGCCAGACAGTTTATTGAAGATCTTCAAAGCCTTCATAAGAGCAGAGACAGAAGATTGTTCAGCCTTGGAGAGGAGTATGATGTCATCAGTTAACCAGAGATTAGTAATTTTCAATTTCTTGCACCTTGAGTGGAGTTTAAAGCTCTTTATTCTTTCTAAAACCCTCTTTATTCTTTCCAAAGCTCTTATTTGTGATGTTGCATTTGGGTTTTGTTAATGAATCAGAGAGTCTAAAATTTTCGTATAACAACTGCATATTGAGTTACTTAAGCTATTGGACACTAATTTCAACGCTTATACAGCAGCACGTGTTTGGTCTTTCTAACAGAATTATGCAATCTATGGTGATATATTCATAAATCATTGTATTCACCATTGAGTAAGAGTAGAAGAAATAATTTATCAATAAATATCATCCAAGACTTGGGAGATCGTTGAGTCATTAACACAAATGAATGTCCTAAACTATTTACTTTTCAGATTTTTCTCTCTTCCACTCCTCAGTGCTTGTGAAATATCTATGCAAATATTTGCGCAACCGATGTCAGGTAATTGAAGCATAGATAAGACTAAATTTTTTTAGTCATTTTTTAAGAAAATTTTTAGGGGGTCTTATGCAAGTCGGCTGTCTCGCAACCGACAGTTGGCTCACTTAGATGAAAGCCAGTGTCGAAAACCTTGTGGTCAGGAGTCTGATTCAAGCTTAGGGAGTAAATTGGTATAGTTAATACTTGGTGGACAACCACCTACATTGCTATTACTAGCAGAGGCCCATTTTTCTGCAATTTGCCTGTGGTCCTAGTCTTACTTTTCCAATAACCCCGTCTTACGTTTAACAGAAGAAAGGAACCTATCCTATGCCGAAAATCTCTTGATGCTATTTGATGTCTACGTTTTTCTTCTCGTATTTCATTCTATGATGTGACTTGCCTCAGGTGGGATGACCAAAATAACATTGACGCAAAGTTGAAGCAGGTTTACATGAAAAATAAAAGCTTAAAACACCCTTTTTTCTTTTATTTTTATCATTTTGAAGGCATATTCATCATTAATAAACAATTTAATCATACAATTGGGTTCAAATGTGTTTTCCATGTCGACTTTTGAATTTGTATATTCCTCTCGCCCTTTGTTCTAAGAATTTCATATTCCATTGGTTGCTAGCAATTGCTCGCTTTACTTGTTAATGTGTCACGAATGTGAAATCTTGTTGTTTGTGCATATGATTGGAAGCAATTGCTGGTTTGGTGCTTATACTGTTCGCTTCAATTTTTTTATTGTTCGTATTATCTAAAGGTAATGCTGCTCGAATTGGAACATGGATGTGATGCCAAAACTATAATAAAGAAATGATTGTCATAAACTAGCAACATCACTATTCTTCCGTATAATGTCTTAAGTTTCACAAGAAATGGAATTCCTTAACTCAATGACCCTTCTATCCTTACTCTCTTTCTGCCCTATGCCCCTCTAACTCCAACAAAAGGTTCACTAAATCAGGAGGAAAGGGCAAAAAGTTGCTCCCTCGTTTCCACCTGTCTTAGAAGCAATTGGTTAGAGATGAGGCAAACACATAAATGAAGTACTGCCCTCCTGTTTAGATCGGAGACAGGTCACTACTGTATCTCAATGTGGAACTGCTGAATGCTTGTGTAAAGTACTAGAACTCCACTGTAATAGGATTTTTCATCAATGAACGTGCTTCATTCTCTATCGTATAGTCATAGGCATTTAAAAATTGGAGAAGCGAAGAGCTAATGGATGTCCTTCTCTAAAAAGAAATTAACTTCTTGTTTAGGATCTCCGCAAAATCAAAGGCCAATAAACTCATTGAGGAAGGGCCTTGACATGTTATTGATGCCCTTCTTTTTTTGTAGATTTGGAGGTAGGAGTTAATATAGAGAAGATTAAGATTGAAAGTGTTCCATTATAAATCAACATGCATCATGTTCCATTATTGGTCCACTAAAAGACCATTATGTATGGATGAAACTACAGCAAAAAGGAGAAGAATCAACTATAGTAGAGTTTGTGTAAGTTTGGCCATAGATAAGGTACTTCTGAGTGCAATTCCTCTCATAAGGCCAAAGGAAAATGACAAACTTTACGAGAATTCAATAATGGTTTCATAACATTGGAGACCTACCCTTAAACTACAGGAAAAGGTTTGAAAACCTAAGATAAGAATATTTTTGAAAGGTTATTATTGTGAAATGGTGGGGATTAAAGATTAAGAAAGGGTGAATCTACCTTAGGACACTTATGGGGAAGGTAGTGATAGGAAGGATTCTACTGTGATAGATATGAAAACTAACTCAATAAAAGAAGAGGTTAAGGAATTTGATGTATAATTAGAACATACACTTATTAGTTTAGAGGATTGCAAGAGAGAAGTATCCCTAAGGGGAAAATATTATTACTTTTATTGAAGAGAATTACTCCTCCATAAAAGCAGTAAAATGCTATAATAAAAGTAACATTCTATAGGATTTTCCTACGAATGATAGGATGAATGAAGCAGTCCAAGTAGAACGGATTGTCTTCACCAATTCCAAGCAGACTGAAGAGGGATTTATAATTGCAAAGAGGAAAACTAGTTGAAAAAGAAAAGGTCTAAGGGGCCAAATTATCCTCCTTCGAGGATTTCTATTGTTGCGTGGAACACTAGAACCCTTAGCTACCAAGAAAAAGTAGTGTTTTATGATTTTGCTAAGGATGTTAACCCTTTTATTATAGGGTTATCAAAAACAAAAATTAGCATATAAAATTGAACTATAATTACTATTTGGGTAATAATTGGGCACTTTTTTCGAACCATCTCCATTACCACTTAGGAAGGATAATTTTTGATAATACTAAATTAAAGGTGAATGTTGTTTTGTCTAATGATTAGTTAATACACTTGTCTACTTTCTTTTTACAAGAAAACAAGTTGATATATATCACTTTTGATTATAGTTCAAACCTGTCTTTTCAGAGAAAAGGTCTATGAAACTATCTCTCCTTAATCCACAATACCACTAAAGGTCCTTAGATCATAATTGGTGATTTTAATAGTACTTCATTTAGATTTGAAGCTGAAGGTAATGTGAACATAAGGAATTACTCAAGTGACTTTAAAGAATGTGTTTAAAGGATTGAAGTTACTGATCTAAAAGATAAAGGGTACCTCATTACTTGGAGTAATAAACAGTCTTTTAGGTAGTTTATCTGGAAAAAAATTGATAGGGGTATACTGAACGAGGACTAGTTACTGAAATTTCCTGAGGCTAAGGCTACATTTGGGAATCCCCTTTATTCAGACCACTACCCTATAATACTATAAGACTTGTTTGGTAAGAGCAGAAGACTAAGTCTATTCAAGTTTAATAAATTCCTTGATAGAGTGGAAGGATTTGAGAAGGCTATTGGAAAATTTACTTGAGTTGAGATATAAGGTCATAAAATGTTTATCTATATACAAAGTTGAAATTGATCAAAGAAGAACTCAAAAAGCTAAACATAAGAAGAGTTTCAAACATAAGGAAGATGATTAAGGAAACTAAAGAGAAGCTTGCATTTATCCAAGAGGCCTTAGACCACTCTTCAGAAGATTTGAAATTAATTGATACAAAAAAAAGTACACTAAAGGAGTTTCTTAGTGATTTATGAATTCGTAGCTCAATGCTTCATCAAAGAGATAAGATTAGCTAGTTGAAAAAATGTGAAGGAAACATTTTGTTCTTTCACAATTTAATTTTAGTTAGGAAGAATTTCAAAAAAGTCTTATCTTTAGTCATACAGGATGGAATGGTTATATCCAACAATAAAGATGAAGTAAATCACTTTTTATTATAGAAATCACAAATAATATGTAAAATACACAAGAAGGGGGGGTTGAATTGTGTTAAATAGTCTAAGATAGTAATCTTTAGAAAAAAACTTCTTGATTTTCTTGAAAGATTCAAGCGATTACAAAAAAACATACTTATTTTGTTTGAGTAATGCAACAACGGAAATAGTATATGTTCTTCTAATAATAAGAAATTAAAAAGATAAGGGTTAGAGAATATAAGACCGCGGTTTATACTGGTTCACCCTTAACCTTTGGGCTACGTCCAGTCCTCAGAGTTTATCTAAGATTTCACTATCTCTTGCAACTTTACAAGTATTATTTCTCACTTCCAGAGCCTCTTCAGGTCTC
>JAOQMS010000001.1:7619666-7632255 GCA_027563885.1 Erythroxylum longipes | reverse complement strand
TCTGTCCAATTTTCTGCAGGGCTCTATGGTGGCAATGGAAAATTGGGCTCTTTGCCGCATATTCTTGAAGAAGAGAAATACCAAAACTGACGAGGATAACGTGCAACTTGGCAGTGACAAAAAAGTGCAAAAATTCAGGATTACAAGGCCTGTTTTCTACGATTTCTTGTCAAAGGAGAGGAGTGATCAGAATTTTGCTCCGTCCTCATCATCCTCATGGTCGACCGGAATCACAGAGGTTTCTTCCAATGAATCTGATTATAACAAGGAAAGTAGTAGTTACAACAATTTTCCTTATTTCAGAAGAAACCAGTCACTTTCCGTTGCAGTTCCCACTTTAAGTTCCTTCCCCTGTTCTTAGTACCATGATCTCTCAAGCAGAAGACTAATGTAGGCGACTCACTTCGACTATATGGCTGGCAGAAAGAGATGTCAAGAAGAAAACAGAAAAGATGGAAGAAAAAAAATAAGATCCGGCTTTTAACTGTTAACAGTACTGTGTTGAGAAATGGATGTTAACATATGGTTCTGTAATCAAATCCCAAATGTTCCCAAGTTAGTGATTTTATCAATTTCTTCTCATCTGTGTTTCTTCTAACATGTTACAACTCTCAGCAATTTCGTTATCATAACGTCGCTCGTGTTTTCCTAAAAGGCGAGGAGTTCCGCTGATACAGGTGGGGTCTAGGAAGGTTTATTAAGACGCAGCCGCAGAACGAGAAAAAGAAGGAATTTTTATCTGAGCATGATATATGTTAAGAGAAATTTTGTTTCCTCGGCATAACCAGAATGGCAATCAGGATTTCTTCTTCCTTTTTGAAGATCACCAGGCTCTTTTCTAGAGGCTGCTTCCCAGAATCTAATCCCTTCAAGAAGCATACAATTTGATTTTCGCGTGAGGAATCTGTTAGATTCATGCTTAATATGTTTGAAAGTACACATATCATTGAAATCATGTTCCAAGAAACAGATATTCCTGAAAAAATTTCTAGGACGCTAGCTGCTATTCTCACAAGGTCCCACAAGGCTACAAACAAAAAGGAAGTGGGTATATTGGTACAAAAGAACCTAGATTAACCCAAATCCTACGACCTTAATAGGTTCTCAAGTTCGTGGTTCCTGCACCGTCTTGCATGAGATAATTGTCTCTGGAAAAAGTGATCCGGATGGTTTAACTTGTAAGAATAGAAAATTTCCTATTCCAAATTGTTCGGGAACATATTAATAATAGTATACAGTTTGTCCCACGAATTTCCAACTACTCTGCATCTTTCACTGGAAATCAAGTTCAGCTCTCACTAATTAAACCCTGATTATTCTTGTACAATGGGATTGCACTGTACAAATGTCATACATGCAAGCGCTATTTCAAGTGACGGTAATCTCCGTATAGTACTCTTGTAATCTACTAGAGAGAGAGAAAAAAATAGAGCGTTTAAGTTGGGTTGTCAACTTACGTAAATGTTAAATGATATCATATTCTAAAGACCGGTTGAAATGGCCTCTTAACTACTGCCAAGTGTTAGCCGGAGAAAAGAAGGACGGCTGAGAGTGAACCTTGACAATATGTAAACGGAGCCATAGCAGGGAGGAAGGAACGACACAAACTTAAAATAATAATTAAGAACGTATTAAAGAATATTAAAGCAACGACAGAGTCTTGTGACAGCGTTTTAAAAATCGCTTCGCTGTTGGAGCCCTTCACGTCACATTTTTCTTGTTCATACATTAGCATAAGCTGCAGTCACAATCAATAAAACCCTTCTAAGCCATGCTATAACGTAAATGTTAGATAAATTATATTGTTAGATGTTGCAGGATATTCACTGACTTAAAATCAGGATTAAAACCACCATGGTAACAAGTTGTGATTCATGAGATTAAAAATATCTAGTATTTGGCACTCTTTCATCAAATAGTTAGATTCGAATCGTCATATTTAAATTCTCACATAGGTTGAGATTATGAATTAAGTGTTGCATCTTTGCATGCAGTCTTTTTCCATTTCCCGTTTCTTGGTATGGTTTGTTCAAATTACAGAAAAGATAGAGATGGGATTGAATTGTCGGGATTGATGATCAGGGCCTCAATTAGTCAATCACGTAAATATGAATTAAGTGTTTTTGTAGGCTCACCTGATTACACCGTTATATTATAATGAGATTCATACTAGACAACTAACCCAACTAAATTTCAATTTACATACAGGTTGGGGACCATCAATTTCAGGGTAACTAAAACCAACTACTATATTTTAGAGCTGCCTTTTCTTTTCTTTTCTTTTTGACAATTTTAAATTTCCAACGAGGGGTTGCTGAGGATGTCTCCAATATTGTACACATTCTGGCATGTGATACTCACTAATAATTGAATTTAGTCCACGAAGGGCTCATGTAATGGAGTCAGATTCTTTGTCCAAGATTACTCTCATGTAATAGAGTTCAGATTCTTTATCCAAGATTACTCTTTCTTATTTTATCTAATTAAAATACATCATCATTTTCGCTTAAAAATTTTAAGCTACTGAAGGCATTGTCTTTCGCTTAAGTCACCCCGTGCATAAGTGTAAGTTTTTTTATTTTTTATTTTAATTTTAATTATACTACTGTTACTTTAATGAAAAATTAAATTAAATTTTAATTTTAATTATCGTTATGTTGTTATTAATTTTATAAAAATTAAAACTAAAAAGAAAAAACTTAAGTCACGCCCGTGCACAAGTTTTTGTTTTGTTTTTATTTTTAATATTTTAAATAAAATTAAAATTAAAATGATAAAAATAAAAAAAATTGTGTCAATTTTCAATATTTGTTTTTTTTTTAATTTTAATTTTTAAATAAAAATTTTAAGATAAAAATATAAATTTTAAAACTTGATTAATTTATTAAAATTTTTTAATTAATTTATAAGTTATAGAAAATGTTAAATCAAATTAAAAAATCAATTAATGTTATTATTATTATTATATTAGCACTCATGCATATTAATGCAATATTAAACATCTTGTATATTTACGATAAAGTTTTTTTTAACATAAATTGCTTGTGAAATGCAAATAAATTATGCAATGTATTATAAATGTGGAATAATTTGTTTTGATTTCAACAACTTATTTTAATTGATTAATTTACTAAAATTGTTTAATTGATTTATAAATTATAGAATTTTACATATAAACAGTTAATTTTACCAAATATCTTTAATAAACAGCTGATGTTATCTACTGGTCAAGTCAGTGTTAATATTAAACAGCTAATTTTACCAAACATCTTTAATAAAATTTATATTTACAAAATTTATTTTGTAACACTAAAATACATCCCAATACTTTTGTCATTTTTATTTTTATTTTCTGTTAAAAATCTTACAATAAAGAATTTAAATATATTTTAAATCTCTCTATTTATTACTTTAAAGACACTACAATAAATATTTTTTGCTACAATTTAAAATTCGTAACTAATAGTTAGGTACCCTTTTTTGCTACAATTTAAGATTAGTAGCTAATATTAACTATTTGGCTATGAATTTTATAAATTGTGGCCTACTGAAATAATATCTCACAAATCAATAGTTCACAAATTTTTTTAAAGACTATTAGCTATACTTATTTTTATTACGAATTTGGTTTCGTAGAGAAAGCAATTTTATGAATAGGCTATATTTAATTTTTGTGGCTAATAATTTTTAGCGACATTTGTTAACTATGAATCGAATTTCGTTAAAAAAAAGTTTTAGTTACAAACACAAATATGCGCCAAATTATAGCTACTACGAAAACATTTTCATAGCTAAAAGTTAAAATATTTTTACAGCGTAAACATAACCCAAAAAACCACTTAAAAGATGTTATTTTCTTTTATTTAATAACCTAATTGACCATTTTGTTTCCTCTCATAGTTTCCTCCATTCATCTTCTTCTCTCATCATTTTGGTCACAAAAATTTGTACCATTGTTCTAGTTCTGGTATGTGATAATCTTCTTCTCTAGTTCTCTAGTAGTTCTCTGATCTCTCTCTCACTTTGACTCTCTCTCTCTCTCTCTCTCTCTCTTGTTCTCTTTATAGTGCTTTCGGCATTTGTTTTTAACTTCCATTAGGTCCTAAAAATTTTCATGAACAGTGCTAAAGATTTATAGGACTTTCTTTACTTCAAATTCAGATCTCCATTTCTTTAGGGTTTTGTTGTTTGATATATTTAATTGTTTGAGGTTTATCTTCTTCATTTTGAAAGAAAAAAAGACCTCCAAAAGTGGTCTCTCTCTCTCTCTCTCTCTCTCTTTAAAACCTATTTCTTAGTAACAATCCTCCATTTCACTGATTTAATTATCGATTTGTTAAGGAATCATATGCATAACATCTCATTTGTCATCCTATTTTATATTATCTACTTTGTTTTAGATAGAGAGATTGGTATTTTCAAAGATTCTGACAAGGTAAGCCTTAGTAACTTCTTGAAGAGCCACGATGGTGATGCTCTAGAACCTCATATCCATCTTGAATTCCTATTCCAAGGTTATGATATTTTCTCTTCTTCTATTGTAGGGTTTGTCATTGTCTGCTAACCAATTGAATTCTTTGGTAGAATATAAATTTGGTATGTCAATTTTGATTACCATTATGTTATTTATAACTTAAATTGCATCCATTAAGTTAGTAAATGACTTATAATTGTATAGCTAAATGGACAAAAGTTGGATGACTTATCTGAAATGGTCTGGTTAATACTTAGAAGGAGTCACGACTTTTATGAAATTTGTAAATGATCAAATGGGTTTATAATTTATTAATTCTATATCCTAGCCTTATTCCATCACTTCCTATATATACTATAATTTAATTTTAATACTTTTTTCTTTGATTATAGAATGGATGAACATGCAACTAATGAGTAATCATGTTGTGAATGGTAAACTCACGTAGTGTTTACTTTAATTAGAACCATATAATTAGTGTATCAATTGTCTCACAATAATTTTAGATGATTTTGCCAGAACTTGTTATCTGTTATAGGTTTATGGACTTGGACAACACTTAGTAGTCCTTTGGGTTATATTTAAATGTTTTCGTAATTTAAGCATCTTCATCCGTATGTCCAAACATATTGTAATTATGAAGTTCTCTTTTTATTGCTTTGTTTATAAGGATTGCTCAAACTATTATTAATATCTTGTATAGGAACAAAGGATCATCTTTTAATATTATATTACTTTTATTGGTATAATTTGATGATAATAACATAATTTTACTTTACATATGGAATACTTGACATTTTGAATTAATAATATTTCTCTAAAATTTAATTTTATAATAATAACAAAATAATTCACAATAAAGAACATGTTGATACATTAGTACAAAATATTGCAAATTGCTCAATATAATGGATTATGAAAATAGTTGCAAATATATATTTCTATTTGATCGAAAAATAGTTGAAAATAAAGTTTAGCAACATTTTATTCTTTACTTATGAAACTAAAAAACATAGTTAAAAATTTTTACTTACAAAATATAAAAATGTAGCAAATAATATATCACTATGAAAATAAAAATGTAGCAATATTATATAGTTATAAAAGCGTAAAACGTAGCAAAAAATTATTAGTTACATTTTTATTTTGTTGTCAATCATTTGACCCCAAATTTTTTTCTGGTAACATTGAATCACGATATTTAGCTATGTATTGTAGAGCTTTAGCTATGAAAGTATTTCATAGCTAATACTTTTTATCTATGATTTTTAAAAACATCACTTATAATTTTCAGCTATTGCAAATTGTTGACCCTTTATGCAATAAAATGAAAGCATCATAAATAACTATAGGTGACATTGTTCGACCAATTGGCTATGTTTTAGTTCATAGTCTATTGTCTACTTTGTTGTGGTGAGATGATTATACAAAAATATAACTAGTGTATAATTTACCCTCTTTCTTTTTATATTTGAAATCAAATGTGAATACATCAATAATAAGCAATCTTGATACCTCAATCAAACTAGCCTTAATCATCTCAACTACTCCAAAAACTGCAACAGCTAAAGCTAGTGGTACAGAGAACATGCTCCCTGTTGATTTGGCTAATTATCAAGTTCCTAATGCAATTGAGGAACTACATAGGATGCCAAGTGATACACCAATTGGGTTTGAGCCTATGGATATGGAAGAAACATACACTTCTGCAGACTTGACATCTCCTAGCAAACATTCTAATCTAGTTAAGTCTCCACTTCCACAGACAATTAAGTAATTACCTCAGCTATATACAATTGAAGGGGTCGAGCATTTGGGAATGTCAGCTACACTCACGTCAACTTCTTTGAATTCTCCTACTCATAATTCAGAAGCTAGGCCTGAAATTCAACAAAATACTTTGAAGAAAAAAAATGTTGTAAAGACTGATATGTCAGATGCACAAAGAAAACTGAATTGTGTAGTGAGTAATGATAGGATCACGGATGAAACTTACCTTGATTCAACTAGCAGTAGCTCAGTAGTTGAAGCTTCAAAATAAGAAGAATCTGGTGTACTTAAAGTGATTAACAACCATTCCAGAAGGCAGTCAAATAGGAGGAAGGGGAAACAAAATAGCAAAAATAAAGGGTTTAACCTCACCAATATCAATTCTAGCTTAGAATACTAGAGGGCTTAATGACCCTCTAAAAAAATCGTTAGTTAAGGAATTACTTAAAGATACGCAACCTTATTTGGTAGGGCTTTTGGAAACTAGAATAAAAGAGCCTCAGACTATGCTTGGTGCCAAGTTTTTAGCTGCTAATTGGGACACCTCCAATCATCAACCACGATACAATGGTCAGATCTTTTGTTTCTACAATTGTGATGCAATCCGTGTTTAAGTTCTGGAAGAATTGTATCAATTCTTCCATTTAACATGCCAGATGATAGGTATGTCCTAGATATTTGCTGTTACACTCATATATGCTTCAAACTTTGGTTTCCAACGTAACAAGCTATGGTTAGATTTACAAAGACTGCAACTATGAAATTACACACCTGTGGCTTGTAGTGGGTGATTTTAACTACTCTTCAAGATTGAATGAAGTTTAGAGTAACATGAATTTCAATCTTAGTTGCACAAAATAACTCTCAAAATTCCTAATTAAGTTGGACTTAGTGGACTTATACTCAATTGTGAAATTGCTCATATAAAATAACAATTAACAAGGCAGCTGGCTTATTCAAAAAAAACTGGACAGATCATTAGTTAATTCCACTTGGCTTAACCAAATTCCAAACTCATTTGTCCATTTTGGTGAGGATCTAATGTCTAACCATTCTTATATGCTTATCCAAAAGATGGTTAAGAGAAGAGTTAGAGGCATTCCTTTTAGATTTTTCAATGGTATCACTTAGCTTGAGGGCTCCTGGATATTGTTAATTGATGATGGAATGAGGTTGTGAGTTATAAATCCTAACAGCTTATGACAAATTTGAAGATGGGGAAGAGAGCTCTCAAGAGCTTCATGCTTGACAAAAATCAACATATAAATACTCTTAAAAAGAAGCCAACTCAAGCTCAAAAAGACTATTATGACTCTCCATATAATGCAGACCTGAGATTGGCATAGATTAAGAGATTACAAGAATATTAAGAAGCCATTGAGCTTTACAACTCCATCCTTAAACAAAAAGCTAAAATCAACTAGATGAAAGATGGGGACTCTAACACCAGATTCTTCCACTTTACATTACTCGCTAGAAGAAATGTCAACAAAATTTCAGCTTTGCAAGACTCTACTAGCCTAGAGCATACGAAACATGATGAATTGCAAGAGACAGCTAGAAGTTACTATTTAAACTTGATTGGCTATGACTATAATGTTACTCCTATCTACAATGTGCAATAGTTATTCAATTTCTCAAGATATCAAAGATCTTATGGTTTCCTCAATTATAGAGATTAATGTCAAAAAGGTCTCTTTAGCTTACACCCTTCAAATTCACCTAGACCAGATGGTTTCCCTAAGTTGTTATTCCAAAATACATGGGATATTACAAGCCAACTGCTCAAGGAGTTAGTGTTGGAATTTTTCTCTTCTTCCATAGTGCTTTATGAACGCAATCATACTTTCATTTGCTTGGTGCCTAAAAAGAAAAACCCTCATAGAATGCAAAAATTCAGGCCCATATCATATTGTAACATAGTGTATAAGATGATTTCCAAACTCTTAGTTGAAAGATTGAAAGTGGTGATCTTGGGTATTATTAATCCATCTTAGGGAGCTTTTATTCCTAACAAAATTGTTGGGGATAATATTCTTACACTACAAGAGCTAATGAAGGAGTACAACTCAGTAAAATACTTAACAGTTGCTCAATCAAAGTTGAATTTTATAAAGCAAATGATACCATCAGTTAGAATTTCATTCGAATATGCCTTAAAGCTATACAACTGCCATATAGATTTCTCAATTAGATAATGACTTGCATTTAAGGTTCTTCATCAAATGTGATTGTGAATGGTTTCCCTACCAAACCTTTGAACACTGT
Organism: Erythroxylum longipes; assembly: GCA_027563885.1. Taxonomy (NCBI): domain Eukaryota; kingdom Viridiplantae; phylum Streptophyta; class Magnoliopsida; order Malpighiales; family Erythroxylaceae; genus Erythroxylum; species Erythroxylum longipes. The sequence goes on along the minus strand of JAOQMS010000001.1, from coordinate 7,623,743 downwards.
AAAGGGTATTAGACAATATCTCCTTATATATTCACCCTTGCGATAGAAAGTCTCTCCAGGTTGTTAAACAAGCTGATCACTAGTAATGAAGGGTTCCAATATCATCATAACTGCAGAGCGGCCAACCTTACTCATCTTATATATGCTAATGAATTAATACTTCTATGTTGAGTAGATACTTAATCTATCAATCTTATGATGCAAGCTCTAAAAGTCTTTGCTGAATGGTCAGGGTTGAAGCATAATATTGAAAAGAGTTTCATATATGTGTCTACTAATGTGGGGAATCTCACTGAAGTTAGATGTCTCACGAGTATGAATGTTCACACAACTCCATTATGTTATTTTGGTATTCCCATCACATCCACAAAACCAAAATTATTGGATTTCCTTCCTCTCATTGAGAGGATCAAAACAAGAATAAATGCATGGTAGAATAGGTTTCTCAAATATACTACTAAAATCACACTTGTTGTTTCAATTTTTCCCAGTTTTCATCTTTATTGGACAACTTATGTTGCCTTACATAAGAAGGTTACTAAGGATATTAATAAAATGATGAAGGCATTCTTAATAGAATAATGAAGGCATTCTTATGGACGAGAAGAACAGACAATGCAAAAAATGATAAGATCAAATGGAGTGAAGTTACCATTCCGAAGAAACTGGGAGGCCTTGGAATTACCTCAATAACAACTATACAAAAAATATATTCGTGAAAAAGACCATAGAGGCTCTACATTGATCAGAATGCCCTTTGGATCAAATGGGTTCATCAATACCATCTCGATAATTGCAACTTCTGGCAGGCTACTTATACAAGAGAGGTCTCTTAGATTTTTATTCAGATGATGAAGATGAAAGATATTATCTATCAATGGATCAAGCATAAAATAGGTAACGGTGAAAAAAGTTGATTTTAGTTTGATCATTGGTTAGACTCAAGTCCTATCATACACAATCCTGTGCTGAATCATTTGAGGAACAGAATCCCTCTGAACCTTAAAGTCTGTTCTTTGATATGAAATGGTGTATCACAGGGATATTTTAGAGGATTTGATCATCTTGTACAACACCTTCCTTATATAAATGATGTGCTAAATAAGCATGATATCGTTTGGACACTCACTCTAAATGGAAAATTCATAAGCAAATCATCTCATCAGTTATTTACCAACAGACATCTTGAAGTACCTTGGTACAACATCTTGTAGAGAAACACTGTGAATCCAAAGGCCTCGCTGATCACTTGGATTGTCATAAATGATAGACTTAAGACCAAAAGTCAATGGAATGGCAACATAGACTCTACTTGTGTATTATGTAAGATGGAAGTGAAAACTAGAGATCACCTATTTTTTCAATAGGTTTTCTAGGGTAATTTAGAGCAGGATCCTACACCTCATAACAACTAACACATATTTATGATTGAGAGCAAACATTGAACTGAATGATTAACCTTAGGAAGCATAATATATCTACTGGGCAAATTCTAAATATGGTTTTTATTTTGACCATTTTAAATGATATAAAGATATTTTTCCCAATTAGATTAATGCTTAGAGAAGATTATAATAAAATCTTTTAGAAGGAGAAGTTCCTTTTAGGATTACATCATATTTTAAGAGAAAAGGTTTGAAATAAGAAAAGATAAAATCATGTCTAGATGCCTTATAATTAATTAACACGTGGAGAATCAATTAGATTTATCCAAAAGAAAGGCCCAAAATTATGTCAAGATATGAACACAAAAACAACTAAAGTATGAAATATTCGAAAATCAACAACAACAACAACAATAATAATAATATTCTAGTAAAAATCTCACTGATATGAAATATTTGAAAATAAGAAGGAATTACACTCATTCTATTAACAGATGGTTGTTACTTATAATAATAAAGCTTATAAAGATTTTAATAAATATTCAAAAATTATGATAAAAATAGAGTGAATTTTTCTTATTGGAAACAAAGAAAGTCTGGTAGATATCATAGACGAAACTAAAATTATCAACAAAACAAAAAAATCTCTTCTTTTTTAAAACTTAAAAATATTACATGTTATAAGTGGTTATACAGCTAAATACTATAGAATATATAAAACTTCAAAAATTAGAACTAGATCAAGAAATATTAGATAAAATATAATCCCTAATAATAACAGATATTGAAAACTTTGAGAAATCCTTTAGAGATGAGTCAAAAATGAAGTTTTATTATTGGAAGAAACTAATAGCTCTAAAAAAGTGATTGGTCTGGTAAAGATGGAGAAAAAAGAAAAAAATTAATGTGTTAACAAAAAAAATCGAAAGTTCTTATGAGAGGCCTTTACAATCTTCAATTACAAAAAAAAAAAACTATCTTATGAAATTACAACAATCCTTTGAAATTTCTAGCCACAAAAATTCACATTCTTCTTATTCCAGCAATATCTTAGATAAAGCTAAAAGAACAAAGATCTCTCAAATAACACTTTCGAATATGCATCAATAAATTACTATGATAAAGTATGAATTAACTTAAACAAAAGCAAAAGGAAGTCAGCGCAACAATTAAAAAATTACTTCAACAAATTCACTCTAATAATGAACAAAATTTAGATTAAGAAGTGAATAAAAATCTCAAGTTAAACAATAATAAAAAACTACTAGAATATATTTTTACTTATCCTAAATCAAATAATGTCTCAAAATATTTAATTAAATAACTCTTAAAATAAATAAAGATTTTATAATAGGCATTATTCTTTATTCAATATAAGATAACATTTAAATTGCATAAAATAAGTAGTAACTCCGTAGAAACTATTACAATAAGTGAAGACAGATTAAAAGTCGCAAATACTAAATTAAAAAATAAATTGCGAAATTAAATTGACAATGAAATTTATTTTCTTATAGTAGAAGATGTACATTATATAGTAATTTAAGAACTCCTTTTATAAAACTAATTATCTCATATATAGTAAAGCATGATAACATTTTGACAAAATAAATAACAAAAATTAAGTTTTTCTTTTAAAAAATTAAGAACCATAAATATTAAATTAGTAAAGGCTAAATAGAGAACCAAATAAATAATATAATACATGCAAAACAAGAACAACTAACTTATTTAAAAATATTTCTTTCAAAAAAAAACTTATTTAAAAATATATATTAGTCAGGAAAATACAATTAAAAACGGAACATTAAACAGAAAAATTAATAATTTACAAAATAATATTGAAAACGAAATTTGTACTGATTTACCTAAGGCTTTTTTGGAATAAAAGCAACATATTAGAGACCTACCTTACGAAAAAGATTTTAATGTAAAACAATCCCTACTAAAGTTAAAGACTTATATAAATAAACAAAGAATTAGAAAATAATTGTAAATAAAAGATAAATAAACTATTAATTTTTTTTTACAAATGAAGATTCCTTTGGCCTTTAAATAAAGCTTTTATACGGATTAGATGTCCAATTCTTAGGAAAAAAAATATTTTCTTCAAAAATTATACAATGTCTATATTTTCTCAAAATTTGACATGAAGTTAGAATTCTAAATTTTGTATCGTATCTTCTTCTATAATCAACATTTCAAGCATATTAAAATTTTTACCTATATCATAAAAAGATAACCTGGCAATTTCAAAAACAAAACTTGACATCTTCTGAACAAAAATTAGATTTTTATGACATTATATAAAACAAGTTACAATAACTTTCATATTAAAAAAAAAAAACTTTAGCCTTTACAAGTAATTTTTAATAAAATAAATTGAGAAACAAGTTAAAACAATCTCAATTCCAAATTTAGTGACATCCAAATATATAAATGGTAGGACATTTTCTTTCAGGTTGAAAAGAGATACGCAGCTCAAAGTAGAAAATGAAGGGATAAAGTCGACAAGCTTCATCTCAGGTGAAAGCAGTGGAGCCAACACAACCAATCAAAGGAGAAAAATGAAAAGTAAAAAACAAGAAAGGGCAGAAAAATGAAAACTGCAATTTTATCATCCAAGTGATTTACTTTGGACGTGTCCTTTAGTAGGAATTATGACCATTCCGACCTTAACTCTCTCGTGGCT
>JAOQMS010000001.1:7589896-7606652 GCA_027563885.1 Erythroxylum longipes | reverse complement strand
AAACAATGCTTTAGTCGCATTTTGAGCGATTCTAGTTTTTATAAACTTTGTATTTTGGATTATGATGTAAGGGGGCTTGAAATGTCCACTAAAGCGTTGTAAAACTCTTACTTTTGATATTAATGAAACATATGTTGGTTTTGTATATGATTCTTCTTATGTTTTTGCAAAGTACTCGATTTTAGAAATGAGATTAAGATTTTGAGAGTTTGTTTATGGTTAGGTTCTTATCCATTTTTGTTTTTGGGTGGTAAAAATGAATGTGATTGAAAGATTTTAAGTTTGCATTTTAGTAAGATGGGTAGCTTGGGTTTTGAATTTTTCTGCAAGATAATTCATGTGGCAACTTTGCCGTGGCGAAGATTATACTTTTTGCCGTGGTGAAATCAACCCGCATAAGTTCGCCGTAGCGAAGATACTTGACACCGCTGTGAAGCTGGCCTTTGCTTCCAAATGATTTTTCTTTCAAATCTCCAACTTCTAAGCCCTCCTCCACACTTAAGCTTCACGATCCCAAGTCCGATGTTGGGCTCCGAAAACGGGGTCCAACAATGAAGGTTGAAGATCCTAATTTCTTTTATTCCATTCAAGTGGATGAAGATGATTTGATAAATAATATTTTTGGTCAGATGCAAAGATGAGGAATGACTACTTAGACTTTGGTGATGTTGTTTATTTCGATACTACTTACAAGAAGAATGGTGAGGGTCATCCACTTACTTTGTTTATCAGTGTGAACCATTATAAGCAAACAACAGTTTTTGGTGTTGCACTCCTATATGATGAGTCTGCTCTTACATTTGAGTAGTTGTTCGACACATGTGGTAGAGCTATGTCGCCTACAACTATTCTTACTAATCAGGACGCTGCAGTCGCAAAGGCACTAGCTTCAAGATGGCCTAAAACTTATCATCGATTATGTATTTGACACATTTATCAAAATGTTGCAATCCATTTAAGTGGTGTTTTTTCTCAGTTTAAAGATTTTTCACAGGATTTTAATTCATGCATATATGGCTATGAAGAAGAAGAAGAATTTTCCAATGTATGGAATAAGATGCTACAAAAATATGAACTTGAAGATAATGATTGGTTGAAACGTATGTTTTCATATAAAGGAAAAATGGGCTTTGGTTTATGGACGTCAAATGTTTTGTGTAGACATGACTATCACCCAACAAAGTGAGAGCATAAATAGCATTATAGAAAGGTACGTGAATTATCAGCATAACTTTTTACAAATTTTTAATCACTTCCAAAGGCTTGTTGATGATCGTCGATTTGATGAGTTAAAAGCTGATTTTAGAAGTAATGTAAGCACTCCAACATTGTTAGCATCTGTTCAAATTTTAAAGCATACAGCTCGTGTCTACACGCCAGAAGTGTTTAAATGTTTTCAAGATCAATGGAATCATTCTCATGATTCTAGTTTTTGTCTTTGCAGTGAAGATAGTACGGTTGCAAAATATGAGATCACTATTACAGGGAAGAGCTACTCTAATATGGTCAATTATGATTCATCAAATAATGAAATTTCATTGTAGTTATCAGAAGTTTGAGTTTGCTGGAATTTTATGTTCTCATGTGTTGAAGGTTTTCAACTTGAAAAATATTTTGAGAATACCGAGTAAGTATATTTTGAAAAGATGGACAAGGAAAGAAAAATCGTGGTACCTTGATAGTAAAAACTCCACTATCAATAAAAGTGAAATAGATTAAAAAATGTTGTCAAGTATAAGGTACAAAAAATTGTGTGCGTTAAGCATGTGATTGGTTATAAGAGCAGCAGAGAGGAGAGATACTTCTAAAATTGTTAAAGATCGGCTTCTCAACATGTTGAAGATGGTTAATGAGATATTGCAAGGTGAAGAAATAGTTGATGAAGAGAACCTAATATCATAATATGAAGAGTTGACCTAACGGTCAAATACTAAAATGAATTTGATCAATCAAGCCGACATTAATTTTAGTCAAAGGAATAACATAAGAGGTGTGAAAATAAAGACAAAACCTACATCAAGTAAGAGATTGAAGGGTAGATTAGAGAAAAGTTCAAGGAAGAGAAAAAATGAAAAAAATGCAAGATTTCAACAAATATTGTAGATTTGACACTCATCCTCCTTTCCAATACTTAGGTTATATTTTTGCTGATTTTATGTTTTCAAAGCTTTATATATAATTTATATACTGATAATGTTAAGTAATTTTTGCTTTAACTACTCTATTTAGGATTTTGAAGATAATTCCCAACATACCTGTATTATCTCTAGCATACAACATCCCATATTACATCAAGATCAGGTTAGCTTTCGGTAATTAATAATGTCGCATGTGTTGTGATACTCGTTTTGAACAAATTTTCCTTTTTTTTTATTATGACAAATAGCAAATGCGGCCACTTTCTGTTTCGATGGATTTTACAAGTATGGTTTACAATCATGGAGATTGTAGACCACGTTCTCATGTTCTATTTCTAATATTGTCTTTTAGGCATAATCATTTACTGAAATCAAATTTGTATTTATGAACCACTTGGTTATGACAAATATGAAATGCAGCCAATTGGTGTTTGCAGGGATACAAATATGCTTTACACTCATCATCATTCTGGAACAAATTCTCAGGTATTATTTGTAATATTTTCTTTTTGTAATATGTTATTAATCTTAGAATCATTTATCATGTTAGGTCATTGATGCAGAAACAAGTAAAGAAAGTATTAGTATTATTATCCCACCTTCAATGCGCATGACTGATTTAGTTATGGTAATTTGAAGAAAGTTTTTGTCTTAATTTCAAATTTTATTAATAACTGCATTACATGTTTACAATTGTATTAATTAATTAAAATGCATATTGATTGACAGGCACAACAAACATTTGGTTTTGAAAATTTAGGAGAAGCAAACAATTTAGGAGTTAGTATTTCCAAGGAGAACTGTGGTTATTGTCTTCATACTAAAAAGTTTTGTTTTTGTAAAAGAGGAGCCTAATGTAAATTTAGGTGAAACCTGAATGTTGCTGTTCATAGAATGAAGTTCATTCATTTACTGCAAAATGTTCAGAAAACAACTTGTTCTTACATTTACTGCAAAATGTTAAGAAAACAACATGTTGTTATATGTTATTACAATGTAATTCATTAATTGCAAAAATGTTAAGAAAACAACATGTAATTCTGGGATTTTGAAAGTTAAATGTGTTAAGTCACAACCGTGATTTAACTTGTACGACCGTGCATGAAAGTCACAGTCGTAGCTTAACACAAGTTAACTCATGCACGGCTGTGCAAGTCAACATTGCATGGCCATGCATGAATTAACTTGTGTTAAGCCACAACCGTGTTGCATGGCGGTGCATGAATTAACCGATGAATTGCACGACATTGCATGAGTGTTCATATATATCTTCTCATCTGTTATGGCTTGGCCCTTTTATGGGAGATATTGGTAGACAAATACCTTTCTTCTATATTTTCGAGAAAAAGAGTTAGAATATGATTTATTTTTGTGAAAGAGAGTTAGTATATGATTTATTTGAAGCTGCAATTGGTATAAGAATGATACATAATTATTTTCGTATCGAAGGAGTAATTGTTGATTCACCTCATGGCTTGATAGATAAATGTTTGGATTTCTACGATTATAATATCAAAAACTTAGTACACGAAATCCTACTTTTTAAAAACGAGTTGAAGGAATAGTTTTTATTTGTGCAGATGAAGCAATAAATTGGGGGGTTAACTAGACCAAAGCTATGAGCTTTTGGGGGGCAGTGGAATCTTCATAAAGTTTATCATTATAAGTGTTTATACGAATTTGATAGGGAAATCTAGTGGCAAAAAGAAGGAGTTATTTATTCCGAATTAGTGGAATGACAGAATCAATTAAAATTATTCTACACACTCTGCAAAGAATTTCGGGGGGCCTATGAGAATTTAGAAAATAGGCATTTTAATCGACGAAGGGATGGAGAGTGGCATGTTATCAAACCGAATATTCAGGTATCATATTTGGTTTATTTCATATTGCTTCTTATTTAAACCAATTAGTTTCTACATTATTTGTAACATTTCTTTACATGGGTGGTTGGAAAATTTCTATTCCGTACGTTAAGCTTTTTGAAATAAATAAAGAGAAAATAAGAAGCGTTTTTTAAACAACAATTAGTATCTTTATTACGTTGGTTAAAACCTATTTGTTCTTGTTCATTCGCATCACAAGAAGATGGACTTTACCTAGATTATGAATGGACCAACTATTAAATCTTGGATGGAAATTTCTTTTACCTATTGCTCCAAGAACAGAGGGCTGTGAGGATTGTAAGAGGTGTGAATCCACCTGCGCAATGGATTTCCTGAGTATTCAAGTCTATTTATGGCATGAAACAATTCGCAGTATAGGTCTAGCTTATTTATACTTTATAGAAAACCTCACTTAAATCCATTTATTTGATTTTTTGTTTTTTGACAAAAATTAGAACTCAAAAAATAAAATAAATTATTATATATATAATAAATATATAAAGAATATATATATATATATATTATTTGATTTTTGTTTTTCGAAAAAACTGGAACTCGAAAAATAAAAGAAATTATTATATATATATATATATATATAGTGTGTGTGTGTGTGTGTGTATGTTCGAGTGCGGGTTTTTCTGGACCAAGTCTATGTTGGAATTATGCTCATGATCCAATCGTTATGTAATAGATTGAACACCTTTATTTTGTGATTATTAACTTTGTTTAATAAAATGGCAAATAATTATATTATCATATTATGTTTATTGCTTTTAACCTAATATGATAAGTCCTTGATTAAATTTATACTCTTGCCATCATAATGGAGATTATGATAATGAGAGTCAAGTCTTTAGGGTTTAATCTAAAAGTGTTCTTGATCGTAGGATCATCAAATTAGGACTTTAATGATCAAGTTAGATCAATATGTATGTAATAGTATCTATCGGATAGATATTAGTAGATCTCATTCACTAAGTTACATATAGAGATGATGCATATGGAGATATGATCATTGAACTGATCAAACTGAGAGAATTCTCAATGGTTAATATTACTAATGAATTGTCAGGTGGGATATTCTCATAAAGATATAAATTTATATTTTTCCTTTGACCTGAGATCATCATAGTAATCAATAAGTCACTTACTGTATTTTGATGTCGGACACCTAGTGTAAAAAAATGCTAGTTGAATGGTCATCGGATATAATTAAGTATCTATTTGATCAGTGGTGAGTCAAGAAGGGATCCATTGACTCTAGGTAATGAGTTTGAGCTCTATGTTGTCATTGATTTTAATGGTTGTATCAAGACCTTGTCTAGGGGCGATTGAATGAGTGAAGAAAGGAGTTTTTTAAGTCATTCACCAATCATTAATGATCGACATAAAACATAGTTGGTTATCTAATAAGGTTTGACAATTAAACCATATCTTAGGAGAATCCGGAGCTGTTATGATTGAAGGTAATAATACATTATCCTCAACCAGGTTATGTCTTTGTAAGATTGTTACTTCACACTATCCAGTTATTAAGGAGTGTTGTTAGACACCAACCTTGATTAGTAATTAATTAGATCAATTACTACCAGCTTAGTGATGAACCTAAGTGGTCACACACTTACGAGTGTAATACTTTCTCTTTATGATTATTTAATTTATTATGAGATAATTTATTAAATAATCTAGATGACATATTATTATATTTTTTTGCTAACACAGAAAATATAATTAATATTGGAAACTAAATAAAATAAAAATTGTTTTGTTTTGTTTCCTTTTATGAAAAAAAGAAGGAAAAAGGAAAAGAAGAAATTAAAAAAATTATATATGTGCGTTTTTCAATAGGGCTCGCACCTTTTCAATTTCTTAACCAAAAAGGTAGTTTTTTTTATTTGTTCCATTTTGCATGTTAAAAACATAAATGTGAAGACAGGAAGTTTGGTTTTTTTTAACCTCTCCTTTTCAGTTTTGTACGTTAGAAACAAGAGAGCAAGGGATAAAGGAATAATTTTTTTTCTCCATTCTTGAAGAAAAGGTTCTTTAAATTCCTCCATAGTCATATCAAGTATTGAAAGCGGGATGTATTTCTCAGTGTTGAGTGCATAGAGACTTTGTATTTTCGAAGTTCACTACTGTTCAATCTTTATAAATTCCAAGTATTTGTTTTTACCTATTTTTATTATTAATACGAATTTAAATGCAATAGATTAATTTAGGATTGCAACTTTGTTTCTGCTGTGTATGCAATCCTTCAGTCTATGTTGTCTTTACCACGAACTCTCTTCCTTGATTAACAATATTTGTAGTTTTACCGATATCCCACGAACTCTCTTCCTTGGTTAACAATATTTGTAGTTTTACCGATATCTGTGGGTTCTTTAATTTTCTTTTTCCCCCATTGAGGACATTAGGTAATTAGGCAGTATACCAATTTAGGATTGCAACTTTGTTTCCACTATATATGCAATCCTTCAGTCTATGTTGTCTTTACCACGAGCCCTCTTCCTTGGTTAACAATATTTGTAGTTTTACCGATATCCGTGGGTTCTTTAATTTTCTTTTTCCCTCATTGAGGACATAAGGTAATTAGGCGGTATACTATATATATTTCTATATTATAACTTCTTTTAATGACCTATGGATTTTCTTATTATTTCCAATTGGACGATCCATTAATTCAATTAACAAACTATTATATATGGATAAGTTTTTTAGATTTTTACTAGAAATTGGGAATAGATGGACTTTCTCTAGGACCTGTTTTACTGATAGGATTTATCACCACTTTATCTACTTTAGCATCTTGGCCGGTTACTCGGAATTTTCGACTATTCTCTTTTTTGATGTTAGCAATGTATTGTGGTCAAATAGTAATGAAAATAATTGATGTAAACAACAATTTTCCCAACATTCTAGATGATTTTACTGAAGCAAAACAAACAATACTAGATAATAGACAACAATTTTCCCAACTAATAGTAAAAGAGATCAACGTTCATTTCAACAAACACAACCTAAGAATTGGAAAGTCATAATACTCTATGAACGAGTTATTATTTGCATATTTAGCCAAAATCAACAAGCATTTCAATTAAAAGAACCATCAAACAAGTGGGAAAGATACTCACTCAACCCTTCATCCTCTCAAGCATTTAAAGGTAGGATATGTATTCACTCATCGTTTATTTCATATAAAGCATCTACCATAAGCTTGCTTACCAATCCAATCTACGCCACTCATATCAAACATAAGCATCAGTTCGAAGGTCTTTTTTTAGGTTGTAATGGAGCCGAGCTAAGGGTAAGAAAAAGGAAAATTATAGGTTAAAACCACAACACAAATTGAGCATTTAAATATAGACAAAAGAATAACTATAAAACATTCAATTCTTTCCTCCTAACTAACAAAATTAACACTTCTTTTCTCTCATTTTCTTTTCATTTTCTGCTCATCTTCTCTTCCTTCCTTTTCTTTTCTTTTTTCTTTTTATTTTTCCTTCTTATTTTTCACAATATTTATCAATTTTTTGTATTTATGATTATAAAACAAGGAAATCAATAAAAGAGAAATATAAAAGAGAAGTGAAAATCTCCATAACCATACCCATCCCTAATATAATAGCGAACTATACGTTATGATTCCCTACACTTATTCCGTAACCCAATTATACTCATTCAAATGCTCAACTTGTTTTATGGTAGGTATAATGAAGACGATAATAATCAAGGTTAAGGCTAATATTTGGGTTTAAACAAAGAAAATGTGTCATGTTAAGCTCAAAGGGGTTTACTAGAGGTAAAATCATGGTAGCCTTTTAAGCAAGAGGGCTAAATCCTAATTGCCTTCATCATTTCAATATTGGCATAAGATTGTGTGATCTGAAATAGTATCTACAAGCAAGTTCTGGAGTTCCTTAATCATGAAAGAACACTCTCGAAAAAGAATTACATAATTTGGTGTTTAACATTTCAAAAAGGCTCAAAATCTTACCAAATGAAATGTGTCATTCATCTATCACAATCCAAGTCAATTATTCTAAGCATGCAACTATACTTATTCACTCATATTATGCATTTCTAATCCAGATTGAGTTAATTTGATAATCATGCATATCTAACTACTAAATGGGAAAACAAACACACAAGGCACAAATAATCTTTTTTTTCTTTTCTTCTAAACTATTACTCATGTAGCACTTGAACATCACTTTGCCCTTGATGTGATAAGAAAATCAAAGGGTGATTTAAGAAGCAAAAGAACGAAAGAAAGGACAAAGATGAAAACGACAAGAAATTAAAACAACAACCAATAAAAAGGGAAAGGTTAGAAACATGATACTAAGATGGGAGCCTGTCCAAAGCAAGCATTCAAATTGGCCATAAAGGTTCGAATCTCCACCATACTAGCTTTAATGTTGTGGAGCCTGCCATTTGTTCGCTGTTCAAATACTATCAATTGATTTATCAGTGATTGATACTCCATGGAATTATGTGAAGATGTTTGATGCATATGTTGGGGTTGGGGAGGTGGAACATCATCTTCTTCTGAAGTTTTCATTTCTGTAACTCGAGATCGTTTGTTGCTCGAAGCTTCCCCTGTGTCATCATGGATGAAAACATGGTAATCTCCTTGTCGCCTGATAACCTTCATCGAGACCAAAGATTTCAAGTCGAGAGTCGAGTTTCCCAAAACTAGTTGCATCGATATGGGTGTTCTCTCGGTTAGCAAGCTAAGATGTTCTGCAATTTGGGTCATAAATGCCCCAATAACTATTTTTCCTCAACTACATTGAGTCACTTTATGTAAATGCAAACTTAACTAACTACCAGCATTAAAGGGTCTCACATGTACCGTGCACCATAAAACAAATAAGTCACTTTTAGAAATTGCCCATTGCTATCTCCTCTACTGAATAGTGTAAAAGTTAAAAAAAGAAAATTTAGATAACGAAGGGTAGGGTCCACGATAGAAAATACTTTAGACTAACTAGCAGCAAACACTTTCTTAGAATTGGTCAATTGTGACCAAAACTCGCTAGCCACAAATTTGTCAAGATATTCACAGAAATCAGTATTTGGAAATCCAAAAATAAGTACTTCTAAAGTGATAAGAAAATATGCATTCATTAATCGAAATTTAAGAGTTAACGTAATGTCCCTATTATTAGTTTCACGAACTAATTCTAAAGTAATCAGAAACTCTAATGTCAATTCTATATATGATTTTTTTTCTAAATTAAGAAAAAAATTTCCCAACCTATATTTCGCAGTAACTTGTGTACTCGATCAAATATTCCTAATTCAATAAGTGCTTAAGAATCTAAAAATTTATTCAGAATAATTTTATGATCCTTAAGAATAGCGTGCCTTTGTTGGTGCTCTCTACTTTGAAAGATGAGACACGGAATACCTGAATTAGGCTCTTGTGGTAGAGACGAGGGAATTCTCGATTGTTTCATTCTTTGAGGCATAATTGGTTGCGTAGGTAGAGGTCACGTTTGTGCTCTTAATAAGTTGGTTTGGTGGATGCTACGACACAGTTGTGCTGTGGCTATTGCGACATGTTTGTGTGGTGGTGACGAAGAGATTATTACAGGAGAGAGCTTGTGTGTGTTAGTGAGGGATGGAGATTGGTATTTTATAGGGGAGGTGGGAAGTCACGGGTGTACACTCCCCAGTCACACCTGTGATTGGGGAGTCCCCGTGCATGAGCACGAGTGTGATTGGGGACTGGGAGTCGCCACAACTCACGGCATTGCACAGTTGTGAGTTAGGTTGCATGGCCTTGCAGCAGTTGCACGACCGTCTACACGGTCGTGCATGCTCTGCATGTTCCAATATTAGACAGGTAAAATGACAGGAAGTGCTTTATAGTATTTATGCTTCATCCTTTTCAGATGAATTTACAAGGTAGGAAGGAGGCGAAGAGAAGATAGTGGAATTTCTAAAGTGATACAAAGAATACAACAGAGGATATTGGCTGGTTCAGCTTGGCTAATAATCTACGCATTTTGAGAAGAGTCACAATGTGTTTAAAATTTAAGAATAATTTAAGAATAAGGACGACGTTTTTGAATTAGACAGGTTTATATTAGATAAAGGATCTGGATAATAGAGAGTGATTTTATGCTACGCTACCTACTAATACCTCACTTTGTCATGCAACAAGAATGAGTTCCATACGCATACTCACTCCACCTTTGTAAAACATGGAAATGTGTTTATTAAAGCCTTTGTATCAATCTGCCCATATAGTGTCACTTCTTCTGCATGAGCTTCGCTTTGTCTCTAAAGGCAGAGACCTAGCGCTCCGTTAGAGACCCTCCTGCTTCTTCTGTTCTTTTCAGACATTTATCATCATACAAATTACTGAGATTGAGAGAGTTCTTTGCTTTTTTTTGAGATGGCGTTAATGAGCAATCAACATCCATTGGCTCTTGCCTTTGGCGTCTTAGGTATACATGATAAACATTTTTATTCCTGCACAAGTTGTCTGGTCTTTTCAGGAATTATTAAATGCTATATTCATCGCCCACGTGAGTTTTTCTGAAGCTTCACTGCTCGCCATAGTAACTTAATATTTGTTGATAATGGACAAAGACTGTTGTACATTCTTCCTCCATGCTTTCTCGCAAAATGGAGAAAACGCAACGATGCTTGTAGATCTTTGTAGTAAATTCATTCTCACCATTGGTTTGTGATTTCCACTTGGCGGTCTACTTAGTGTTAAATCATCGCAATGTGTATCCTTTCAAACTATAATCTGGTGCAATAATTGCAACTTCTTCTTATAATCTGCAACATTAAATGCTGCATCATTTTGTTTTTATGAAAGAGTCCTTTTCCTTTTTCTCAGAAAACTAATTGATGAGTTTCTTTTCAATACTGATAGGTAACGTCGTCTCACTGTTTGTGTACTTGGCTCCAGTGTAAGTGTCTTCTCTTTGTTCTATTAATTTCATTATTCATATTTCACTTGTACAAAGGGGCACGAAATTGATCATTTCACATTTCTCTGCAGACCGACATTTTGGAGAATTTACAGAAAAAGATCAACCGAAGGCTTTCAATCTCTGCCTTATCTTGTGGCGCTGTTCAGTTCCATGCTTTGGCTCTACTATGCAATGCTCAAAAAAGACGCCTTTCTTCTTATTACCATCAACTCATTTGGATGTGTCATTGAAACCATATACATCAGCTTATATATTGCATACGCAACAAGAAAGAACAGAGTATTCCCGTTCTAAACACATTTCTTGATGATTTTTGTAAAATGTTCAAGGCTTAAGGCTTACTTCTACCTTTTTACAATCTACAGTGTCCAATTTAAACTTATTATGTGTGCAGGTTTCAACCATCAAAGTATTTGTTTCTATGAACATGGGATTGTTCTCTTTAATCCTATTTATTACAGAATTTCTGGTAAAAAGTTCAGTTCGTGTCAAGTTTCTTGGTTGGATTAATGTCGCTGTTAACGTCAGCGTCTTCGCCTCACCCTTAAGCATTGTGGTTGGTGTTACATTGGACGCTAAATTAAAGCAGCCTGGTTTTGTATGCAAATTTCATGCCATTTTCCTTTAGTAAACATAACGACTTTTCCTCAGGCACAAGTTATTCGGACCAGAAGCGTGGAGTTCATGCCGTTCCCTTTATCATTCTTCCTCACCTTGACAGCAGTTATGTGGTTTTTCTATGGCATATTTGCAAGGGATTTCTGTGTTGCTGTAAGCAATTCCCACAACCTTAAAAAAACTTCGAAACTTTCCCTGTTTAACATTTACCTCCGTCACCTAAATTTGGTCCCTTTTTGTTACTTGTTGGAATTGGCAGCTACCGAATATACTGGGGCTCGTCCTGGGACTACTTCAAATGATGCTACATGCAGTCTACAGGAACGCAAGCAAAGTTATGAAAGACCAAAAGTTAACAGAGAACTTGAAGACTATCGTTATAGTAAGCATACCGGGAACATCTGAGGTGTACCCAGTGGAGGTCAAATCTGTGATGAATGAAGTTGCTAAAGATCACAAACAAGAAGAGCCCAGAAAGCAAGAGAAAAGCATCGAAACTCAGGAGGGTCTGTAATCAAATGAACACGCAGTCTGATTTTGTGTTGTAAACGTATTTAGCTGTCGACTTTGGTTGGTTTCTTTTCTTCATTAGTACGTTGTAAACGTATTTAGCTGCTGATTTTGGTCGGTTTCTTTTCTTAATTAATACGTTTACCATTTAGGAGACGTGTTGGAAAATTGATCCAGCAGTGGAACAGTTTTACAATTTCTGGAAAGGATTAATTTAATGAAATAATTTGAAATAATAATAAAAATGCAAAGGATTAAAAATAAGTTTGAATAGAGTTTTTCTATAATTTTTTTTCTTGATTTAATTATCCAAATTTTAATGGTATCATTAAAATAAAGAAAAATAATTCTACCTTTTAAGCAGGGTTAGATAGAAAGTAGGAAAGATAGGATTTGTCAAGTCTAATTAAAATTAAACTCTAACTCATAATTAAAGTTTAACTTTAGTTATTAAGATTTAAATTTAATAATTTAAAATCTCATATTTGTTTCTTACATTTTTTTAAAACTCCACAACTACATCTAACTTATTTTAAATTTATTTATTTCTCTTTAATTGCTATAGATATGTGATCGATTAGGTGTTTAATATGTTAGAATAATTATAAATTATAATTAAATTAGGTAAATTAAAAAAATTTAATTTATCTTTAAATATCCAATTGAACAATTTATATTATTGATCAAAATTGATGCCTAACATTATAACATGACTATTTAAATATTATGCATGTTAAAGTGGCATGCTTAACGATAACATTTAAATTAATTCTTTTGTTATCTAGTGTTCCAATCAGGCATAAAGTATGAAATTAATGTCTAATTTGTTAAAATTCAATCTTATTTATTATTAAAAAATAGTATTTAATTTATAATTGATATTTAAAAACTACCTTTTCAAATCTTGATCATTTTGACTAGAGAATTTTCAAATATTATCTTTGGTGCTACTAATGAAAGCACTTACAAGATTTTCCAAGTATATGAGTACAAAATTTGATATGAGCATGATGGGAGAGCTTAACTTATTTCTTAAATCAAGTAAATAAATAAGGACATCTTTATCAATCAAGTGTAAGTAGACAAAAAAAAATTTAAACACTTCAAAATGGATCAAGCTAAGTCATTAGGAACAACTAAGTGTCTTACAACTAAGTTAAACAAGAATAAAGAGGGCAAGTCAGTTGATAAGTAGGCCTGATATTATATTCAAGTTTGTTTACATACTATATTTAAATCAAATCCAAAAAAGTCTCATCTTTAAGCTAATAATCATATACTTACATACCTATATGGTATCAATTAATTAAGACTTTGATATCCTAAGGCCATAATTTTTTATTTGATTGGTTATTCAGATGTGAATTATGATAATAGTCTTTTAGATGGAAAAACCACATATGATACTTGCCAATTTTTAGATAATGCATTAGTATAATGGCTTAGTAAGAAATAAATTTGGTTTCCTTATTAACTACAAAAGTCGAATATATTGTGACATAAAACTTGTGGCTAGTAGTTATTGTGCATAATTTCTATAACTTAGACAATAACTTATATATTGTGATATATAAATTACAAAGATTCTAATTAGATGTAATAACACTAGTTCCATTTGCTTCATAAAGAACCTCATTTAACACCAAGAACTATGAATATCTAAATTAATTATTATTATATTAGATATCATGTGCAAAATGAAGATATTAATGTAGAATTCATTGATACATTACATCAATTGACTGACATATTCACCAAACCAATGAGCGAGGATATATTTCGTTAAAGAAGTATTCTAAAGGCAATCACCTTTACCACTTATTGTATAAATCATTTTCTGATTAATAAGGCATTTTTCATTATTTCAATGTTTATAAGTTTATGGATTTGATGTTGATCTTAAATTGATTTAATAAAGTCCTTGATACAAAACATAGCATGGATGAAATCACGATGAGATCATGATAATGAGAGTCCTATCATTTGTAATTATGTTAGTATCTAAACTTTTCCTAGTCATAGGATTAATGAGATGGGATATCATTAATTCGAATAGACTAGCGCATGTTATACTTCTCGATTAGATCAAGTAGTAGATCTCATAAGCTGTAGACATGAACTGTTTAGAGTTAACATATGGATGCTACTAAGGGTAGTAAGTACATTGGATTGACTTACTATGAGTCAATCATATGGATATTTTATTCCAGCGTCAATGATAGTCTAATCATAGCAATGGTGTAAGTATCCTTTGACTTGAGGTGCTCAAGGATATCTCAGATACTGATCTTGTGTTTTGACTCCATTCATCGATGCATTTCAAGGGTTACTTATAGGGTGGTGACTGGGTACAACTTGAAGTATTCAGAGGTAATTTAGTAGCCAATAAAGGATTCATCACTCTTGATAGAAAGATATGATACCCACAGTCTCTCGTCAGGGTCATTACTTAGGAGCCTTTGGCTAGAGCAGATATGTTCCATAAAGAGAGTCTTCAATGATACATAGAATAATGGGATCCTTAAGAAAAGATCTAATGACACTTGGACTAGATCTAACGTAGTCAGTCTAGTGAGAGTTGACACTTTGATCATATTCTGAATGAAGTGGGATATAGATGGTGAAAGGACAAATTGCATGGCAACATTATGTATGGAAGGGTTTGTAGTCAAACTACTGACTTTTTGGTCAATTGGGAGTCCTAATGTGTTGCTAGATTCCGCTCTTCACTTACTTGAATTAGTGTTAATTTAAGCGGCCAACATAACTGAGAACCTAATGGGTCACACACATAGGAGATTTGAAGGATGAGTAAAATGGTCTTGAATGGTGATTCAAGATATGAGAGAGTGTTTTGGGATTCTATCATGATGTGATCGTGGTAGAAAACATTGCATAGAATGGATTAGAAATAAGTGTTGTTGGCTTCCATTAATGCATGCTAATCATGGTCATTGACTTCTCATAACTTCCATTAATGCATTTTATTCATGGTCATTAACTTCTAATAACTTCTATTAATGCATGTTATTCATGACCATTAACTTCCCACAACTTTCCATTATTGATGGGGGTTATGAAAGGGCAAATAGTGCAAAAAATTGAGATGATTTTCGTGCATCTTGTGTAAGACACAAAAAGAAAAGGAAAGGTTCTTTTTCTTATACTTACACTTTTTCTCTCTAACTCTCTCAAGAGTTCTTGTCTTTGCTAGCACAAAAAAAGAATTCTAGCCATCTAATCATGAGGTTTCATCTTTTGATCTTCATGTGGACTTTCATTAGATACGGTTTGCATTGATCGTTGTGGTTTACGACAACCCAATGTGGAGAAGATTAAAGAACGAAGGAGATTGTCAAAAAGGTATGTAAACATCTTACATTTCATGTTTTTGTTTTTCTATATCTATATGCATGAGTTGATTTGGTTTTTGAGGTTCCGTTTTATTTCTGCTGCGCATATTTAATATTATTATGTATGACATGCATGGTTGGAACCTAACAGTGGTATCAGAGTCATCTTGTGCCTTGTTAGATGTAGAATACATATGTGACAACTGTTTTCATGGTTGTGACAACTTACGGTCCTGTAATGTTTTGTTTGAAATTAATTGTATAAAAATCGTTTTCATGATTTTCTTTCACCAATCTGTTCTTGAGATGTAATTTAATGATTCAGTGTGATTGAAAATATTTTTAATGTGATTAAAATATTTAATTTCGATTTTACAAGAACATGTATGAAATATGTCTTTCTGCTGGGCATGTGATGTATATTGACTAAACTAATGAGGTTACATATTATTTTTATGCAATTTGATTCTAAAAAAATTATGTGAATATATTTGGGATGTGCTTATGCCTTTGTAATTTTTTATAATTATTACAAATATTTTAGTAATTTTATCAAACAATTTTCTAGATCTGGACAATTTGCTAGAAATTGTATGATATGTTTTATTTGATGTTTTTATATGTTTATATTTCGGTTCTAGAACCTTAAAAATATTTTTATGTGATAAAAATGTGTTAATTTGATGTTTTATGCATGCCTAAATGATTTTACTCGAAATTTGATTTCCAGAAAATTTTAGAAGTCATATTTGTCGTTTTTGGTGTCTTATCAGTGTTTCGGTGATCATGATAATTTTTGGGTGATTCCTAAATTATTGTGATCATCATGAAACGACCTAGAGATGCTTGGAATGATGATTTGATGTTCTGAAAATTTTGAAAAATTTTGGAAATTAATTTTGAATTAATTTTAGGAGAGCAATACATTTTATAGTAAGACTAGAAAAATTGGCATGTATAACAAAATTGAAGTTATTTAATTTTGTACAAAATAATTATTTTAATTTAAATTAATTATGAATTAATTTATAGAATTAGGAATTCATTTTTATTAGATTAATATTAATTCTAATCGAAATAACATACATTATTAATTTTAGCCAAGTTAGTAAAAGGAAGACAATAAATCTAAGTGTTGGATTGGGCTTAGATCCAAATGTTGGATTAGGTTTCCATGTTAGGATCCATAAGATGTCATAACCAAAATAATGTTTTTAAATATATTCATTAGAGAATGCATGGTTAGGAGAATGTGTGGGCTTGCATGATGGATGGTTATGGGCTTAGGCCCAATT
>JAOQMS010000001.1:7570478-7582012 GCA_027563885.1 Erythroxylum longipes | reverse complement strand
GATTATTGTATTTCTCTTTGTTCTGGTTTTTATAGAACCTTTATTTCAAGTTATTTAGACAAGTCATGTTCACTTGTATTGTTTCATCATTCATAAGAAATTTATGTAGATCTTTCTTTTTTCATTTTCGATTAAAGTTAACATTTTATTTCTAACCTGTTACTGTCTACACCTCTTTATATGACAAGTTACAAGATGCTTCTATGTCCATATGGTCATATTTCAACAATAAATTATATGATTTTTCGTTACATACAAAAATATGCAAAAATGAAATGATAATTATCAAGGGTTAAATAGGATTTGTAGGTTTAATGTTTTAGCTGGTTGGAGAAAACGCTGCTCATATTCAGCTGATTGTTACTTGTTGGTCAATGTTGTCAAACAGCTGAAATCATCAAAAAAGCAAAAAAAATAGCTGATTGACACTTGACCAAATGAGGCCGATATCTGATTCAACTGGAAGGTTCTCGTGGAGCAAAGTCTAGTGTCTTTTTTACCAAAGAGCATTAACTTAATATTAAAAAATATTAATAGTGGAGTTTTTAAAATTATTTTTATTAAAAATTTTGATAGCACAACGACTGTATTTTGACCTACCCTAAATTTTCAAGAACCCTGTAAAAGTGCAAAACACTTTTATAATCATCTCTAATTCTCCCTTACGAATTTTGGACTTTAAGTCCATTCACAAGTAATCTCAACAATCACTTCAGTAATCTTAAATAAACCCAAACATATTCATGCATTTAACTTCAAAACATTCATATAAATGCATTCTTTACACAAAATATAGTCCAAAACATATTAATAAAGATGCAAATGTTCTAAAAAATATTTACAAGGCAAAGATACCTACACAGCAACACGTGACAAAGTTGATTAGTCGTGAGGTGGAGTCCTTGCTACTGAATCCCTTAATCATGCGTCTAGGAGGTTTCATTTAAAAATAGAAAATAGAGTGTGAGCTAAATGAGCTCAATGAGTGCTAGAATTTCTATTCAAATCATATTTAACTATTTAAACCTCCCTAAAACAAATTCATCTCAATTTGCATAATTCAATATTTAATATAAAACATATATGCTTCCCAAAATCAAGTTTCTCAAATCGCTTTTCAAATAAATAGTGGCGGCATTAAAAATGTCATGAATGTCTTACACAACATTGCCTATCACTAACTTCTTAACATATGGTACCCTCAAGTATAAAATCACAGAGCTGGTTCTGCATCACTTACCCGTGATTGATTAATCACTAGTGACGAAGTTGGTTCTACACCGCTTACTCGCACTAAGATAATCATCATACATTAGTAGTTACGGAGCTGGTTCTGCATCGCTTACCCGTAATTGGTTAACCACTAGTTATAGAGTCAGTTTTACATCACTTACCTGTACTAGGTTAACTACTGTATACCGATAGTTACGAAGCTGGTTCTACATCGCTTACCCACAACTAGTCAACCACTAGTTACGAAGCTAGTTCTACATCACTTACCTATATATTAATAAACCTGTATATTAATATGTATAAAACCTATCGATATATTATAGGCTAAAAACTATTTCCTTTTTATCAACCAATAACATCATCTCAATATAAACTAAAATAAGATTTAACTTTCAAACTTCAATTCATTTATTGCTAAAAACATAAAATTGTACTAGCAATATTCACTTATAATTCATCATTCACATAAAACTCATAATCCATATTCACTTCATGATAGAATAGAAATCATTTTCATAAAATACATTTAAAATGCACTCACGATTAAGCAACTTTATCGCCAAGCATAGTCACGCGTTCTGTGTCTTTCCTTTACCTACACAAGCACATTTTTCTTAGGCATTTATTTCCAAATTGGAAAATAAGAAATTAACAATATAAATTCGGTTTAACCGAATTCGAGATTAATAGTTAATCGCGTAACACGTATGCTAATCATATTTCTGTTTACTACCGAAAGCTACGATATTGTTCTCCGTTTCCAATTTTAACTTCAAAAGTCACTTAAAATCATATTTTTACCCATTCTAACTTATCAATTCTTCAAAACACTATCTCACTCAATTAAATTCACCATATCATGATGATGTATGATGAGTCACAGATATGGCCTATGTCTAGAAGCTATACCTCCACTTGTTCCTTACTTTTCACATAACAAATGTTCAAATTAGGCTTTGAGGTCTTCCAGAAATTTGTTCCCCTAAGTCCCTAGTTTTCATATTATAAACAATAATGCCATTTCAACTTCTAAATCATGAAAAATGTAGCAAATATCACAATCTTTTTCAACACAGGGGTAGTATCAAGTTACCATTTTCAATTTCAAACTTTGGTATCATTAATACAGAATTAGGTCTAGGTCTCTTCTAGAGATTTTTATTTCTATGTCTTAGGTTTCAGTTTCAATTAGAATCACCCAATTTAGAGGTCTGTAGTATGGTCAAAACAATAGGGCTGTTCGAGTGATTCGAGAATCAAAGACAAAATTTCACTAAATATAACTCTTTCTCTTGTCATATTCAACCCTTAAATGCTTCCAAACTAATTATCTACTCTATGGCAAGCCAAAAATTATCATTTATCTTACATAAATCTATCCCACTAAAAAGCCCGAAAATTAGAAATTTAGGTTAGGAAACTTACCACTTTCTTTCAATCTTTTGGACAATTGAAGAACACTTAGTCTTGATCCAGCTTTCTTCAATTCATGCTCCAAAACTCCTCAAAAATCAGCTATACCCTCCTTCTTCTCTCCTTGGTCGAAACTTCACTCTTTCTTCTCTTCTTTTTCTTCTTTTGTTTCACTCTCACGTATATGTTGAAAGAATGAAGCAAAATGTCTTAAATTTTGCTTTTTATACTCATTTAATGGATTATGCATGTCACCTTCCTATTTTTCATCACTAATGACTCATCAAACACATGTCATCATCTCATTGGTCATCTCTAATGACTCATCAATCTACTAATATCATGTTAAAAGACCAAATTGCCCTTAATTAGTACAAAAAGACCAAATTGGCCTTTTATGCGTTTAATTAACCAACTAATCAAATTAAATCCCAAAAATATTCCATAACTTTCTTATTTTCAAATTGACCATAAAATACTCTAATTAGATTTAATTCTTATTGATTGAAT
This sequence comes from Erythroxylum longipes, assembly GCA_027563885.1. Classification (NCBI taxonomy): domain Eukaryota; kingdom Viridiplantae; phylum Streptophyta; class Magnoliopsida; order Malpighiales; family Erythroxylaceae; genus Erythroxylum; species Erythroxylum longipes. The sequence continues at coordinate 7,578,856 of JAOQMS010000001.1, read as the reverse complement.
GCTCTTAAAAAAATTAAATGAGTTTAAAATCATTAATAACCATTACTTTTCAAAAAGGGCATTTTAGTCCTGAACTTTTGGAACAGGAAATAGGAGACTACTTGTTTTTTCAATGCCAAGTCAGTTATACTCTTTGGAACAAGATAAAATTTACTTGCAATACAGAGGAGCTAAGTTGTAATTGGAATCAGATGGAGCAACAACTTATGCATCTTAAAAGGAAGAAGGGTCACAAAGAACTTCTCAAACTTTCATTCAATACTACAATTTATAAGATTTGGATGGAAAGGAACAATAGGAAATTCAAATTTATGCAACAGGAGAATGGAAGATTTACTAAAACCACACTTGGTAAAATCAAGGAGCTCTACTTGCTACTAGGAAGCTCTAATACATCAGATGAAATTATTCTGAGAAGGGGTTTCTAATCTAAGATGGGGTTTCTAAACTAGATACAAGTAGCTGCGTATGTAATGTGTTACCGTGTAAGATGGATTCAGTGAACTTGGAACTAATGGTTTGAACTTTGGGATTGAATGATCTTGATGCACTCATTGTACTCTCAAGGCTATATGCCTTCTTTTGGAATACTATTCTTTAATTTCCAAAAAAAAATATTAAGCTCTTATTTATTATTACATAAAACTAGTAAATACATTATTAATTAGCGATAAATTAATATTTATTATTTATTAAATACAAAAAATTTATTATTTTTAACATAAGTGATGATATATCAATAAATTAATAAATTAAATTTCTATAAAAATGTAAAGCTTATTTGAAAGAAAAGGACATCTTTTACCATGTACATACATAAAAAATCAGTCGAAATTGTTGATGTAAGCTAGGCTTAGTCTTTACTACGTGATCTTGGCGTCTCTAAACGTGCAATGCACCTTTTGATGCGTTCCATTCCTGGCACTGGCATTCAATGAGCTATAGCCAAACGATTACTTAATTTTGTTATATACAATTGCAATGGGTTTTAGTTTTCAGTATTAACAAAATCCTTGGTCTCCGCGCACTTGTTCTTTGGGACAATTTTGCTTTATGGAAAGCTAGCTAGCATGCATATACCAAGCGGACCCCACATGGAATCTTTATGTAATCTGGGATACTTAATGGAAAGCACGTCAAGTTGCTTAGATAGATACAGGTTGCACCGGTGCTGGATACTCATTATAATACAGTCCTTGCAATATTTTATTTGTACCTTGTCTTGGTTGGTCACTATCCAAGAGAGAATAATGTTTTAAAAATAATAAAGAAGTAAACTTTCTATTTGTTGGAAATCATAAACGGAAAAAAGGGGAATAGAAAACGAATTGAAGAACGATTCTCCTTCGGTTACGCCGTAATGTATCCCTCTATTCACTTTTCCTGGTTGCCACATGGAACTCCAAGCACTAATCTCACCCAAACAAATTTTAGACACAAAATCACAGGAAATAAAGGGTCAAAGGAAAGCCAATACTTAGGGGTTTAATCAAATACCTAACCAATTCCTTGTTCCCCGAATTTTCTTCACGTCTATTCCCTTTCTATTCATCTCCACCATTGCCATTCACATATTGAGTAAAAAGGCACCAAGCATTTCCCAGAAAAGTTCCTGTTTTTTGTTTTCCATGGATCAAAGTTCAAGCTTTTCTAGAGACGAAAAGGACATGGACAAGGACAATGATAAAGACAACGACAATAATGACAAAACTGATCATGCAAGTCCTAGAGAACATCAATCAGAGGATGTTCAGGAAATTACAGGATCTCCGAAGACAGGAGAATCCTACCAGAAACAGCAATCTGTGGAGCAACCTGTCCCTGAACCTGCATTTAAACAACTTGAGCCTGACCTTGAGCCTGAGCCTGAGTTGACCCTGCATCAGGCTTTGGAAGACGTTGATCGATATCTCCAGGTTTTGTGTGTTACCAATCACAAAACAGCTGACCCACCAGATGTTCCAAAGGCCGTTGAATCATTGATTAAAATGGTCGAAGAAATGGTCTCCAACTACTCTGTCAAGGCCAAATTTGGCCAAAATCAAGAAGAAGATTCATCTTTTACAGGATCTTTGAGCCGCATTACAAAGATGATAAATTTACTTCGGGAATTCGATTCCCATTCTACGTCAGGATCTTCGATCAACCGTGCCACCACAGTTCTACATCAAGCCATGACAGTGTTGGATACAGAGATGTGTTCAATTCTTGAGAGTTGTCACCACAAAGGTGGCAATGTGGACCCCAAAACTCCAAAGGCAACAAAGCAGCATAATGATCAAAATCCTCAGGAAACTGAACCCAAAGAAGAAGAGGAGTATCCCTCATTTTCTCCCGAACAAATAGCATGTTTGAACAGAATCGCCAACATAATGATCTCGTCAGGGTATGAGAACGACTGCTGCTTGCTTTACAATGCAATGAGAAGAAATGCATTCCTTAACGAATTGGAAAAGCTGGGATTTGAGAATATCAGCATGGAGGATGTACACAGGATGCAATGGGAGGCAATGGAAGGAGAAATCGCAACATGGATCAATGTCATGAAGCATTGCTCCACTGTTCTCTTACGTGGAGAGCGCAAGCTCTCTCTCTCTGTATTTGCAAATTATCCATCAATCTCTAAGAGACTATTTGGCGATCTCGCGGCAGCAGTGATCATAAGGTTTCTAAATTTCGCAGAGGCTATTACATTGACAAAGAGATCAGCAGAGAGATTGTTCAAGTTCTTGGACATGTACGAGACTGTTCGTGATCTAGATCCAGGAATTGATGACTCATATTCGAGTGAAAGTGCCGAGGAATTGAAATCAGAAACTTGGGCAGCCAAAAGTCGTCTAGGAGAAGCAGCAGTGAGCATTTTCTGTGATCTTGAGAACTCAATAAAGAGGGACAATGGCAGGACTCCAGTCCCTAGTGGTGCAGTCCATCCACTGACTCGTTACACCATGAATTATCTAAAATACGCCTGCGAGTACAAAGACACATTGGAAGAGGTGTTCAAGCAACACCTGAGAATGGATGAGTCCAGCGACTCGAATGTTCAGCATTCAGAAACAAAGGACGGCACCCCCCGCGATGATGGGAAGTCGGAGACGTCACGATTCGGAGGGCAGTTAAACAAAGTTATGGACTTGTTGGAGGAGAATCTGGATATGAAATCCAAACTGTATAGAGATGCTTCATTGCGTTATGTATTCCTGATGAACAACGGGAGATACATATTGCAAAAGATCAAAGGGTCTAACGAGATATACGAAATGATGGGACTCACATGGTGTAGAAAATTATCCTCTGACCTTAGAATGTACCACAAGAGCTACACAAGAGAGACGTGGAGTAGATTGTTGCAGTGCTTAAGCCTAGAGGGTTTGCAGGTACATGGTAAAGTGGCAAAACCTGCAGTGAAGGATAGATTCAAGATGTTCAACACTATGTTTGATGAGATACACAGAACTCAGAGCACATGGGTGGTGAGTGATGAGCAGCTTCAATCGGAGCTTCGAGTGTCGGTGTCGGCCGTTGTGATTCCAGCTTACCGATCGTTTCTTGGTAGGTTCCAGCAGTATATGACACCTGGTAGGCAAACCGAGAAGTATATCAAGTACCAACCCGAAGATATTGAAAATTCCATTGAAGAATTGTTTGGTGGAGACCCAACGTCAATGGGAAGAAGGAGAACGTAATTAAGACTTTGAAATGAGTACTGTAATTAGTCTTGAAGCTGTGTTTTAATCAGAAAGAGAGGATTAAGAAGAAGAAGAAGAAGAAGAAGAAGAAGGATAGCCTTTTTTCTTCTGTGGAGATTGGTGATCTAAATTCAATTCATGTGTTATGTTTTTGGTTCAACTTTGGGCGGAAACTATCTGCTGTTACGTCTGCCTGAATATGATCCTGTAATGTTGATGCAAATTTTTGTGACATAGTGAAATGCTTGCATAAAATTTCAATTTCTTCATATATCTTTTTCGGGAAGCCTGTTTGGAGTTAATTTGTAGGGCTCTTGCTATTGGTATAGAAACTACTTATAGATCCAAAGAGAGAAGTTCATTCTCGCAGGATATCATTATACATAGTGATTTAAATAACAATCTTCAACATCGTACCTTCATCTTTTGTAAGCATATAATGGTGGCCATTCCTTCCTTTCCTTTTTTTTGTAAATGTTTTCTGCTTTTACTTGGGCGTTGCTTGATCTGGTTTGGCACTTCTATTTTTGTAATTGATGTTAACAACACTTTAATGATATTGCTAGCCAGTTTTTCTTTTTCTTTCCTTCGTTTTTGACTGGGCTCTACACTTTTGAGGTTATAGATTCAAATATATTATTCGCATACTTCTGACGCGTGCTAGTTTCTATGTTGGGAGATCTTATCTCTATCTAATATTTGGGCTCAATCTGATATGCTAATATGGTTAGCAACACACTTAAGATGCTTTATCAGTTTGGTAGACGCATCGACCTTTCTGTAATCTGTTGCATCCTTTTGCCACTGAGTCACCAATATCTTATCGATCCTGAATCCGATTGATTGCTTTCGTAGAAAATTTGTTTCATTTTTCATAAAATTTCCAGGAAGTGATAGGCTCAGATCAAGAAGTAATGGACAGTCCAAAAGGGATTTACAACTTCCGAAGGATGGCATGCCTGCTGCTAATATTGCAGCACAAACTTTTACTTTCTGTGAGCTTGCTCCTGCAACGAATAATTTCAGGCCAGAGTCTTTCTTAGGAGAAGGGGGATTTGGACGTGTATATAAGGGATGCCTTGAGAGCACTGGTCAGGTGAATCCATCTTGATATGGGTTAAGGCACTGTTTTTCAGTTACCCTTTTCCCTGCTGAAGTACTACCAAATTCTAGAGAGAGGCGTATGCATTTGAAGAGAAGAGTTCAAAAGATAAAATGCATTTAACATTCAACGCGTGATGTGATCCCTGCTTTATCAGAAGACAACATAGAATGTCAAATCTATAGTATTTCATTTTTCTTTCTATTGCCACTGAGGACAAAATCACGTTATGAGGTTATATGTATATTACAGACTATCTCTTGAACCAGGTAGCAAGTTTTTCAGGAACTTTAGATTATCCCCCCATTATCGAGATAGCATGGTTGTAGATTGGTTTATGGTATTTCTAGAATTCTATGTTTCAGACTAAGTCACTAGCCATTCTGATTTGACACTGATTCAAGACTTTGAAGTTAACCAAATCTAATACAACTTCTTTCAAGTGCCACTTATTTTGGAACGGACGCCTGTTCCAATTATTTTCCAGTGTTAATATGAGATTTCTTCTGTCTCTCTTCTTTGGCCTGTCAAATGCAGGTCAATAATTCTCAACACCGAATTCTTTTTGGGTCAATTTTATTACCGGGGACTGGTCATCTTTGAAATTGAGAGCAGTTGAAAACTGAATTCAAGTATTTGGCGTGAAAGAAACGCCGGACGTTTTCAAGACTTGGGCAAACCAGTGACTCAGATTGTTGAAGAGACAAAAAGAAGAATTACTGAAATGGTTTTACTGAGGCTCAACTCAATGACTGACTGGGCACTTTCTGCCCAGAATTTTCTCTTCGTATACTTGATTTTCATCTGATGCCGTAGCTCTTTTTATTTCTGCTCTGTTGTATGACAATGGGTACCCCCCTGGCCTCTAAAACACTGTAACATGATTATTCATTTATTTATAAATTTCCTTTTTCAAAAAAAAAAAAAAAAAAGAATGTCTGTTGTGCTACCAAATCTGGTCATACTTTGTGAACTAGCAAATTTTGACTTAGCTGGAGTCGGTCTTAGTTGCAGTAACTTTTGTTACTCTTAAATTTCTCTGTCTTTTTTCAGGTTGTTGCTGTTAAACAGTTGGATAGAAATGGCCTCCAGGGTAACAGAGAATTTCTTGTGGAGTTATGCTCAGCTTATTACACCATCCAAACCTTGCGAACCTGATTGGCTATTGCGCTGACGGGGAGCAGCGGCTTCTTGTCTATGACTTCATGCCTTTAGGATCATTGGAAGATGATACGTGCTAAACTTTCACCTAGCAAGTGCATTAGAATTATAGTATAGCATTATAGATATCGTTCCATGAGGACTGATTACTAATACTCAAAATCACATATTTAACTACAACTCAAGTTATCGAGTATAATGTTATTGACAAACGATTAATAGCTATCCAAAAATACTTAAAGAACTAATTATTTCACTAAAAAGTACCAAAGTTTAGCTTTCCCTCACCCCTTCTAACATGAAAAACCCTAAACATACTTTCTTTACATGAATTTGTGTAGTTTCTTCCAATAAAGTCAATCATATTTTAGGTTGTAACTAACTATCTAGACGAATTTTTAACATCAAGCAACTAATTTTTCAGGTCATGTAATCAATCAAAAACTATCTAGACGCATTAAAAATTAATTAAACTCACGTAATATTACCACCAAAATTATGTAAGAGTCCAATCTTTCAGGTTGTCTTAGTAATCATAGCTAGCTTTATCAAGATCTAATAATCAATTCATCTAAGAATTCCATACATGTATCAATTAAAGGTCTAGGTTTCAGGTTGCTTTAATGAATAACTTGCATAAAAATCAAAGAAGCATGAAGAACATATTAAAGCATAAATTCATGTGTCAAAAGATAACAATTAAACAATCAAATTATGGTAGAATAGGGTTCAGTTCAACTTCCCTTTGGCACTAAAAAGAAATTAAGCTAACATGTTTGTAAACAAAAACACAACTAGTAATAAATTCAGAAAAGACATGAATATAACGAAAAACCCTAACACTAGGATAATCCCCTATTCTCAACCTTCTCTCTTGAGTGCAAGTTGTGTAGTTTGTGCTGGGTGTGAAATCTGATATGTGATAGCCCCTTTTATACTGAAAATTTTGTAATATCCTTGTCCTAGTCTGATTAAAAAGGTTTTTTCTTGATTTAGAAGAGTTTTGTATGCCTATGGAGTCCTTTTGCATATAGAATTAGTATATGACCATATCTCTTCAATCTTTCTTATTTTTAACTCCAAAATTCCTAAATTCTAGCAAGACTTCTGCAAAATAACAAAGAACTAATTAAGCAACAAATTAGAAGTCTAAGTTAACAAAATAGGGCACAAAGTTATGTTAGAATAGAGAAAACATACTAAATAGTACTACAGAATTTTTAGGCGTCAAATTACCCCCAAACTTAAAGCTTGTTCATCCTCAAACAAAAGAATTATAAAATGGATAAACTTTTTCCAAATTCTCATAAATTGCATTAGTAATATAACGCAAAGAATCTATAAGATATTGCAACCATTTATTTTTATAAACAAAAACCATTTCTTCTTCTCATCCTCCTAATCATGCTTAACTAATGAAGCTACTATTTAGTTTCTTAGATAGTGTTTTGCAAACCAACTATATGCAAGGCAAATTTCCAATCTAGCTCCTATAAGCTTGCTTTTTGCACCAATCACCACTAATGTTGATTCAAGACTATCATAAAGATCATTAGGACTTAAGTAAGTTTGTACTGTTAAGATCAAGGGTAAATGGTTGAAACAAAGAAAGGTATAGAGAATTTAAAACGAGAAAACACATTTTTGGTCACTTTACAATGCCAAAGCTTTCATTCCTACGCGCTATAATGACTCACTTACAATTTCCTTGGTCAACCCTCCCATTCTTTATGATCCTTTTCTTATTTCTCCTCTTAGACTCAATTTGTTTTGTCATTTTTCACTCTCTTTGCTCAACATTCACTCAAAAGTTGCTTAAGAATTTTTATTTAGAACTAAGGGGTTTTTTTTATGTTTTTTAAAGCTCTTCTTTTCTTTCCTTTTCTTCTTTCTTTGTTTTTTCAATCTTTTCCCCCTTTTTTTCGATTCAAGTTCTAGTAAAGATAACAAATTCCATAAAGAATGTGTAGTGAGACACTCACCTCTCTAAAATGTGGTTGTAATTACATTTTCTACCCCCAAATTTAGGCTTTTATATAAATTTTTTGGGTGAAAAAATGTCATACTCTCGTCATTTACCTAACCTCCTCAAACTACCCCCACCCTTATGCTCCCTCTCTTATCTCTCTGAATGCTTTTACATCACCAAATTAGTTCTCTCACGGGTGATGTTAGACCCCGTTTTCGGAGTCTAACTCCTACTTGCTCTGATACCACAACTGTTGGACCCCATTTCCAGAGTCCAACTCAGAGGTCATAAAACGTGAGCTTATTACCATAACGTGGGGTTATTTCAAGAACCCTTATTCGCCAACTATTTGGAATCATATATCGTGGGCGTAATCCAAGAAAGAACACCTTAACCATTATTAATTCATCTTCATGCTTTTATATCATAACATATCTTACTTATATGTCACCACAAT
>JAOQMS010000001.1:7477667-7567516 GCA_027563885.1 Erythroxylum longipes | reverse complement strand
GATGATGATGATGATGATGATGATGATGATGATGATGATGATGATGATGATGATGATGATAATGATGATAATAATAAGAAGAAGAAGAAAATTAATAATAATAATAATAATGATGATGATGATGATGATAATGATAATAATAATAATAATAATAATAATCATCATCATCATCATCATCATGAGTTTAATAATATAATTAAGAATTAAAAATTGCTTATGTGGGGGGAGGGGTATTTCTGACATTTCCTTATGTGTTTTGTTTTTGTCCTTGGGACAAGAAATCTTGTACCACAGTCTTGGAAGGATCAAAAAATTTCTGTTCTTGTGCTCTGAAGACGGAATAAAAATTGGTGAGGACAGCAAGCAAACACTACGGGACACAGAACTTTTGCGTCCCTGTCATCTGTCCCCACCCATGAGGACAGCAACCAAACGCCACGTTAGTCCCAATTAAATGTGATCGGAACTTGTCAAAAGCAAACACAATTGCTAGTAACTCTTTTTCAATTGTAACGTATTTAATCTGGGCTTTGTTAATTGTGTGACTAGCATAATATATTGGCCTAAAATTTTGATCTTTTCATTGCCCCAATGCTGCCCTTACAACATAATCACTAGCATCACACGTTAATTCAAAAGGCTTTGACCAATCAGGGGACACCATAACAGACGAAGACACTAAACATTCTTTCAACACATTAAAAGCGTGTAAACACTCATCAAAAAGTTGAACTTAGTGTCTTTCATCAAAAGATTTGAAAGTGGTTTTGCCATTTTTGAAAAATCTTTTATGCATCGTCTATAAAAACCTGCATGTCCCAGATAACTTCGTACTCCCTTAACAGACGTAGGGGGTGGTAATTTTTCAATCAATTTAACTTTAGCCTTATCAACTTCAATACCTTTAAAAGAAATCTTGTGAACTAAGACTATACCTTCTTTCACCATAAAGTGAAAATTTTCCCAATTAAGTACAAGATTAGTCTCTTCACAACATTGCAAAACCAACTTCAAATTATGCAAACAGTTATCAAAAGATTGACCAAAAAGTCTAAAATCATTTATAAAAATTTCCAAAAACTTTTCATCGATGTCATGAAAAATAGCAATCATGCAACGTTGAAAAATGACAGGTGCATTGCAAAGACCAAAAGGCATACGCATGTAAGCAAAAGTACCATAAGGGCATATAAACATGGTTTTTTTTCTTGATCTTCAGTTGCAATAGGAATTTGATTATAACCCAAACATCCATCTAAGAAACATTAATATTCAAAGCTAGCAACTCTCTCTAACATTTGATCTACAAATGGCAAATGATAATGGTCTTTCCTAGTGGCATCATTAAGCTTCCTATAATCTATGCACATATGCCATCTAGTTACAGTTCTTTTATGAACTAACTCATTATTTTCATTAACTACTAGAGTCATACCACCTTTCTTAGTAACAACATGTACAGGTCTAGTCCACTCACTATTAGAAATAGGAAAGATCATAACTACATCGAGTAGCTTCACAACTTCTTTCTTTACCACTTCTTACATCTTAGGATTTAACCCCCTTTGGTGTTAGATCACTAGCTTGCAATTGTCCTCCATCAATATTTTATGCATGCCAATCGAAGGACTTATCCCTTTTATGTCTTCAATAGTCCATCCTAAGGCACTTTTATGGTTTCTGAGGACATTTAGTAGCTTCTTCTCCTGTTGACTTGTTAAAAAAGCAGAAACAATTACAAGCTTAGAATTTTGTTCCAAAAAAACACATTTGAAATGTGAAGGGGGAGTGTTAAGTTCAAATTTAGAAGATTCTTTAATAGGTTTTAGCTGATCTTTTTCTTCCTTTGTCTCTACAACTTTTGTTTCCTCAATCATTATATCCTCTTGCCAAAAATTAATCCCTCTTGCTCATCTAACTCTTCCTGTGTCGTCAATCCATTCTTGTTCTTTGGCTTGTCTTTCAAAAAGTATCTCAAAGAATTATCTTTAACATAGTTAAATTCTTTCATCAATTCATCAATTGTATCTATCTGAAAGTAACTGGATGTATAATAAGCAGAAGGAAATTTCATAATTTTGTGCATATTAAACATCACATTTTCATCATTCATGCAAGATAAGTTGACCTTTTTGAATATAAATTAAAGCACGCCCTGTGGCCAAGAATGATCTCCCTAAAATTAAAGGAACTTTGCAATTCTCTAGCATATCAAACATCAAAAAATCCACAGGAAAAATAAATTTGTCAACTTTTACAAGTACATCTTCAATTAAACATTTAGGCTTTTTTAATGAATTATCAACTAAATGTATAGAGACATGTGTATTTTAAGTTCATCTAAGCCTAATCTATCATAAATGGAAAGAGACATCAAGTTAATACTTGCTTTTAAATCACACAAACATCCATCAAAATATGTGTCACCAATGGAGATGGGAATAGTATAACTCTCTTAATATTCCATCTTTTATGGCATGTCATGTTGTAAGAGCATGGATGTCTCCTCAGTTAGCTTGATAGTTGACAATTCCTCTAGCTTCTTCTTATTCGACAAAAGATCTTTAAAAAACTTAGCATAAGAAGTCATTTGATCTATTGCTTCAACCAAAGGGATGTTAATATGCAATTGCTTAAATAAATCAAGAAAATTTTCAAACTTTTTATCCAATTATTGTTATTGTAATCTTTGAGGATAGGGCAACTTACCTCCATGTTGTAGATCATAGATGGAATCTTGAATCTCCTTACCTTTCCTTGCTTTGCTAGTTTCTCCCACCTTTCCTTTTCCTTTTTCTTTCACTTCCTCCTCCTTTTGTTTCCCTTGATAATAATTTGGAAAAGGATCAACTTTAGATTGTTCAAGGGTAGGTGTTGGATCGACATTCACTGAGGTAGGAGTCTTTTTTACTTCACTACGTATGGGTTCTCTGTTTTTCTCTCATCACTCAACTTGATGGTATAAAGTTGCTCTCTAGGATTTTTCTCAGTGTTACTAAGGAGAGTTCCTAGATTCCTACCAGATATTTGGTTTTCTAATTGGCCCATTTGAGTTTCTAAGAGTTTCGGATGGAATCTTCTTGATTTCTCAAGGTTGACTTTGTCTCATTCATGAAAATTTGGGTACTTTGCATAAATCCTCTTGATTCAGTAATAAAGGAAGTTGCGGTTACGATAAGTGTTTTGAGGGTTTCTTTAAAATCCAATTTTTTTTACGGTTGTTGAAACCTAGAAGGAGGTTGATGGATAGTTTATAGAGGAGGTTTATTGTTGTTGATGCTTTAAGAAAAATTTGGATGGTTTTTACACTAAAGGCTGCATCAACATGACTCCTTGTATTTGCATTTAGCCCACTATACAAATTTTGAATTTGAACCCAATCTAGAAGACCGTCATGTGGACATCTTCTGAGCAATTCTTTAAATCTCTCGCAAGCCTCATACATTGATTCTCCATCAAATTGCACAAACATAGTGATATCATTATGCATTTTAGTAGTCTTTGAAGGAGGAAAATATTTGCCCAAGAATTTTTGTACCATCTCTTCCCATATGGTGATGGATCCTACTGGCTATGAAATTAACCAACTCTTAGCTTTATCTTTTAGAGAAAATAGGAACAACCAAAGTCTTATGGCATCATCACTAACCCCATTATGCTTTAATATGTCATATATTTCTAAAAAAATAATTATATGCAAGTTTGGATCCTCACTTGCTCCAGCAGCAAATTGTATCGCATGTTGAATCATTTGAATAATGGCAGGCTTTGTTTCAAAATTATTGGCTTGAATTGCACGCCTGTGAATGCTAGAACTTGCTCCATCAATTGTAGGTGTTGCATAGTCCCTTAATGCACGCTTTCTTCCTTGAACATTACCCTCATATCCAAGGTTTTGAGGACTTTGATTACCCTGCTAATGTTCAGCCATGTCCTCTTTATTGATAATTTCTCTTTGTGTTCTCCTTAAAATTTTGAATGTATGCTCAATTTCAGGATCTAATGGATGAAAGTCTCCCCCTCCTGATTGGGTCATAAACAGTCACCAACTTACTGTAAAAACAGAAAATATAATTAGATAAAGGAAAAAAATACCTAAATTAGTAAATGAGCTTCTAAGATTATGTATACAATCCCCGATAACGACACCAAAAACTTGATTTGAGGTAAACTTTCACCTAGCAAGTGCACTAGAATTATAGTATAGCAATATAGATATCGTTCCTACAAAGATTGATCACTAATACTCAAAATCACACCATTAACTACTACTCAAACTGTGGATTATAAAGTTATTGACTAACAATTAATAACTATCCAAAAATACTTAAAGAATTATTTAATTCACTAAAAGCATACCTTCCTCACCCCCTCTACCATGAAAAGCTCTAAAAATACTTTCTTTATATGGATTTATGTAGTTTCTTCCAGTAAAGTCAGTCATATTTTAGGTTCTAACTAACTATCTAGATGAATTTATGACATCAAACACCCAGTTTTTCAGGTCATGTATTCGATCAAAAACTATCTAAATGCATTAAAAATCAATGATACTTATGTAATATTACCACCAAAATTATCTAAGAGTATAATATTTCAGATTGTCTTTGTAATCCTAGCTATGCTTTATAAAGATCTAATAACTAATTCATTGAAGAATTCCATACATGTATCAGTTAAAGATCCATGTTTCAGGTTACTTTAGTGAATAACTTGCATAAAAACAAAGAACATATTAAAGCATAAATTCATGTGTTAAAAGATAACAATTAAACAATTAAATTATGGTAGAATAGGGTTCGGTTCAGCCGCCCTTTAGTACTAAACAGAAATTAAGTAACATGTTTGTAAACAAAAACACAACTAGTAATAAATTCAAAAAAGACATTATGAAAATAATTTAACTGAAAACCCCCGAAACTAGGATAATCCCCTCTTCCCAGCGTTCTCTCTTGAGTGCAGATTGTGTAGGTTGTGCTAGGTGTGAAATCTGATATGTGAATATCCTTTTATACTAAAAATTTTGTAATATCCTTGTCCTAGTCTGATTAGAAAGATCTTTTCTTGTTTTAGAAGAGTTTTGTATACCTATTTTGGATTCCTTTTGCATATATAATTAGTGTATGACCATATCTCTTTAATCCTTCCTATTTTTAGCTCCAAAATTCCTAAATTCCAATAAGTCTTATGCAAAATAGCATACAACTAATTAAACAACAAATTAGAAGTCTAAATTAACAAAATGGGGCACAAAGTTATGTTAGAATAGAGAAAACATACTAAATAGTACTGTAGAATTTTTAGACATTGGAAGATCATCTTCACGGTAAATATTATCCTTTGAATCAGTAAGGTAAGCCTGCTCTTTTTTTTTAATTTATTGGTAAGTGGAATCCAAAGCTCTTGGAAAGGGGGCTCATTCTTTGAACTATTTCTTATTTGTTTGTTCCACTAAATCCAATTCGACTTTGACCTACTTTGAACTTGGTTATGCCTATTGCCATTGTTGAATATCACTTTTGTAACAACCTATTATGTTTTGAATGTCACTTCAATTATCTTTCCAGGAGTAACCATTGCCTTTGGTTTACATAATTGCATCATTAGCATTATAAGATTATAGGCTTAGGTGTCAAAAGTTGCAAGTTCTCATATTGCATTAGAAACTATTGAAATGAGATGCCAAAATGGATGGAAAAAGTTACGATTAGCTTTGTATGCTCTATTTATGTACTTAACTAATCAAATCCATATGGCTAAGTGACCAATTGTCAAGAGCCATTTTCCTCTTTTCTGAATCTTTATTAAGGCTTCCTATATCTTAAAAACTTACATGGGCAAATCAATACTATTCATTGGAATCATTTTAGTATTAATATAATATACATATTAAAACTAACTCCCACTACTTGCTATGTTATTGAAAATTGCTATTTGCTTTGTAAAAACAAACTTCTATGAAAAAGTTTTACCTCTTAATCATCGAATTTCATTGCAACTTTTTAGTGAAATAACTAAGCTACCTCCACTAAAAACATCAATTCATATTACCCATTGTTTATTCTGGTATCATCTAGTCATGATTAGACATGCCTGTATTTTTTTTTTAGCCATTTATAAAAAAATCAAAATTTTCATTGTCAAGTTACTCAAATCATGTGATTGATATTATTTTCAGATCATACACCTAATAAGGAACCATTAAATTGGAACACAAGAATGAGGATTGAAGTAAGTGCAGCCAAAGGTTTGGAATATTTGCATGATAAAGAAAATCCTCCTGTTATTTATAGGGATTTCAAGTTATCTAATATATTCCTTGATGAGGGATTTTATTGCATGCCTTTGCCCCTCCACCAAGTCAACAAATGTTGGCCACTGGTTTGTTGCATGCCTTGGCCTTTCCACCAAGTCAACAATTGTTGGTTACCAACTGTTGGAAATTGTCATGGATGCATTATTTTCTTTGTGCGCATGACATTGTTGTCAATTGCTGAAATTGCACACAGATTGAAAAAATTAAGATTGAAGAATTTTTTGGACGGAAGCTTAGGATTTCAGCTATAAATAGAACACTTCGTTTAAGGCATCTGTACACCATTTTTCTTTCTTTTAAAACTATCTCTCGTAGATTTCCTTTTAGGAATTTTCTTAAAAGGCTTCTTGTGCTAGCCTTTTGTAATTATTGTATGTTCTCCACATATTAGTGAATTTGGCTCACTCTCTAGCCGTAGACGTAGGTCACATTGACCGAACCACATAAATTTTTGTCCTGCCCCATTTATTTTGCCTTTTTTTCGTTATTAAGATTTAGGCTTTTGTTCTCATATCTCCTTTTGGGTGAGTTTTTTTTGTTAAAATAGATCTTATAGATAATTTAATCTTTGGAAGAGGAGCAAAATCCCTCTAAAATGGTTGAAAACGACTTTCCTGATGGTTAGATACAGTTGGGTTGGGTTATGGATAATCCATGGGTCGTTTGACCCATTTAGAGGTTGAAGATGAATTATTTACAACTTTGCCATGACAACTTATTTACAATTCTGCCATTTCATATTATTTATAGCTTTGCCATGACAGCTTATTAACAATTCTGCCACCTCATATTATTTACAGCTTTGTCATGACAATTTATTTACAATTCTGTCATCTCATATTAGTTACAGCTTTGCCATGACAGCTTATTTACAGTTTGGCCATCTTAAGTGATTTACAATTTTGCCATTAATAATAATAATGACAATGTTAAAATATGTATATACATTGTTAAATATTAAAATTGTGATTTCATTATTTTAGGGATTTTTAAGCATGATTTATTTATAATTCAATTATATATTTTATCCAATTACATGATATCTTAGCCATATTTTGAATAACTTTATGTACTTTTTGACTAGTTATCTTTTATTTGATATAAAAATTTGTTATATTTTATCATGTTTTGGATATAATGAAATATTTTATGCTTATGAACTTGCCTCTCGTAAGTCTAGGCATTCAAATATTTTTGTAGATATATATATTTTAAGTTTATCAATTTTTACTAAGATCCATACAAGCAACGAAGTTATCCTATCGATAAATTCATTGTTTGGTAGGATGCTTAGATTAGCGAAGAGAATATATTGAATGTTATGAATTAGCACAATTTTACTATCCTAGCGATAGTCGATTGATGCATTTAGTTGTGAAATGTATTGCTCTTGCTTGTGAATGAGTCTATTTTTAATTCTCAATGGACTTTAGTATTCTATGATCACTTTTGTGGATCATTTTGAGAAAGTTGGAGAAAGAGCAAATAGCATGATCCTATGTTACATGCATATTAATGTTGCTCTTATGGTTTTTTCTTTAGCTTTAAGTAGTCCTCAATTCTCTGCCATTTTGAGGCTTAATGGGACTAATCACAAACAATGAGTTGAATCTCTCATAATGAACTTAACTACTATGAAATTGGATATGGCTTTGAGAAAAGACTCTCTTCCTAAACCTGATAATAAGTCTTCTATTAATGATAAGAAGCTTTATGATGAATGGGAGTACTCGAATCAGTGTTGTTTGATGATCATAAGGTATCATATGGAGGACTCTATACGTGATAGCATTCCAAAAATTGAGAATTCCAAAGAATTTCTTGAGGCCATCAACAAGAAATACAAGAAGTTCTCCAAGAATGAAAAGAATGAACTCTTGAGCACTTTACATTCCACGATTTATGATTGTGTTAGTGGAATTAGAGAGCATATTGACAAAATTGTGGCTTGTTATCATAAGATTAAGGCAATCAGTATGGAGCTCGATGAGGAATATATTGTGTGGTTTATCATGAGGTCTCTTCCATCTTAGTTTGATTCCATTAGGTCAAGCTACAATGCTCAGAAAGAGCAATGGACCATAGAGGAGATGACTACTATTCTTGCAAAGAAGGAGGATGACATGAAAAAGAGAAGGGCAAGAAGTGTGGCAATGGTTACAAAACAAAATTGCAATTGCCAAAAAAGGAAGTTTCTACCAAAGAATATCAATAACAATAAGCCTTTCAAGAAACAAAATGCAAGTAACAAAGGGAATGGACAAGGAGCAATCTTAGCTTCAAATGTTTCCAAGATTGAGGGTTTCAAAGGAAAATGCAATTACTGCAAGAAGTTTGGGCACAAGAAGACAGATTACAAGATGCTTAAGGCTAAATTGGAAAAGAAAGGTAATATTTTAGTAATGGTTTGCTTGGAATGCAATATCGTTGATGTACCTTCTAATACTTTATGGTTAGAAACTGGTGCTACAATTCATGTTACCAATTCTTTGCAAAAGATGACAAACAAAAGGAAACCAAGTAGTGTGGAGCAGTATGTATAATAGGAGACGATACAAGAACCAAAGTTGATTTTTTGGGGATAGTCAAGTTACAACTTACCATAGGCCATTTTTTGGAGTTATATGAAGTTGCTTACATACCTTCAATTAGGAGCAATTTAGTTTCAATATCTATTTTAGATAGAACTGGTTATAGTTTTCATTTTTGGATCTGGAAAAGTGACTCTGTACCGCGACTCTACTTTGGTTGGAAATGGATTTTTGTAATCTTTTCAAGCTTGATTTGGTAGATGTGTCTCTTCTTATTACTTCTTCTTCTGCTATTAATACTGTTGCTACCATAAAAAGGTTGAGGTTGAATGAAAAATCTTCTATTTTATGGCACAAGTGATTAGGCCATATTTCCAGGCAAAAAATGGAAAGATTGATGAAGGATGGGATTTTACAGGACCTTGATTTCTCAAATTTTGGTACTTGTGTTGATTGCATAAAAGGAAAGTTAACTGCGAAGGTTAGAAAAACAAAAGTTGATAGGTGCGAAGAACTACTTTGGTTAATTCATATTGATATTTGTGGGCCTTTTACACCTCTAGCTATGGGTGGTTACAAATATTTTATCATCTTCATTGATGATTTTTCCCATTATGGTTTTGTTGAACTCATTTGTGAGAAGTCTGATTCTTTATAAGCCTTTAAAGCATTTAAAGCAAAAGTGGAACTTTAATAAGGGAAAAAGATCAAAGCAGTTCATGCTAATAGAGGTGGTGAGTATTATGGTAGATAGGATGAGATAGGATGTAATCCTGGACCTTTTGCAAGATACTTACAAGATTGTACCAGGCATTATGTATTGATACTCGATACATAATGCCTGGTACACCTCAACAAAATGGATTTACAGAAAGGAGAAATCACACACTTCTTAACATGGTACGATGTATGTTAGTAAACTCTTCCTTGCTAGAGTAGCTATGGGGTGATGCTTTGAAAACTATAGCTTATATTTTGAATCAAGTGCCGAGTAAATCTGCTCATAAGATTCCTTATGAGTTGTGATCACGAAAGAAACTGACTTTGCATCATTTTCATGTTTGGGGTTGTAAAGCATAAGTGAGTCTAAGAAACTTGATCTTAAGACTAACAGTGGATACTTTATTGGTTATTATGTAGGATCACGGGGCTCTAGATTCTATTGTCCATCTCATACCACCAAGGTCATTGAATCAGATTGTGCTGTTTATTTTGAGGATGATATTGAAATAAGTCAGGGGGTTTAAAGAAATTGTGTTTAAATAACACCCAATCATTATTCCTGTGCCTATCACTTCCACCCCAATAATTAGTCTTATGGTTGTTTAAGATTCAATAGCCATTTAAGATGATCCTATGGAGCATGTAGCATAAGAGGCTCTAGTTATTTCCACTAAAAATGTGTCTTTGCAGAGATCAGAAAGGGTTCGCAGACCTGTAATATCAAGTGATTATTTAGTATACTTACAAGAACATGAGTTTGATATAGGTGAGTTTTTAGATCCAACTACCTACAAAGAAGTCATCTCTAGTTCTCAGTCTAAATTTTGGATGGATGCTATGAATGATGAGATGGATTCTATGTCACTAAATAAAGTGTGGAGTTTGGTAGAATTACCAAAAGGTTGGAAGCCTATTGGATGCAAATGGGTGTTTAAAACAAGTGTGATGCCAAAGGTTAAGTTGAGAGATATAAAGCGAGGCTATTAGCCAAACGCTATAGTCGACAAGAAGGTATTGATTACACAGAGACCTTCTCTCCTGTTTCTACTAAAGATTCTTTACGGATTATTATGGAAATTGTGGCTTATTTTGATATTAAACTTCATCAAATGGATGTGAAAATAACTTTCTTAAATAGAGAATTAAGAGAAGATGTTTACATGACTCAAGCCACTAGTTTTGAGGTTGTTGGGAAAGAAAACATGGTTTGTAAGCTCCAAAAGTCAATATATAGGTTGAAACAAGCTGCAAGGCAATGGTACATCAAGTTTGATGAAATTGTTGCTGGTAACAGTTTCAAAGAAAATATTGTTGGTCAATGTATTTATATGAATATCAATGGGAGTAAGTACATATTTCTGGTTTTATATGTTGATCACATCTTGCTCACTACTAATGACACTGACATGTTGATTGAGACAAAACAATTATTATTTGATCATTTTGATATAAAGGATCTTAGTGAGGCATCATATGTTTTGGTTTTGGGTATATAGATTCTTCGTGAAAGAGCAAATGGTGTTCTCATATTATCTCAAAGCACTTACATTGATCGTATTTTGAAAAGGTTTAATATGCAATCATGTTCTTCTGTAAAGGCTCCAATTATGAAGGGTGATAAGGTCTCTAAGGCCCAATGTCCTTTAAATGATATTGAGAGAGATCAAATAAAAACAGGCCCTTATGCTTCAGTTGTTGGCAGCTTGATGTATGTTCAAGTATGCACACGTTCTGATATTGCCTTTGTTGTAGGTGTCCTTAGTAGATACTTGAGCAATCCTGCAAAAAGTCACTGGAAAGCAGCTAAAAAGGTCTTGAGGTATCTTTAGGGTACCAAGGATCTTATGTTGGCATATCGGAACACCAATACTCTTTAAGTAGTCGGCTTCAGTGATTCTAATTATGCAGGTTGTGTGGATGATAAGAAATCCACTTCTGGATACATTTTTATGATGGCAGAAGGAGCTGTTTCGTGGAAAAGTGTCAAACAGACACTTGCAACTTTTTCGACCATAGAGGCAGAGTATGTGGCATGTTATGAGACTACTTGTCATGCAATATGGTTGCAAAACTTTATTTCAGCATTAGGAGTTGTGGACTCCATATCAAGGCTGCTGAAATTATATTGTGACCATTTTGCAGCTGTATCTTTCTCTCAAAATACTAGGAGTGATAGTTATGATTTGCATGATGCTTTAGTCAATTTGTTAAGTATTTATTGTTAATTTGAGTGTTTAGTGTGTATTTATGTTTTAATTATGTTAGTTTATGTGTTTAAGTGTTTTATGGGTTAGTATGAGTCTTTGAGCTTAAATGTTATATTTTTGAGGTACCTTGATATGTTTGTTAGTGTTTCAGGGTAAACGGAAAAGAACGAAGAAGTTTCAGGCCAAAAATATGGGCCACAATCATGACAAAAGGAGACGAGCTGACAGAACCCAGGCCATGATCGTGCACTTTGGGCTACAATCGTGACAGAGAGCTCTGTTCCAGGCCACGATCGTGCACTTTGGGCCACAATTGTGACAGAGAAGGTTAGGTGCTAACCACGATCATGGCAGGTAGGGCCACGATCGTGACCTGCATCAGGTTGACACAAAAAACTCGAGTTTGCAAGACTTTTCAGACCGTTTTAACCCCGAATCAACCCTAGGGCTTCCAAAGTATAAATACATAATTAAGGGATAGATGAAGTAGTCTAGAAAGAGTCTTTTGCATCAGCCAAAATTTGAAACCCTAGAGAGTTTATCGAGAGATTGAGGAAGGAGACGAAGGCAGAGAGACACGGAGAAGAAGCTTGACGTGAAGTGCTTCCCGGAACTGGAGGTTTCTGGCCGTCACTGCCTCTGCTATTCCGTTCTTGACATATTTTCTGGTTATTTCAATTTTATTGATGTGTAAAGTTGATATAGTTGTTGAGAATAGGTTGTGTTGAACGTTGAGTTTTTGTCTGTACTCACCTTTGGGATTTTTGTTAATAATATTAATGAATTTTGATTTATTGTGTTTTTATTAAATTAATTGTGATTCAATTATGTTCTTAATAATTCGGTAACAAACTGAGAGGGTGAACTACGTGAATATCACCAAATTCGGCTAATGAGAGTTAGGTAGTTTGATAGGTAAAGAATTGAACCAAACCGTTAAATTTGTGTAGTGAGAGATCGTGCATAAGATTTCGGTACGTTTTTAGACAATTTCAGAACTAATTTAGGTTTTGGTTCAAATGTGAATCGAGAGATTACAATTCCATAATTTGAATTAGGGATTATAAATTAGGTTAAAGATTATAAATCGAGAGAGAGTAATCCACCCTACAACCATCTAGACTCAGTAATTCGAATATTTGCATAATTAATTAGAGTTTCATTAAGGTTGGATAAAAGCCCCTTTCTCTCAATTGGTAGTTCCTAGGTTGATTTTTGATTGGTTTATGCAACTGATATCCTGTTTATATTTTTGAACTTTAATTCTTGTAATTGAATGGTTGATTGGTTAATTTTCTGCATTAGTTGTTTATTTTGAATTATTACGATTTAGTTCAACCTTAGATTTAAGATTAGATCAACCCTCCTCGTGGGATCAATACCTTAGGTACTATGCGAACGACCTGCGCATTTACCGAAATATCGAGGTTTAAAAAATTAAAACTTTTTCATAGTGTAACACCCCGACCAAGTTTTTGGCGCCGTTGTTGAGGAGGCGATTAGT
The DNA here is from genome assembly GCA_027563885.1 of Erythroxylum longipes. Lineage (NCBI taxonomy): Eukaryota > Viridiplantae > Streptophyta > Magnoliopsida > Malpighiales > Erythroxylaceae > Erythroxylum > Erythroxylum longipes. Next base: position 7,554,235 of record JAOQMS010000001.1, on the reverse strand, counting down.
TTAGTTCTTTAGTCTAAGGTTTTTTTCACTATATTTTGTGTTCAAAAAAAGAAAAAAAATAGGCGCAAGGTAAAGACACGTCAAGACATCTCAGAGTGAGAATGAGACATGTGAAGAATTGAATGCAAAGAAGAGATAAAAAGAACGATCGTGGAGGATGAATATTATAGTGAGCAAGGGATGTTTGCGGAATTCAATGAGCCCCAATTTGGTTGGGGAAATCATCATCCTTATATGGACCCGTACACTCTGGGGTGGCAGAACCACCACGATTTCTATTGGTCCAACAATGCAAGTACTCACATGGGACATCAAGCCCTATTTGAATTTCAATGTGATGAACCTAGTTCATGGGATTCCAGCTGGACAAAATCATAGATAAGCTCATGGATATGGAAGAGAACTAGAAGAGATTGGACGAGAAGTTTAAACAAGTAGCAGAAGATCATGGATCTTCTATTCACAATCTAGAGGTTCGAATAGGTCAGCTTTCCAGGGAATTTTGTAAGCAAAGTGTGTAAAATTGTCTGCGCAGCATGAATGTAAATTCAATAGAGCCATGTTAGACTCTCACACTTAGGAATAGGGTAGAGCTAGAAGAAATAGTGAGAAATCAAGCTAAACCTGACCTTAGAAAAGACCAAGAAATCAAAGAAGAGATTGAAGAAAAGAACCCTCCCTTTTATTCACTAGTTCTTGATATACCATTTATGACCATCGAAAAATCTTGGGGAGATGTTCAGAAAAAAGAACTCTATCTTTTGGATTGATGATGATCAAATGACATTCAACATGAATGATGTAATTAAGAAACCAAAGGTTAGTAGCTCATTCAAGATAATTGATGTGTTCAAATCTTCTGAAGAATAAGAGGACAAGGAACAAATGACAATAGCATCAAGTTTGAAGAAAGTATGCAAGTCTCTGTTCGGGAAGCAGAAGAAGCTGAGGAAACAAAGGTGATTAAGGAAGAAGTAGAGCAATTCACCTTCATACAGGACAAAGTGTTGGATTCGATGGAAAATTCAGGGAGTTTCGTTATTCCTTATTTTATTGACAGTTTGTTAACAGGAAGGACATTGATGAAATTAATTGGTTTTCTCAACCTTATTAATATTGTCTTTCTAATCATTTTGCAATTTATAGCTTACTCAGAGTTTACAAAATTGATGTTGAACGAAAAAGGTAGAAGCAAGCCGCTCATAATTGATCTTGACTGAGTTTTAAAGGATGAAGGTCAAGCTAATGACCATAAATTAGCACTTTTAGTAGTTAGATTTAAATTGTTATGTAGTTAGGCTTGTTTTAAATTCTTAAATAAGTTTTGAATGATTTGGAATGGTTTGGATTGCTAATTCTTTTTCTCTCTTAACTCACTTATAAGATAGGGAAACACTCTCGATGTCAAGCAGATTTGGTCTTAACATTATCGCCATCACTACCTCTATCACCATAAACAGTTTCCTGTTCTAACCCTTTTCTTTTCATTTTTTTAGTATTTTATTCTTATGTTTTTTCGTATATTGTGTTTTATTTCCCCTGGTGTGTTTATATACCTTTCTCACATTGAAGACAATATGTTGTTCAAGTGTGGGGAGGGTTATGTGTTTTTACTTTTTAATGTGCATTTTGCATATTGTATGATAGTTATTAGGTTACATCGTGTAAACTGTATGAATATGTCAATGGCTTAGATAGAGCAAAAATTATTTAATTTTGAACATGGCCTATTAGGTTGTAAATAATCATTAGCTCTCAAAATTAGTGAATTAGGAGTATTTGGATAAATATACAACTTAATTAGGATTTAGTGTAAATTAGCACCCTATAGGTTGTCACATTCATTCATAATTTGAGGCCTTTTAACTTAAATAGCTTACCTGGTATTTTTTCATGGAAATGAATAGCTTAAACAACAAGGTAGGTAATAATAAAAAAGGATTTTTTGTTAAATAAATAACTATTCTACTAGCCTTCGGGTTATGAATAGAGCTAGTAGCTAGTTGAAAGCATGATATAGCTGAGTAACCAGATCAACACGTATGACAAATGTGTGCCTTCGAGTTAAAAAGCTATAATAACGTTTCAATCAAGCTATTTAATAAAAACATTACTTAGTTGAGTAACCGGATCGACATTCATTAGCAATGTTTGCCTCTGCATAAAAAGACTAAGTGTATATTTAAGAATTAAAAAAAGTGTTTCCTTAATAAACCTACCTGACTTGTAATAAGCTTGAATTTTCATGAAAATATACTTAGGAACAGTTACAGATTCTGAAGGACCAAAGAATTATTAATGTGTGTGTGCAATTGAGAAGGGTAAATAAATTAACACTTAGATCTCGATTAATTTGTTTATTTAGTTCAAAACCCCTAGACATAGATTTTGTATCTGAATGATTAAATATAGCTTGTATGACCGTGTTTAAGATTAAATTTATTTTATGAAGTTGAAGTCATTGCCTCATTATTACATTGTGTGTTGTGTGTTGTTGTTTTGTTTGCTTGAAGACAAGCAAACGTTTAAGTTTGGGGATGTTGATAGTTGTGATTTACATGAATTTTAGGATTCAATTTGTTAAGTATTTAATGTTAATTTGAGCGTTTAGTGTGTATTTATGTTTTAATTGTGTTAGTTTATGTGTTTAAGTGTTTTTATGGGTTAGTACGAGTCTTTAAGCTTAAATGTTATATTTTTGAGGTAACTTGATGTGTTTATTAGTGTTTCAAGGTAAATAGTGAAGTTTCGAAGAGTTTCGGGTTAGAAAAATGGGCCACGATTGATGTGTTTGTTAGTGTTTCTAAGTAAATGGCGAAGAATGGAGAAGTTTCGAAGAGTTTCGGGCTAAAAAATGGGCGATCATGACAGAAAGAGACAAGCTAACAGGACCTAGGCCACGATTGTGTACTTTGGGCCACAATCATGACTGATCATGGCCTACATCGGGCTGAAACAAAAACTCGAGTTTTGCAAAACTTTTAGGACCATTTCAACCCCGAATCATCCCTAGGGCTTCTGAAGTATAAATCCATCATTAAAGGACAGATGAAGTAGTCTGGAACGAGCCTTTTGCATCAACCGAAATCTGAAACCCTAGAGAGTTTATCGGGAGATTGAAGAAGGAGACGAAGAAGGAGAGACACGGAGAAGAAGCTTGACGCGAAGTATTTCCCGGAATAGGAGATTTCCCGCCTTCGCTGGCTATGCTATTTCATTCCTGACATATTTTTCGGTTGTTTCAATTTTATTGATGTATAAAGTTGAGATAGTTGTTGAGAATATGTTGTGTTGAATGTCGAGTTTTTGTCTATACTCACCTTTGGGATTTTTGTCTTTCATATTAATGAAATTTGATTTATTGTGTTTTTATTGAATTAATTGTAATTCAATTTCTGTTCTTAATAATTCGGTAACAAACTGAGAGGGTGAATCGAGTGAATATCATTAAATTAGGCTAACGAGAGTTAGGTAGTTTAATAGGTAAAGAATTGAATCAAACCGTTAAATTTGTGTAGCAAAAGATCGTGCATAGGTTTTTGGTAGGTTTTTAGAAAATTTCAAAACTAATTTAGGTTTTAGGTCAATTGTGAATTGAGAGATCACAATTTCATAATTTGAATTAGGGATTATAAATTAGGGTTAAAGATTATAACTCGAGAGAGAGTAATCCACCTTAGGACCGTCTATACCCAGTAATTCAAATATTTGCATAATTAATTAGAGTTTCATTAAGGTTGGATAATACCCCCTTTCTCTTAATTGGTAGTTCCTAGGTTGATTTTTGATTGGGTTGTGCAATTGCTATCTTGTTTATATTTCTGAATTTTAATTCTCGTAATTGATTGGTTGATTGGTTAATTTTCTACATTAGTTGTTTATTTTAAATTATTGCGATTTAGTTCAGCCTTAGATTTAGGATTAGATTAACCCTCCTCGTGGGATTGATACCTTAGATACTACGCAAACAACCTGTGTGCTTGTGGAAATATCGAGGTTAAAAATATTAAAACTTTTTCATAGCGTAACACCCCGACCAAGGAGCACGTCTCGCTCTAAACATATTGACATTAAGTTTTATTTTGTTAAAGAGAAAGTTGTAGAGTCTCTAATTATTATTGAGTACATGCCTACAAGCAGCATGCTAGTAGACCCACTGACTAAAGGCTTACCTATTTGTATTTTTAAGGAACATGCCTCTAATATGGGACTGTTAAGAGCCTAGTTTTCTTTGTTTCAGTGGGAGTTTTCTTTATTTTATCCATGTTTTGTGAGGATTGTTTGAATTTTATATGGTACATGCATATTATGAATATATTGTCACTATTTATGACATTGTAACTTTACATTCTTGATGAGTGACAAATTGATGACATTCATTTCTGATGAATTCATATTAATGTTATTGTTATGCTTTTAGATTAATAGCATCTAATTATATACGATTCATACATCCTATTGGTGTGTTGATTGTGTATATTTGGTTTACTATGATTATGCTATCCAAGTGGGAGAATATTGAATTAATTGTTAGGGACTAGCATAATCTTATTACAATTATATCTTTGGTATGTGTTTGCATCATTTGAGGCATTTATGGGATGGACATTATATTACTAATCTTACCATGGGCCCTTGGATCCATTCATTAATTTCACCTAAGCCTACCCATTAGGTTTATTGTCCACTACAATGTGTTTTGCTTTAACCTAATTGAGGCATTCTTAAAGGTGGTCTTCTAGCTTTTGGGGTTTTTTTATGGTATTGTAGTAGTGTGTGTAAGAAATTGGTGAGTTGAATTCAACAAAACCAGGTATTCTATTTTCTATTGTGTTTGGATTTTGTGTGGCAGAGAACCATAGTTTCCAGTCAACTCTCAACATCTTTAACAGGTAATTTTTCAATTATATCGTTTATACATGCTTCAAATCTATAGAATTTGGTTACTATCTTTGTTAAAATTTTCATCAATTTAGACCAATAATCACCCAACCATTTATTGTTCAAATTTACCTATTCAAATAAGGCTTAGAAGAAAATGCATCAAAGGTATGATATAAGGAACCTAGCAAGTGTATGGTGTGATATTATAGAATAGAGCAACAGGAATAAGATATAGAACAAAAGAAAGCACATGGATATACTAGATCTAACTTTCTTACCTGGTGACAAGTCGGTGGGATGAGAGAAACAATTGATTAAGCTAGAAGTAATAAGCTCTTCATTGATGAGTTATTGGAAAAAAATCAAAATGAACTTGTGGATTTACAAAAGCAAAATGTCACTTAATACTCAAAACAAGGACACATAGGTCATTGTTTAAAGTTACATTTATTCTGCTTCTATTTTTGGTTAACTAGTTATCAAAACTGAGAATGAAGCACTAAATGCTTCTTGCAATTCTACCATGCCCTGAATAGCTTAATAGATTTAATTTTGTTCTTCAAAAAAAATTTCACTCTTTGTTTGTCCAATAGCACTTTTGTCTTCTTTTATATGGTAATTGTTGAACCAAAGTAGGTTTTAATTAATGTTTTGATGATTAAAAATATAATTATTATTAATAAGTCTATTATTCTTCTGATGAAAAATAATATAAGAATAAAATGAAGTCATAAATTTAAGAAGATAGTTATGAAATTGACAAAGAGAAGTTAAGATGAGCATGGATTTGGTACTTTAATTTCTAACTTTGAATTTTTAACAATTTATTATGAATATCAAATGAACCAAAAGTATGTTACATTTCCTAAATATGCTTAAGATTGCAAAAGGATTCCTTAAGAAATAACCAAGTTTGTTCTTGTTATTTTATTATAACTATTTCTAAAAATATTATTTTGACATCTTATTTAGATTTAAATGAATTTATATTTATTGTTAGGAATAAAACTTTAATTTACTTGAAATTAATTATAAAGATTAAAAAAATTATAATTAAATGTGAGATTTTATAAGTTTATTTAAAACTTAATTGAAATTAAAATACAATTTCAATTAAATTATTAAAATATCTAAAACATATTAGATTAAAGCTCTTAAAAAATCTAACAATCGAACAAATACTAGAAGCTAAAGACTTGTAAGATTACAATTGTTAAGACAAACCAATTTAAAAACGATTCAAAAGATATAATAAAAATATGATCAAGTCTTAGAAATAAAATGGAAATTATAATTTTTATTTTATTATAAATTATTCATTAATAATCTTATAAAATTTTAATAATTTTAACTTCTAAAAAATCAATTAAAAATTTTCACAAAAAATAATACAAAATAATTTCATAATTATTTCAGGTAATGTACCCAAGGAAACAGAGTGGCAGAAATCTTTAAAGCCATCCGTGTAAAACAGTCCCCGATGGCCGAGAATTGTTTTCACACAAATTATCACCTGCTTTCCATGAATGAGCTTTAAAGCTATCAGTGTAAAACAGCCGTTAATGGCTGAGGATTTCACCCAAATTATCACTTGCTTTCCATTAACGAGGAATCGGCTGCTTGAACTTACTAATATTGAAATCAAAGGTTGTATACATGAATCAAAACCCAAACAACCAATACAAAAACAGAAATAAATGTAATATTTTATTTGTTAAATCCTCCGCAACTATGAGTAGCACTCGGATTCCTCTTCTTTCTCCTCAGCTTGTCGCACACAAAGGCCCTCTCCAGCAGCTCAACTCTGTGAGAAAGCGAGCTAAGTAACCGCGTCTGCTCCTCATTCCTTGCAAACAACTCTGTCATCAACCCCATCATCTTCTCATTCTCCTCCACCATCTTCTCCAGCAACCCTCTCTTCTCCAAACTCACCTCTTTTTGTTTCATTCTGTTTGCACACAAATCAGCCTGAACCTCACTAGTTCCCACGCTCTCCTCACCCTCCTCTCCGCATCTTACACCTTCCTCAACACCCTTCTTATCTTCCGCTTCTACGTTCCCCTCATTCTCATCACACTCCTCCCCCGTTTGTGTCTTCAAGACATTCTCCCCACATTCTTCCACAACCTCATCAATCCTCTTATCTTCCGCTTCTACAACCCCATCAACGGTGTCTACGCTTCCCTGATTTCCATCAGCACCCAATTCACAATCTTTCGAAACTTCCTCAACAACTTCTTCATCACCCGACTTATCCACCGTCTGATCCTCGTCCGTTCTACAGCATCCATTAACAATTGCATCAACAGTCTCCTGCAACGCAATCGCCTTCTTAATCACCTTTCTCCTGCACTCCCTCACACCACAATCCACTCCTCTAACACAATCTAACTTCAATAGCAAATTCATCAAGGTCTCCATAACCCTCAACCTCTCTTTAGAATCTTCACGAATCGATTGAACATTCTCCTTTAAAATCTTCTCCACCTCGTCGATGTCTCTCTTAATCCCCAAAATCTTCTTCACGCTCTTCCTCACCAGATACCCGCGGAACACCTTCTGGATCTTGACTGCTTGATCCGACCTACTCCGCTCGAACACAACGTACTGGACCGGGATTGACACCACCTTCTTCTTCTGAACCGGCGACGTGTGTAGGCTGTGGTAGTTGTAAGGGTGGCTCCAGCATCTCCGGTGAAACGGACCATCCATATTCAATTTGGCTCTCGAAGATTATATTATAACTATTACAGAATCCTATTTGTTGCTCGATGGGAGAAGAGAAGCGCTGCGTTGGAGTATATATGCAGAACCAAAGAAGGCGTTGCGAGATGAAGCTGGTAAGTTCCAGAAGCTTCAGATATTGTGGAGAAGAGTTTCAGAACAGAGTTCTAGATGTCCGTCGAAGCTTCTGCTGAGTCCGTTACCTAGGTCCTTACGAAATAACTTTCAACTAAACTTTGTTTCACAAAAAAAAACAAACTATATATTATAATATAATATTTTAGAAATACAGGAAAGGAAAAGATGTTTCCGTACACTTAATAGAAACAAATACAAAATAAAGTAAATGAGATTAGAAGGAAGACATTTTTTAATTTTGTTTCATAAATAAATTCTTTTTTTTTAAACGCAGTTCTTAAGACATTTTTAATTTTGTTTCATAAATAAATTCTTTTTAAAAAATGCAGCTCTTAATCAAAGTGTTGGTTACTCTGTAATACTTGAATTTGGTGTCTTTTTTGCTATTTTCACTTCTTTCCACACTGATCACCGTGATACTCAATAACAAGCTCTATTCTTCCAGGTGCTTTGTTCCCTCTCCTTACTAGAGTTCTGCCACCTTTATTCTTGCTTCTTTTTCTTTCATTGTCCATTTTATTCCTCCTTCCAGGCTTCTTCATATCTGAGCCTTCTTCTCTTTCCACCATAATCTCCTTTCTTCACCCCAAAATACTTTTTGTGTTCCCTACAACCGATCCTTCTCCTTCAGATATAGTGTTTTTGGCTTCCTTCTTCATTTCCTCTATTCTAAGGGCAGTTTGGTCCTTCTTTACTGTCCTCTTTCCTGCTTTTCCACTATTTCATCTTTTTAGATTCTATAATCTGCTCAAGCCTTTCTGACACTTTTTTTTTTGGTCAAAACTAACTCTCTGATCCTCAGAAATGTTAGTAGCTCCTCTATCATTTATTGAATTTTCTCCTTTGCCCTCAAAGGATGTATAAGGTCCATTACCTTCTCCTCTAGCTGCTTATGTAGATACTCAACTAGTTAGGAAAAGTTGGAAACAAGTCATAAGGTAGGGGTATGACTTTACCTTGCATTATTGCCCTCCAAAAGAGGAAGATGGCAAAGTAGTGGTATCCCCTGAGTTGGAATTTTTTCAGGCTGGTGCAAAAACATGGGAGGCCTCTTTGATTAGTTTCTTTGGGATCGATGACCTGCATTTCTAGTAATTCAAAGATGGGCATAAGTTATATGAAAAATAGAGGGCTAATGGATGTACTTGTTGTAGAAGAAAACATGTTATTATTTACTTTTTCATCTAAAGATGTAGCTGTGAGAGTGATGGAGGAGGGACCATGGCATATTCAGAATCAACCAATATTTTTATAGACATGAAGACAATGAATTCAAGTTGAATCCATGAAACACTAGGTTGTTCCACTATGGGTACAGTTGTACAATGTACCACTTGAATATTGGACTACCAAAGGCCTCAGCATGATAGCAAGTTACCTTGGCACTCCTCTTTGTATGGATGAAAATATAGCTTAAAAGAGGAGTAGGTTATGCAAGGATGTGCAGCAATATGAAATCTATCTAAAATCTTCCTGAGAGTATAACAGTTATGAGATTAGGAGAAAAAGGCTCTTTGTTTGAAAACAATGTCTATGTTAATTATCAATGGAAGCCATCTATGAAATCCTAAGGGAAAATTTGGGTTCTTACAATGAAGGTGTTTCTAATAGATGATTATGAGGAGCTTATAGGAGTGGAGGAACATGAAGGCTAACAGAAGGTGTTTCTAATAGATGATTATGAGGAGCTTATAGGAGTGGAGGAACATGAAGGCTAGCAGAATATTCAGAAGGAAGTCTCTCCAAAGATTGAGCAAGAGGTCCATATTGAACCCGAAAATAATGCAAAGAATTCACTCATATCAATTCCTAAGACACAGATGGATATCCCACCTGATAATGGGGAAAAATACAAGCGAATGAGCAAAGAAACTCCCCTTCCATGCTTACCAGAAGTGAATCTAGTGACACTTTCATCTATAATGGGGGAAGATCTGGGTTCTTCCTTTGAGATTGTGGTAACTAGGAGAGCTAGTAGGGGTAAGAAGAAAGGCTCCAAATCTATTACATCCTTTTAATGGTTTGGTGTACATGGAATGTTAAAGGTATAAGCTGCCTAAAGAAGCTTTTAGCTTTAAGGGGTTTTGTCAATCAAGAGAATCCATGTTTATTTGCTCTTTTGGAAACCAAGATTAAGGTAGGTAATCTTATGAAATTTAATAAATTGGGTAGTAGGTGTAAGTTTGTTGCAAATCACCGAAAACATGTTTTGGAAGAATAATTATTGGTTTTAATCAAGATTTTGTGGAAGTAGAGGTGCAGGAAGAGGAAATGGGGGCTATGCATATGGAATGTTATTTCAAAATTGAGGATGTGTGTGTGTTCTCTTCTATTATGTATGGCTCAAATTTTGCATTCCAAAGGAAGGAGTTATGGAGGAGTTTGGTGGATTTTCAAAAGAGAGCAGTTGGCCCTTGGGTTATCAGTACGATTTCAAATCTACTTTGTATAGAACAGAAGCTGAAGGAAATGCTTTCTTAAGAAATTATATGTCATATTTTAAGGAATGTGTGGAGAATATAGGCCTTATTGATCCTAAACATTAGGGTCATGCATATACTTGGTGTAATAAGCAAGCGAAGGAATGGTCTTTATGGAAAAATGTGGATAGTGTTTGTAAATTAAAGTTGGTTGTAGAAATTTCCTATAAGTTCTACATCATTCCTAGATCCTTTTTTCTCAGATCATTCTCCTAACAGGATTGAGGGTATGTTCCAGAAACTAAAAGCTAAATATCCATTTACATTTAACAATTTTTTGGCAAATATGGAAGGCTTTCAGAAGGTTATGTAAATAGGAATGAGGAAGGCACTGTATGATACTAAACAATATATTTGTGTTCAGAGACTCAAAGCAATTAAGGATGAACTAAAAAAACTGAATGCTACAAGGGGTTGCTCCATGGTTGAAGCTATTGAAAAAACTAATAATGATCTTACTATAACTTAAGTGCAGCTTCTAAATAATCTGGGAGACCCTCAACTATTGTCACTTGAGAAGGAGAAACTTAACCATTATCTCTTGACTATTCAAAATCATGAAAGATTAATAAAGCAAAGAGTAAGGGTTAAACAGTTGCAGGAAGGTGATAAATGCACTAAGTTTAAATAGTTGCAGGAAGGTGATAGATGCACTAAGTTTAAAAAGTTGCAGGAAGGTGATAAATGCACTGAGTTCTTCTTCAATTCAATAGTGGGGAGAAGGAATAACAATAGAATAGCTGTCATTCAAGTTATGGATGGTAGAAGTCTCAATCGGTCGGATCTGATCTATGCAGAGGCTTTTTTTCATTAACAAGTTAATCAGTGTTAAGGATATTATGGAGCTAGAGGTTAAATGTAGAGTTGGGAATGGGCAGAAAGCTCATTTTTGGTTTAATAATTGGACACGTCATGGTCCAATGAGTCGGGTTCCTAATGCAGTCCAATGGTGGAGTCATATTCCACTTAATGCTAAGGTGTGTGTTGTTATACCTGATAACGGGTAGACTGATGTTCCAAGATAGATAATTAATCTCATTCCTTTGTGTACTCCTAATTGCAGGACTCAAGATAAATTCTCTTGGTTAAACTAACCCTATAATTTCTTTTCGAATAAGGTATGTAGGGAGCGGTTAGCTCAGGAGCAATCCTCTGTTGATTAGTACTCTATTTTATGCACAAGTCCCTAAGACCCAAGTCTTCTTACTTATTATGGTTGGCAATTTTAAGCAAAATGGCCACCATAAATAGATTACACTTTCTAAATCTGGACAACATTTATGTCCTATGTAGGAATAATCAGGAAATTAGAGATCATCTTTTTTTTCCAATGCCTTTTTGATATAAACATTTGGGAGAAAATTAAAGTGTTATTGGAGATTGGATGGTTTTCTGCTTACTTTCATAGTGGAAAACCTAAGGGCTTTGAACAATGTCCCAAAAGGGGATAGGGTAGTATTCATCATCTCATTGGTTTCTACCCTAAAGGAGGTTTGGAAGGAGAGAAAATTGCGAATCTTCACAGATAAAATACGATCAGATGTAGAGGTATTAAACTCTCCAATCATGAGGATTAGAAAGATGTTATTTCTTTCAAAAGAATTGCCTAAGTGTAGTGAACATATAGTCAGATTGTGGAATTTGGGTAAGCCATAACTACATGCATTACGAAGGAAAATAAGGGGTAATTTTTAAACTCTTACTGATGCTATTGGAGGAACTAAAACCATGTATGTTCACATTTCTAATAGATGCCTTGATGCTCTCAGCGCTATTAACTTTGTTGTGTAGGTTGAGGAAGGGAGTTAGAAGAGGTTAAATAAAGTAAACAAATTAGATATCTCTAATTGTACTATGATTATAGATCAGTTAGAAGAATAAGGCTCCTACCTCTTAACAGGGACTCTGCTATGTTTACTAGTCACGAAGAGGAAGGAAAATGAGATCGCCAAGCCCTAAATAGAGCGATAAATTGTTAGTAAGAATAGATAAGGATGGGGTATGTAGGATTCATTAGCTTACTATAGTCGAGTAGCTGGAGGAAGAAGATCGCGTCTAATTAGAAGGTTCCTGAGTCTCCTTTTTTCAAAGGAATTTTGTTTTACTTGATTTGGGAATCAGGGGTAGCCTAAGAATATTACATATGTTGTTTGAACACTGTTGTTTCGTCTTTTTGTTGTTTTATTTATCTCTACGATGTCATTGTGGAGTTGTTTCTTATAATGTATAAGTTTCTCCTATTTTTAAGAGTAACTGAATGTTTTTATGTACATTTTTCTATCTATTAATTATAAATTTAATTTTTCAAAAAAAATTAATGATTTTTTAATAATTTTCCTTTTTAATTTTTTAACTTTTAACTTTTAATTTATTTTTAAAATAATTTTTATTTTTGAACTAGAGGACGTAACAATCCATTAGTATTGTGTATTGGTAATTCAAAACGCCTTCTTGTATTGCTCCTTTGGGTCAATACCCACTTGCCAAAAACCCGCTTTTAGATTAAACTTTGAAAATATAACGACTTCCTTGGGGAATGTATTTTAGTTAACAAAAGACTAAAAAAGGTATGTTTTCCAAAAATGCAACATGTACACTTTGATGATATTATCATAATATAGGGGTAAAAAAATCTTTTTGAATTCTAAGCTCTTTTAAGGTTAAAGGGCGCAAATAAGTCTATTTTTAAAGTAGAGAAGGAAGTAACATACCAAGGGATAAAACATATGGGGTAAATGTATCTTAGCCTAAAATAAACGAGACTGGAAGGAAGAATATGGGAATTAGCTCACATTCTTATAAGCTTGTGTTATTTTCTCTCGAAAAGCCAAAATAAAGTAAAGGAGTCTCTCTATCTTGCTCCGACTAAAAAACATCTAATAAATTGGATGGTAATTACTCTAAACTTCAACTATCGGTTTTATTTAACTCTTTTTCTTGTTCGAGTAGTCTGATTTAGTTTGTATAAAGTTTAAAAAAAATTCAGAAAATACATGCAAGGCACCTTAAATTCCATCATTTACTATTGACCACATATCTTTCTTTCTTTTTTGTGGCTATAAATACTTAAAATATCATATCAGATATGAACTACTAGTCGACCTTTTCATTGTTATGCTTATTCAAGGTCGTTTCTAACATTTTATAAGCTTTAGGTGAAGCGAAAAAAAGGCCCAATCAATGGATAGTATATAAATATATACATTTTAAAAGCATACTTTTATTATTTAAATTTAATATCCATATTAATTTATAAGTTTACATACTCAACAAAAAATGATCATAACATCTGTTAACGAAAATAGCAGTGATAATTAAAATTGGAATAACTTATCTGAATAAAGGCGTCGTGAAAAATTACTGCTCTAAGTTAGAAATTCTCCCTTTTCGGTGTAATAAGACAACGAGATCTGACCCCAGGGTTAACGCCTTCTCCACCAACTTTGGTGCACTCCAAAAGATGAAGTAGGAAATGCTTCCAAGAATTAAGGTGAAGAACCAAGAAGAGAGCAGATTTGAAAAAGATGGGTGTGTGTTATGATTTATCTTCGTATACGAGAGATAACTTAGAAAAGGATGGCTTTAAGAAAATTTTGTAGAGAGAAAAACATGAGAAAGTAAGAGAGTTTAGTGTTATATGTCTATCTCTTATCAAAAAAACCAACACATAATGGGTATGTATATATATACTGAAAAATAAGAATGTTGGGTGTAATAATAGTGGCAATTAAGAAACATGAATGCAAGGAACGTTATTAACGCTATGGTAATAAAAGGTAATACAAACATTGGACGTTGCATGAAAACATTAGAAACTGAAAAACAAGAAACATATGCATTTAATCAAGTTTTGGAACAACCAAAACACCAATAATCCCTTACTTGGTCCAAAACTTAAGAAACAAACTGTAACGGTTTAAGAGAAAAATAGGCGAACAACTAGGTGAACTAAGTCTTGAACTTGGTGTCCAAGAAATTTCAGAGGCAGAACCTGCTAGAGAAATAAACAACCTCAAAATGCCCTGATCTTATGATCGCTCTAGAGAGATAGCCTAAATACTCTCATGGGAGGGTGGCTAGCCCCCCATAATCACGTAGGTGAGTCCATCAAGTGTGTATTACTTATACCACCTAAACTTGGGCTATGGAACTCATTAAGGATTAAACAATCTAACCTTATAAAACGTAGTAAGGTCATGCTAAGGACACTATTCAACAACTGAATATATCTCAATATTATTCCACAAACAGTGTACAAATAAACTTCGTTTAATCTATTGAACTTGGTTTCGTGATATGAGTATCCATTATGAGGTTAGTACATAATTAGGCTTAACACCATCCCTTTAGTATTCTCTGAAACTAGTTTCCTACTTAAAGCTTTTGGAAATGGATCCACTAAGTTTCTCTCTGACTTGACATAGTCTAGAGAAATTACACTATTTCTAATTAAAGTACAATCAATTTTTTGTCTCAATCTGATATGTCGACTTTTCCCATTATGTGCCTTGTTCTTAGCAATAAAAAATGGTAGCTTGAGAATCACAATAAAGGAAAATAGAAGGAATTGGTTTTTCCCAAAGTGGGATATCTCCTAAGAGATTCCTTAGCCACTCAACTTCCTGTCTTGCTAGCTCTAAAGCTGGAAAATTGGCCTCCATTGTTGACCTGGCAATACATGTTTCTTGGATGATTTCGAAAACACTGCAGCTCTTGCCAAGTTAAAAACATAACCAATGGTAGAGTTTATATCGTCACTCTCCGTAACCTAGTTAGCATCAGAATACCCCTGTATTACGATGAACACCAAAAGATAATCCAAAATTCATAACACCTTTCAAATATCTCAACAAACGAATCAATGCATTCCAATGCTTTTAACTAGGATTATGAGTATACCTACTAAGTCTACTTTCACAGTATGCAATATTAAGACAAGAATAGTTCATCAAGAACATAATACTACTAAGAATTTTAGCATAGTATGCTTGGTTTACACTATCACCAAGATTTTTCTTTAAAGCAACACTAGCATCGTAGGGAGTCTTGACTGGTTCAACATCATAGTAAACAAAATTCTTCAAAAATTTCTCAACATAATGAGTTTGATTCAACCTAAAACCAAAGTCAGTTATGTTAACTTTGATTCCTAAAATAAAGTCCATATGTCCAAGATCTTTCATATCAAAGGAAAACTTCAGCAGACTTTTAATAGTATCAATGAAAGATAAGCTAGTACCAAAAATAAGCATATCATCCATATAAAGAGTCACGATCACACAACCATCGATGTCATATTTCACTTAAATGTAAGAATTAACATCACAAAAGGTGAAACCATATTTGAAAATCTCACTTTTAAATTTCTTATGCTACTGTTTGGGAGCTTGTTTGAGTCTATACAAAGACTTAACCAACTTACACACCTTTTGTTCTTGACCGAACACTCTAAACCCTTCGAGCTGGACCATATAAATTTTCTCATCAAGATTACCATTCATGAAAGCTGTCTTAACATTCATTTGGTGCTCATAAAGCTTAAATACTGAGGCAATAGCAAACAACATCCTTATAGATGCAATTTTAGTAACAGGAGAGTAAGTATCAAAAATTCCAATACTTCCTTTTGTTTAAAGCCTTTATTCCCTTGAACCTCTCAATGGTTCCTTCAAGTTCCAATTTCTTTTTGAAAATCCACTTACACTCTAAAGGCTTACAACCTCGAGGTAGATCAACTAAAACCCAATTTTTATTAGGCATGATTTACTCTAACTCACTATCTATGGCTTCCTTCCAAGAGGTAGCATGCCTCCTCATAAGTTTTGAGATCTTACTCAATAATATAAGTCACCAAAAAACTGTCATCTATCTTCTCAAGTTTTTTCACCACAAAGGAACTAATAAAGTTAGAACCAAAACTGGTGGGTACTCTAGTTCTTTTGCTTTTCCTTAGTTTAGTATTTTCCTATTCCTCTAGGAAATTGCACACTCATGTTCATAGGAAATATATCTTCGAAGAACACTGCATCTCTTGAATCCATAATTGGTCCATAAGTGTTAGATCTCTCTTCCTTAACCATAAATCTATAGGCAAAACTATTAGAGGCATATCCCACAAAATTGAATCAATGTTCTTAGGCCAAGTTTTCTTCCTCTTATGTTCAGGTAGAGTAACCTTAGCAGGATACCCCCAAACTTTCAAAAAATGCAAATTAGGTGGATAACCTTACCAAATTTCATAAGGGTTTTATTTAGTTTCTTATGAGTGACTCTATTTAGAACAGAACAAGCTGAAAGAATAGTTTCTCCCCATATAAAGTCAGGTAAACTCGAGGAAATCAATATTTCATTCATCATATCCTTAAGTGTTTGATTTTTCCTCTCAGTTATTTCACTTTATTCAGGTGTATAAGGGCTAAAAGCTGATGAATAATACCAACTTTTTCACAAAAATCAGCAAGGAAATCAGTACTATACTCACCACCTCGATCAGACCTTAATCTCTTAATTTTCCTTTCCAATTGGTTCTCTTCATCATCTTTGTATTTCATAAACATTTCCTCCACATCACTTTTATTTTTCAATAAGTAAACCTTAGAAAATTTATACCAATCATCTATAAAAGTAATATAATATCTCTTGCCTCCTTTACTCACACTATTCTTAAAATCACCCAAATCTGTGTGCACCATATCCAACAATTGTGACTCTCTCTCGGTTGCTGACTTAAAATGTTTTTGTAATTTGTGGCTAGTCCTTGTCCCTTTCAACCATTAAATGCATCCACATCCTTTTAAGACTTTCACACCCATTTTTTAGAATTTTTCCATTCAAAATGCAAGTGTGCATTATATTCAGACATCAAAGGAAGACCATGAGCTCTTATCAAAATTCACCCAACTTATAAAGAATAGGATGACTAATGAAATCGGCTAAACCATTCGTGAAGAATTTGGGTAGCAAAATGTGTTAAATTTTGGATATAAATATGAGCCATCTGCCAGTCTTTTAAATGATCCTAACATTTGAAGTTCTTCTTTCTTCTTTTACGAGCTTCTTTCCTTCCTTCTTCTTTTAGCCTAAAAATTAATCTAAGTGAGGTGCTATTCTATACATCTTTATGATAGATTTTGTATTACCTGTAAACTGATTCCACATATTAGTGAAGTTTGGTTCTACCTTCGGCCGTGGATGTAGGTCACATTGGTTGAATCAGGTAAATCCTTGTGTCCATTGCCTTATTTATCTTTCTTTTATTATTCTTAGTTATTTTCTTTTTAGGGTATTAGATACAATCTTGGTTCCATTTTCTTAACAAATTGGTATCAGAGCCATATCTCATTTCAAATATAGTAGCCACCATAACAGTAATGAAAACCTCCATTGAAAAGTTTGACCGAAATGCCAACTTCACTATGTGGCAACTCAAGATGGAAGCCATTCTTATTCAAGATGGATGTGAGTTAGCACTTAATGGAGTGAAGAACAAGGTAGCAGAAATGACAGTGCAATAATTTGCAAACCTGGATAAAAAAGCTAGATCGGGCATTATATTAAATCTCTCAAACAAGGTTTTATAAGAAGTTGCAAATTAAAAGACGACCAAAGGTATGTGGGATAGGTTAAAGTCCATGTACATAAAGAAGACAGTAGAGAATCAGCTTTATTTGAAGCAAAAGTTATACATGATAAGAATGACAAAAGATACATCGATACTCTCACATCTTGAGAGATTTGATTATATTATTATGGATTTGGAGAACATAAATGTTAAATTTAAGGATGAAGATCAAGCCATATTATTGTCATGTTCCCTTCCTTAGTCCTTTAAATATTTTCGAGATACTATGATTTATAGGAAAGAATCAATCTCATATAACAGTATAAAATCTCATATAATAGTATAAAATCTACATTAAATTCAAAAGGGTAGATTGATAGGGACATCACAGGGGAGACTAGTGGAAGTTAGGTTGATGGATTATTTGTAAGAGGTAGATTTGAAAATAGAGACTCTGAAAATAGTAGGTCCAAAGGAAGGTCAAAATCTAGATATAAAAATAAACTTTGTAATTATTGCAAAAAAAAGGGGCATATTAAGGCTGACTGCTATAAGCTGAAAAACAAAAGGAAAAATAAAAATGAGCAAAATAACAGCAATACTGTTGAAGTTAGTGTAGCTACAGATGAGAATGAGAGAACTATCTTTGTAACCACAGATATTAAAGTCAAGTCTAATAATGAATGGATTTTAGATTTGGGTTATTCTTACCACATGAGTCCTGATAGGGATTGTTTTTCCACTTATGAAACATAGGATGGTTGAATTTCTTTGTTTTTCCACTTATGAGACATGGGATGGTGGAATTGCTTTGCTGGGTAATAATGCTTTATATAAATTTGTTGGTAAAGGTATAGTCTGGATCAAGATGTATGATGACATCATCAGACCACTCATTAATGTTAAACATGTTCCAGATTTGAAGAAAAATCTTATCTCTTTAGGCACTCTTGATACTCTCGGATGCAAGTACTCAACTAAAGGTGGAGTTTTAAAATTTTCTAAGGTGCTTTTGTACTGATGAAAGCGTGCAATTATAGTAGTTTGTATATTTTGCAAGGATCTACAGTAACAGGTGCTGTAGTAGTCTGTACATCCTCAAATGTGGATATCACTAAGTTGTAGCAAATGCAGTTAGGACATATGGGTGAGAAAGGCGTAATGATGTTAAGCAAGAGAGGCCTACTTTGTGGTCAAAGTACTGGCAAGATGGACTTTTGTGATCATTGTGTATTAAGGAAGCAGAAAAGAGTCAGCTTTAATTCACCTGTAGTCCATAAAACAACAGGTGCTTTGGATTACATTCATTCTAATCTTTGGGGGCCCTTTCGTGTTCCTTCTAAAGGTGGTGCCAAGTATATGTTGACTTTTGTTGATGACTATTCAAGGAAGGTTTGGGTATATTTTCTTAAGTATAAGAATGATGTTTCCTTAACATTTAAACAATGGAAAACTATGATTGAAAAGAAGATAAGAAAACATATTAAGTGGTTATGGATAGATAATGGTTTGGAATTTTATGAAAATGAATTCAATGAATTTTCTAAGAATGAAGGAATTGCCCGACATCACACTGAAAGGATGACGCCTCAATAAAATGGTAGGGCTGAGCTGGACTCTTTTGGAAAGAGCTTAGTGTATGATCTCTAATGCTAGGTTGAAACTTGATTTATAGGCTAAAACCATTGCTACGACATGTCATATCGTCAACCGTGCTCCGTATACTGTTCTTGATTTCAAGACTCTAGAGGAAGTTTGGTCAGGTACTCCTGTTGATTACTCTAATTTAAGGATATTTGGGTATCCAGCTTATATGCATGTAAATAAGGGAAAGTTAGAGCCTAGGGTTAAGAAATGTATTTTTCTCAGTTATGTTTCAGGGTTGAAAGGATACAGATTATGGTATCCCAAATCACCTAGATTTGTAATTAGTAGAGATGTTACTTTTGATGAGTCTTGTATGTTGTATCCTAGAAAAGAGTCTTATAATCCTTGTAATTTTGAAAAGGAGGATAGTACACAGAAACAGGTAGAGTTAGAGATTGGTAATCTAGATAGATCAAGTTGATGAATAAAAGATTAATCCTACTGATGATGAACCAGTAGAAAAAGAATATTCCTTAGCCAGAGATAGACTAAGATAAGTGATTCGACCACTATAGAGGTATGCAAATTTAGTTGCATATTCTTTATCAACGATACAAGAAACAGGTGGAGACGATGAACCTATCACCTATTTAGAGGTAATTCAATGTGCTAATTTGGTTAAGGAGGTGGTAGTTGGGATCTTGTGACACCATTGAAGAGTAAGAAAATAGTTGGTTGCAAATTGGTCTGCAAAAGGAAAGATGGTACATCAAGTATTGAAGATGCAAGATATAAAGCATGACTAGTTGAAAAAGGCTACAGTTAGGTACAAGGTGCTAAATTTAATGATGTTTTCTCACTTGTTGTGAAACATTGCTCTATTCTTGTATTACTTCCATTAGTTGCCATGCTTGATATGGAATTAGAACAGCTTGATGTCAAGACAACTTTTCTACATTGCAAATTAGATGAATATATCTATATGAACAACTTAAAGGTTTTAAAGTTGAAGGTAAAGAAGACCAGGCTTGCTTGTTGAAAAAATCCTTGTACGGATTAAAGTAGTTTCCAAGATAATGTTATAAGCAGTTTGATTCATTTATGTTGGATAATGATTTCTCTAGGAGCATGTACGATAGTTGTGTCTACTTCTAGAAGCCAGATGATGATTCATTTATTTATTTATTGTTATATGTTTATGAATGCTCATTATGACTAAGAATCTTGTAGAAATTCACTAGTTAAAGGCCTTATTAAGCGATGAATTTGAAATGAAAGATTTAAGAGTAGCTAAGAAGATCCTTGGCAGGGAGATTGGAAGAGACAGAGGAGTTGGAAAATTATATTTGACCCAAGGAAGGTACCTAACGAAAGTTTTGTATGGATTTGGCATGCAAGATACCAAACCAACCAGTACTCCTCTAAGTAGCCATTTCAGGCTTTCGGCTACTCAATCACATTGTTAGAGGAAGAGGAAGATTATACGACACGTGTTCCTTATTCTAGTATCATTGGCAGTATTATGTATGCAATGGTTTGTACTAGTCCTGATATTTCCTAAGCAGTTGGTGTTGTTAGCAGGTATATGGCCAATCCAAGCAAAGAACACTGGCAGGTGGTGAAGTGGATTATTAGATACTTAAAGGGTACATCAGACACTTACTTAGAGTTTGGAAGAAGTAGTAATACTTTGATTGGTTTTTTAGATTCAAACTATGCCAATGATCTCGATAAGCGTAGGTCTCTTAAAGGCTATGTATTAAAGGTAAGCGTAGGTCTCTTAAAGGCTATGTATTGAAGGTTGTGCTATTAACTAGAAAGCTACGCTACAACATGTAGTAGCTCTTTCTATTACTAAAGCAGAATATATGGCAGTCAATGAGGCTATCAAAAAAGCTTTATGGTTAAAAGGTTTGTTCGATGAATTAACTCGACGATAAGGAGTTATTACCATTTACTGTGATAGTCAAAGTGCAATCCATTTGACTAAAGACCAGATGTATCATGAGCAGATGAATCATATTGATGTGAAGTATCACTTTATTAGAAATATTATTGTTGAGAAGAAGGTCCTTGTTTAGAAAATCAATACTAAGGACAATCATGCCAATATGTTTACAAAGGCTCTTCCAGTTTACAAGTTCAAGTAGTGCTTGGACTTGATCGGTGTTTATAGTTAGTGATATGGCCTATTGTGGCCTTATTGAAGAAGGTGGAGCATTCATTAATTATTCTGGACCAGGCCAAAGTGGAGATTTATAATGTGTGGCCAATCCTTGTCCCTTTTAACCATTAAATTCACTCACATCCTTTTAAGATTTTCACACCCCTTTTTTAGACTTTTTCCTTTGAAAATGCTAGTATACATTATATTTCAAACATCGAAGGAAGACCTTGGGCTCTTATCAAAATTTAGCCAACCTATAAAGAATAGGATGGCTAATGAAATCAGCTAAACCATACGTGAAGAATTTGGGCAGCAAAACGCATCAAATTTTGGATATAAATATGAGCCATCTGCAAGCCTTTTAAGGGATCCTAACATTTGAAGTTCTTCTTCCTTCTTTTATGAGCTTTTGTCCTTCCTTCTTCTTTTAGCCTAAAAATTAATCTAGGTAAGGTGTTATTCTATACATCTTCATGATAGATGATTTTGTATTTTCTAGAAACTCAATCCACATATTAGTGAAGTTTGGCTCCGCCTGCTACCGTGGACATAGGTACATTGATTGAACCGTGTAATCTTTGTGTCTATTGTGTTATTTATCTTTCTTTTATTATTTTTTGCTATTATCTTTTTGGGTTATTAGATACAACCCGAGTTCGTTTTCTTAACAGTTTCTTAGAGTGTTTAGCCTCAACACAAATTTAACATTTTTCCATTTCATTAGTGATCTGGTTAGGCAATAAGTTTAAGCTTTACATCCTATTAGTTGACCTCACATTCATATGGCCAAGTCTAGATTGTCATAGGTCTAAAGACTCAATAATATAAGCACAAGAAGTATCATTTCAATGTCCATTACAAAATCCTTTACCAAAAAAGTTCCTAGTCTTAATAAGAACTAGCTTATCAGAGTCAAAAGTAATTTTGAAACTAGCTTTATTAAGTAATGCTCCAGAAATCAAGTTTCTGCGAACATCAGGAACAAACAAAACATTTTCTAATGCTAAAACTTTTTCCAGAAGTGACTTTAAGAATGACTTTCCTAATTTCTTGAACAGGAACTCTACTGGAGTTGCCCATATACAAGAACTCACCATCAGTAGCATCATTCAACTCCTTGAGCAGGTCCTTGTTGGTGATATGGTGTGTGGCTCCTGTGTTAATAATCCACTTTACCAAGTTTCTAGCAAGGTTGACTTCAGACACAACAGTAGTGATGATCTCCTTGTCATCGCCACTAGCATCGACCATATTAACTTAAGGTTTACCAAAAATCTTTTGGTTACCTTGTTGGTATCCTTTCTAGTTTCCTTTCCCAAACTTTTGTGGTTTTTTTCCTTGACCCTTCTTCTCATAAATGATTCTAATTTGACACAGAACACCAAGATGGCCTGGCTTGTGGCACCATCAACCCTTTTGAGCTTAAACTGACCCTGCTTATTGTTGTTAAAAGACTTGTTTTATCCACCATTCTTCTCGAACTTATTTGCATTCTATGTTTTATCACATTAGCCTTAACAATAAGGACAAGGGTGAGTAATTTGGTCTTATCTTGTGTACAGTTGGCATCCTCAATCTTTATATGTCCTATTAACTCCTGAAGCTTCATGTCTTTCTTTTTAAACCTCAACTAGTCTTTATACTCATTCTATGAGACAAGTAGTTTCTCAATAAGGGCATTAGCTTAAGACAACTCATACATGTTCATACCCTTAGCATGTATTTTAGTAACTAGGTTTTCATACTCATGTAATTGTTCTATAACGGGCTTATCATCAACAAATACAAATTTTAACCACCTAACAACTGCATATTTCTTAGTACCTACATCATTCGTCCCATATTTCACTTCTAAAGCATCCCAAATTTCCTTGATAGTTTTTTACTTCGGTAGATATCAAGCAATGGGGTTTATCATATGATTGAACAACACTCCACTAATGGTACGATTATTCTTAGTTGTCTTAGGGTCGGTATTGTCACTAGGAATTTCTTGAAACAATACATAATCGATTTCGTATTGTTGAAAGTAAAAAAGAATTTTCTCAATTCATCATTTAAAGTTTCTCCCATCTAGAGGCTCTAATCTAGTGAGGTTAGGTATAATCCTTTAGGCTACAGTGATAGGGGTAGAACTTATGTAAGGAACACTAAGTGCAGAACCTATATTGGTCTCATTCGTAAACAACATGTTAAATCTGAAAGCAGAGATGTCTCACACGAAATAATCAATATTCCAACTTATTTTGAAATAAACACACAACAACAAAAACGCAATAATTTCCAACAAACAGTAGTAAATCCAAAAACAGTAGCAGAACAACACAAATTTTTCGACTTAGATTGTTAGCGAAAATAGAAGTAATAATTAAAATTGGAACAACTTATTTGAATACAAGGCATCTGAAAAATCACTACCCTAAGTAAAAAATTTCCCCTCTTCAGTGCATCAAGACAACGGGATCCAACCTTAGGGTTAACACCTTCTCTACCAACTTCGGTGTATTCCAAAAGGTAGAGTATGAACTATCTTCAAGAATTAAGCAGAAGAACTAAGAAGAGAGCATATTTGAAGAAGATGGGTGTTTGTTATGATTTATCTTTGTATATAAAAGATAGCTTAGGAAAGGATGGCTTTAAGATAATTTTGTAGAGAGAAAAACATGAGAAAGAGAGAGAGTGTAGTGTTGTACGTCCATCTCTTATCAAAAAACCAATACATAGTGGGTATATATATACTAAAAAATAAGAACATTAGGGATAATGACAATGGCAATTAAGAAACATGAATGCAAGGAACGTTATTAACGTTATAGTAATAAAAGGTAATAAAAACAAAGGACATTGCATGAAAACGTTTAAAACTGAAAAACAAGAAACGTATGCATTTAATCAAGTTTTGGAGCAACCAAAACACCAACAGCAGCAAGTAATAATATCTTACAAATTTTAAGTAAATTTAATATTATGTTAGTTTAAATATATAAATAAAATAAAAAAAAGAATAAATTTTGTGACACTTAAATAATAATAGAAAATAAATACTACTTTTTTAGAATACAATAATTAAAATAACAAAGTCAAGAACTAATTTATTTAATTGTATTATAATAAAAAGGAGTAAGGATATAATTGTAACATTATTTTCTTTTTCTTTTTCTTCTATTTTTTGCTCTTCGAGCTTCACTTATTCTTATTTTTGGTTCAAGTTTCTTGTTATTATTTTGTAAAAAGAAAAAAATGAATTTTAAAAACTTATTTATGCTAATATCGTTAGTGTTTTGATAATTACTTGAAAGAATCAACAAGTTTGTATTCTTAGTAGCAGGGACAATGGGATTTCAAAACAAAAATGATATCTTTTTTTTTACTAAATATAATTTGTTTACATTTTCAGTTGTACTTCTAGAGGTACCATTGTTTTTGTCAAATAATAAACACTTAAGTTTATAATGACAAAACATAAAGATGGAGCACTAACTTGCATTACCTTCAACTTAGAGATTGAGTTTAAGTTTTTAATGAATGAGTTTATACGAGCCTTAGAAACCTTCTTCAATAAGTTGTAAAGGTTATAATAATATTATCACTGAGTAAGAAAAATATCTTGGCTCAATAAAAATTATATTAGACATTTTCATATCCAATACCATGATTATGTAAAAATATCACCAGCTATAATTTATAAGTGACACATTCACCTTAAAAGGAGAATATCTTTACTTTAATATTATCGTTCTTCAATTAAAACTATACCAAAGCTTCATATATTCAATTACATGTTTATGTTTAAAAAAAATTACCATCGATAATAGATAAGTCACCTATTCACCTTTAAATGAGAATATCATCACTTAATATGAAGAATATCATACTTAAAATTATGCTAGGCCTTCACACATCCAATATTATGGTTATGTTCAAAAAATACTACTAACCATTATTGATAAGTGACACATTCACCTTAAAATGAGAATACCATCATTGATATTAAGTTACCATGCCTCAGTTAAGACTATACTAAAATTTCATATTTTTAACATTAGGCTTATGTGTAAAAAGAATTGTCACCATTAACATATAAGTCATATGTTTACATTTAAATGGGACCACCATCACTTAGTGTGAAAAATATCATTCCATAGTTATAACTATATCAGGCCTTCACAAATTCAATTATACAATTATGTTCAAAAAATACCACCACCTATTGTAGATAAGTGACACGTTCACCGTAAAATGATAATAAAAATAATAATAACAACAACCAGTAAAAGTCCCTCTGATACACGGAGATATGGAGAGGTCCTCTAGTATGCAACTTTACCTTTAATTGGTAAAGTTCACCTTAAAATGAGAATACAATCACTTTAATATTAAGTTACCATGCCTTAGTTATAATTATATTAGACCTTTATATACCTAATATCGTGCTTTTATATAACAAAACCACTACCTATAATAGATAAGTCTCATATGGGAGTATGGTCACTTAATATGAAGAATATCATGCCTCAATTAAAACTATACTAGGCCTTCACACATCTAATATTATGCTTATGTTCAAAAATTACCACCACCCATAAATGACACGTTCACCTTAAAATGAGAATAATATCACATTGATATTAAGATACCATGCTTCAGTTAAAACCATAACAAAACTTTATACATCCAATACCACATGTAGTATAAAAAAATCATCATTAATAATAAATAAGTCACATGTTCACCTTTAAATAGGAATATTATCACTAAATATGAATAATGCAATGTCTTAGTTAAAACTATACCAGACCTTCATAATGCAATACTAAGATTATTTTCAAAAAGTGCCATTAACTATAACAAATAAGTCACATGTTCACCATAAAATGGGAATATCATCACTCAATATAAAGCATACCATGGTTTAATTAAAAGTGTACCATTACTTCATATATGAAAAACCATACTTATGTAGAAAGAAATACCAGCACCGATAATAGATAAGTCACATCTTCACCTTTAAATGAGAATGCCATCACTTAGTACGAATAATATCATGCCTCAATTAAAACCATACAAAGCTTTCACAAATCTAATACTATGCTTATGTTTAAAAAATACCACCACTCATTATAGATAGGTGACATTTTCAACTTAAAGTGAGAATTCATCACTTTGATATTAAAATAACGTGCCTAAGTTAAAAATATAATAAAGCTTCATATATATAATACCACACATATGTTTTAAAAAATTATCATTAATGATAGATAAGTCTCATGTTCACTTTAAAATAGGAATAACATCACTCAAGATGAAGAATATCATATCTCAATTAAAACTATAATAGAAATTCATACAATCAATACCATGCTTTTATTCAAAAAATACAACGACCTATAACAAATAAGTCACACATTCTCCATAAAATGGGAATACCATCCACGTAATATGAAGAAAACCATTGTTAATTTAAAAGTATGCTATTATTTCATACATCCAACATCATACTTATGTAGAAAAGAAAATAAAGTGACACCATCGATAATAGATAAATTACACCTTCACATTTAAATTGAAATACCATCATACAATACAAATAATACCATACGTTAGTTCAAACTATACTAGGCCTTCACTTATCATAAACTATACTTATGTTAAAAAAAATATCACCACCAATTACAGATAAGTTACAAGCTTACTTTAAAGGAAGAATACCATTATTTTGATATTAAGATATCATGCCTCAGATATAATTGTAATAAAGTTTCATGCGTCTAATAACACACGTATGTTTAAAAAAACAAACATTAACAACAAATAAGTCATACGTTCACCTTAAAATGAGAATATTATCACTTAGTACGGAGAACACCATATCTTATTTAAAACTATACTAGGCATTCATACATTCAATACCATTCTTATGTTCAAAATATACTATCAACTATTTAAAAAAGTGACACGTTTACCTTAAAATGAGAACACTGTCACTTTGATATTGAGATATTATGCCTAAGCCAAAACTATAATAGAGGTTCATCATTTAATACCACATATATGTTTAAGAAAACCACCATTGATGAAAAATAAGGCGCACATTCACCTTAAAATGGGAATACCATCACTTCGTATGAAGAATAACATGTCTCAATTAAAATTGTACCAAACCTTCATACATCTAATACTATTTTTTTCGAAAAATAGCATGTCCTATAATGTTTAAAATCACTGCCTTCCCACCCCTTAGTATACTCACTTCCTCCAAACTTGCCTCCAGTAAACCAAATCCTTCATTTGTAATTTCAATACCCTAACTTTCTAATCCTACCTCTCCTCACCCTCTTGCTGATTTCACTAGGCAATAATGAACACCTGTTGTAGGGACTTAAGCTCTCTATCAAAACTATCTTTTATCCCTCCTAAAAACCAATCTAATTTACTATTATAGCTCCACCCTGGAAACCTTGAAAATTGAAGCTAAATTATGGAATGCCACTCTTATTGACTTCTTTTCAGAAAAAACTAAGGCATATCTTGTTATGAAAGCCTAGACTAGCTCTAAATAGAAATAATTAAGCTTCAAAGAGCTCCTTATAAATGACCAAGACATTTTGCTTTTCAGATTCCATAACAGCTCTTCTACTAAGAAAGATCTAGAACTTGGCCTGTAACATGTCCAAAATTTTTAGAAGCTTAAAAAATAAGTCTTCTTACTCTATACCATGTTCATATTATAAAATTTTCATTATACAATAATTAAAAAAAACAATTGACCATATGTAAAGCTTCCTTTATACATTGTGTGAATAGCTCATAGGATCCAGTTATTTCATTTGTTAGTTGCACATCATAGAATCCAAAATTAAGCAACATTAATTATCTCATAATTATTTTACACATTAATTGTTAGTCGGTAAATAGCAAAGTTTTTTGAAATGGTTGTAAGGATCCAAAGTTGAGGAATAAATTACAGAGATGAAAACTAAGGAATCATTTATAAGGTATAATGATGTGCCAATAACCAACCTAAAATTTTTTGACAATGTCCTAAGGCATGAGGAGACGTTGATGATAAATAAACAAAAGGATGAAATTGGAGGAAGATTAGAGGAGAAAATGAAAAGGAGTAGAAAAAGAGGACGTTGAAGGCAACAATATGTATTGAATTTTAAAGATTTGTTAGATAGGGAATATATTTTGAAATTACTTTGATAATTATATTACAATGTAAGCAATGAAGTTTTCAGAGGCGAGCAAGAATGACATGTATGCGAAATTAGTGGCTAGTAGGAAGCAATTTACAACTTGTAAGAGAACTTCTAGTTCCAAATCCGTGTACATTAAGTTATTAAGATGAAAAGCTGGTTTGAAAACTACATGACATATCTATTATAGTACAATTTAAAGACTGTTAGGGGCATGCTTTCAATATATTTAACCATTTAAAATTATGCTTGTTAAAATCTTATTGTAGGTTTACTGATAACAAGGTAGCCTAGAATGTTAGGTTTAGATTAACATTGAGCAATGTCCATGTATGTTTTAGGCCTAAGAGTCGCATTAGTGATTAGGTCGGTAATATTCAATGTACTTGTCTAAAATCTAAAATTTTATATATATCTTATGTATAAATACATGGAGCTTTGTTAGCAGTTACTCATCAATTTTGTTAATAGAGAGTGTGGTTATTGAGGTTCCTTTGAGCTCATACATAATGGATTCCACATTTGTAGTGAGTAATGTTGGTATGTTTACTTTTAAATTTATTAATTAAAATTTTTGTATAATACTTAAACGTCATATTAAATTGTCAATAGGTAGACATAATTCAAATGTTTTGTTAAAACTTTGGTAAAATATTTTTTCTCTATTGATTTCTCATATATTATTGTGAAATATAGAAGAAATATTAGGAGGAAATTTGATGTTCACATTGATGCATGCACGACTAGCTTCATAATTGTATCTTATCTATTTGTGTTGGCATTCTAAAATGAAGAAATGGTTTATTTAAAATGGAATAACATTTAATAAAGTTGTGCTCACAATTTTTGATCCTGCACTTTATAATGATCACTAACGATGTTGTTTCATCTTTATAGAATGGAAGGGTATTTCAATATTCAATTTTAAGTACAGGGACGGTGGTGCTAAGAAGAACATGTATGGAGCATTGGTATGTAACAACACATTATCTGCCCCTATATGAAACCTATTATGTTATGTGTAACATCATGAAATGATTTCCTTAGGGTTTAGGCACATGTCTTGTAGCAAGTGCTGGAGTATTTTCATATGTAGTGTAATGATAAAGTTTCTTGTTACACATTTCATATATCTTATGCAACATAATTCCCAAGGAAACTTAACAATTGAGATTAACTTGTTATTTATGTTAATATGAATTGGTACTAATTTTACCTACTATATGCATTGTTATAAAGTGGAATTATATAGATTGACCAACATTTTGAGTAAGCTTGTATGTTGATAACATTTAGGAATGACTATGGAATTTAAATGTGTTGTGCTTCATAATCTTAGCATAAAAACTAATACCTAAAATTGTCAATTATTATAGGTTCATGTTTATATTTTGGGCAAAACCTTAAACTTGTAATGTATTGTTATGACACATTACACATATGATTTGCAATAAAAGGAGTTAGTTAGGATTCTTAAACACATACATGATCAGTTTATATTTAATAAATTTGACTCTTTGTACGAATTGTACCAACCTTTAGTAACCAAAATGTTCTTTAAAACATGCAAATACAAGCAATAGACAATCAATTTATCCAACCCATAATGTTGGAATTGGCTTATATACATATACTTTATAATGTAGTCCTTGATAAAATGAAGCCTCAGTTTCAATTACTGATTGGTTATAGTTTTTTTACTAAGTATAGTTTAAAGTTATATGGATAAAATAAAAACATTTGACATATTTGATATTAAAACTAATATGAAAACAATCAACTTTAAGAACATGGACATTGATTTAATTTAAGAACTTGATAAGCTAAAATAAGTATAAACTTATCAATAACAAAGTTAAAACATAAGGCTTGGAAGAAAAAGGTTCTTATAGACAAGGTGTAGCAAAAGCTAGTTAAACTAGTATAGTCCCAATTAGCGATTTAAACAAAACATAAAAATTGTTGTAATATGTGAGTATGCAAGCTAAAAACTAACTACCAAATTCCAAAGAGGGGAAGATAATCCAAAAAATATTTTATTAATTACTTATGGAAACCAATAGTTTTGAGGATAAATTCAATGGTGTCTTTTCCTTTTATTTTTCTTGGATTTGAGTTTGGGATTTTCCTTATCATGTGTTTAGGGGGCCCTTTAATTATATTAGGTGAATCCGAAGGAATCTCCAATTATCCATTCTTCTTTCTAATTTGAATCATAGGCTCCTAGTTAAAAAACTCTCCAGATATAACTCTTGTTTGGTTTCTTAATTATTGTTTCACTATCAATATCAATCTTCCTTAGAGGACTTATGTTCATCATTAGCATCAACATTTACTTTTTCTTCATCATTACGATCATTTTCACCTCATCTTTAGCATTATCAAATTTATTTTTTTAAGAGCAGATGAGATGTGGATAACATTAACTTGTAAGGTTCCAGAAGGCTTGGAATTGACTTTTTACTCACCTTTAAGATAAACTCTCGGCGGAGAAATGAGGAGAGAAACCATAAAGGATTCAATATGAGTATAAGCATCCTCTAATTTCGTTTTTCCAACACATAAAAGAACGTAAATCACTATTGGCAGAGGTCATGCATTCCTATGATTTAACATGTTCTCATAGTATAGAAAATAGTTAGTGTTTGCCATATAAATTTCCATAACACTATAGAGGATGGTAGATGGATCCTGTTAAGGGTTGCTACTATCATCCTAAAAAATTCTATTGTTCCTTTTTGTCTATATTGAATATCTAGAGAAAGTAACTATGATGGGGGACTATGTTTTTAATACAAAAAAGAATTTAAGGAAACTAGTATATGTAATCTAAAACTACTTCCTAAATTACAAAATTTTTATCCTAAAATAAACTTAAGGAATCAATTATATGAGATTTTAAAGGGGTAGAGGGTAAGTTACCCTTATCTTTTGGCTTCCTTTGTTGATTGAAAACAAGAGGAATCTTGTTAGGCCCCAGTATTTGTTCTTGCATTTTCTTACAAGTGTTAGAGCAGTTAGCTCAATTTCCAAAATATGTTGGTAGATATACTTTTGTATTTCCTTATCGCATTTAATATAATGCTCTTCTTGTATGTTTCTTATAAATTCCTTGTAATTTTTGGATCTAAATGCCTTCATTTAGGGATCCAAGAAGAACTAGTTTCCTTTTTGATCTCCTTTAGTTTTTAAGCATTTTGAAATATGTGATTTATAATGTGTTTCTAGGTTGTAGAATGTGTAATTAGGTTTTTTCTTAGGTGATAATCATGAGTTTAGGACTTAGATTTATGTTTTTGATGGTGTTTGTGTATTTTTTGATTATTATTTAATAGGATAAGAATTTGATGTTAATGCATATTTTAAGGGATGTTTAATGTGTTTTGATAATGAGTTTAGGCAAGAAACTTAAACAAAAATAGAAGAAAAGGTTGGAGAAAGAGGTTTGTTATGATTGTACAACTTGCACGTTTGTGCAAAATGGAAGTTGTAGAACTATGTAGATAAGAGAAGTAAATGATCATGCAGTTTGCACGATTGTGCAAATTCCAGATATTCTAAGTCGCAAGATTTTTGTATTTTGGATTATTTAAGGCTATTTTTAGAATATAAATAAGTGAGTACCCTTAGAAAGAATCTTAAGAGGATTATGAAGTATAAAAAACAAACATCAAAAGAGTTGGTTGGGATATAAAACAAAGAGATCACCTACCATTAAGAAATTGTAAACAATAGTGAGTTTCAATAAGTCTTTCAATTTTGAAGGCATATGGTCAGTAATTATAGAGCTACAACTTTTCGTCATAGAGACTATTTGGTTATCGTCCCAAGTTTGCTTGTTCGATAAGATGCCTGTGAGAAACTTCACGTACTTGGATATACTCTCCAAAGCTTCCACAAAAGGCAAGGTAATTTGCAATTTCATCAACTTCTCTATGAACTTTGCAAATTGTATATCCATTTAATTCTTTTGTAGTCTCTGTTGGAATGAAATCTTTGGTGTATATGGAGGAGGAGTAACATAAGAATTTTCCTCTTTCTTCTTTGCTTTCCTATCTTTTCTTTCTTAGTCTTCTCCTTGGTGGTAGTCAACTTCCTTTTTAATAGATTCTTCTAAATCTTTCGCACTCTTAAGTGTGATAGCTTTTAGTTGCTCTCTTGGATTCGATTTTGTGTTACTCGAGAGACTCCCCATACTTTGTGTAAAAAATGCATTAGTTATTTAGCCCACTTAAAACTCCAAATTACATATAGAAGAAGCATGATTCTTTACAATTTGGTCAAATTTGGCTTCCATCCTCTTTTGGTTCTCATTTTAGATGGCAAATTTGGAATTCAAAACATCCATCAATTTATCCATCTTTGATTCTAATGAATCGAGCCTATCTTGCTGAAATTCTGGTAGCCTTATACTATCATTAAGTTTCCTACATTGTTTGACCAAGAGAATTCGGGCAGTTCTTCCACCCAAGACTATAAGTATTAGAGTAGGGATTATTACTTATTCAACCATATTGTGCTCCCATAAAGTTGAGCTACTCTATGTTGTTGTTCACCATTAAGAAGGAATCAGCTAAGATATTGCATTCTTGTCCATATAGTTCACATCTTTGCTGAATTACCTTGAATGGGTTGAAAGATATAGATTTTAGGCTATTTAATTGTTTGGCTAGGTTTGCTACTTCAGCCTGAAATGTTGTCACTAAATATATAACAAGCAATCCCGTTTAATCCTTAAAGCTTAGCTACTATTTACTTCTTCTCAATGTCTATAACAACTATTGGTTGTCATATCTTCCAAAAAATCATGTGTTGCCTCGATCGTTTCATCATTAAAGAGCCACCAGCTACTGCATCTATGGTGCATCACATGGCTGTATTCTCTCCATTGTGGAATGTTTGCAAAAGGAACTCCTTTGGTAAGTTATGATGTGGATAGCTCCTTTGTAATTCTTTGAATTACTCCTATTCTTCACATAAAGACTCCTCCTCAATTTGTTGAAAATTTGTGATTTCCCTTATGAGTCTAGTGGTCTTCATTAAAGGGAAGTATTTAACTAAAAAGGCTTGTATTAGCTGCTTCTATAATGTGACATTCTTTGGGTTGAGAGAGTTTAACCGTGCCTTGGTTCGATCTTTAAGAGTAAAAGGAAAGAGCCACATTTTGGCTACATCTTCTGACAACCCATTGTATCTGAACATGTTATAATCTCCAAGAAGTTAGCTAAATGAGTGTTAAGATCCTCATTAGCCAGTCTATAAAATTGGACATTAGTTTGCAGCATATTCAAAAGTGTTGATTTGATTTTAAACTTATTAGTCTGCACTGGTGGTCTTGTTATCCCTTCTTAATTAGCATTGAACCCTGGCCTCATGAAGTATATAAGGGGTTCTTTTCTATTTTCCTTGATTTCATTCCTCCTCCAATTTTTTTTTTTGGTGTCTTGCTTTTTGAATCTCCGTCTCTTACTTTGTGATGCCAAAATATTGTGTATCCTTTATGTTACTCGAACTCCTTGTGGATCTTGTTTTCATGCACCTACAATCACACAAGAAAAAAGTATCAAAATCCTTAAATGAAAATAATTCAAACTAGACAAGATGTTAAAATCCTAATCCCCAAAAACGATGCTAAAAACTTGTTTACTTGTTTTATGTTATTTTGTAAATATACTAGTTGTATATCACATTATAAATGATATTAATCCCCTAAGGATTGAATATAGTCATCTAAAAATTTGAATTACACTATGTATAGGGTTAAAAAGATAAAATTTAAATAAACTAAAGTAAACGAACAATGAAATTGAAGTTACTCAATGATGGAAACTTGGGGATTATTCTATCCTTGTTTTATCTTCCCTTCACCTTGTGAACTCAACTATGCTTGATCCTAGATATCCAAAGTTTTTTTTTTACCCTCTTTAAAGATCTAATCAAAAATCTCAATTGAATAGATAAAATTTGAGTTGCAATCTCTTGATTTCTCAAAACTACTCCTAACTACTCTATTGAATTTGAAACAATCCTGAGGATAATTAACTCACAATTAAGATCTCTCTTTAGTTGCTTATTAACCTAATATTTGTAGGTTTATTAAGATACCAACTCTCATTGAACAACTTAACACAAATATCTTGATTTAATGTCTTAATTCAAATCAAGTATGAGCCCAACAAATATCACAAAGAAGTAATATATTAAATTTAACAAGGTAAAAGTTATACAAAACAATTCAAAAACTAAACCCTAATATAGATATAACAATCCATAATCATATTTAAAACACAACTATTCAAATTTGGCATAAAAAGCACTGATATAGAAGAAGAGAAGAGAATGAAATTAGCTTAAGGCTTTAATATGGAAAATCTGGAAAGTTGAAGTTGATCTTGATGTTTCCACTTTTGATCCTATTTTTGTTATGTGTAGCCTTTTTTATTGTTTTTCTTCTCTATGCTAACTTTGAAATCTGGCTCCTTCTCTATAGCCTTCATAATATCCTTCTATAGAAAAAATTAGGTTTTTTAGAATATACAAGATCATTTACATCGCTGTGTATGTGACCGTGTATCTCAAAATCGCCTCTAAGTTGCAATTTCACACAATTGCAATGGTTGTGTTTATCAACATACACTGGCGTGTATGTTCACATAGGCGTAAATAGTGTCTTCAAAGCACCACATTTTTATAATGACTTACATGGTCCCTACAGACGATTATATATCTCTTAAGTTACTTTGATTATTCCATTTTGTGCTTTAATTTCATCTGAATTCTTCTCTTTCTTCATTTTTTCTTCACTTTTCCTTTTTCTACTCACTAACAAACACATCAAACAACCCTTAAAACATAACATTAAGATCAAATCCTTGTTGTAACACAGTAATACAAATAAAAGACTAGCAAGAACATAATTCTAAGTCCTAAACACATGATTATCATCTAAGAAAACTCGTAAAAACACACTTAGACATCTAAAAGACATACTATAATATACATCTATCATTGCTATTACCACTATTGTTTATAAGGAGTGAAGCAGTTGTTGGTTAAAACTTTGGAATGTCCTTTTCATGATTTTGTACTTTTTTATTATTTAATTGAGCATGTGGTTTAACAACTCCCCTATGCTCTTTAGTTCCTACGTCCATGGTCTTCATAGTCACCTTTTTAGAATTTTTTATATGTAATTTCCATATTTTCTTTTGCTTTTATAAAGTTAGCTTTTACTGGTAGCTAACCATCACCATTAGCTACTTCTTCTCATCATTTGCACTAAGCCTCATAATTGGGATGGCATTGCAGAGTTCTTACTCTATTTTCACCTTCACACACTCTTACATATCATATTAGTTTCTTACTTATTGTGGTTTCATCTAAACACAAATGTCTCCCAATAAAGCTGGCT
Source organism: Erythroxylum longipes (assembly GCA_027563885.1). Lineage (NCBI taxonomy): Eukaryota > Viridiplantae > Streptophyta > Magnoliopsida > Malpighiales > Erythroxylaceae > Erythroxylum > Erythroxylum longipes. The sequence continues at coordinate 7,518,084 of JAOQMS010000001.1, read as the reverse complement.
AAACAACTCAATCCCATAGAAGACCAATATTCGAAAGGAATATTATGAAAGTTTATCTAGATTCGTACATATTCCTAGCTTTTTTTCTATATATAAAAATTAAGACTCCATTTTTAAAGAAATATCAATTTGTTACTGATGACCTTATTTCTAAAACCTTATTTGGATCTTATACTAAGCGTAAATGAAAAAGAAAAATCCTTGTTTACTAATTAGTACTTCTTCTCAACCTTCTTTTTATCATTTTTATGGCCCATTAGAACATTAAGGGGTAAGTTGGCCTTCTGTTTATAAAGAAACCAATAAAGGCATTAGATCATTTAGAATCTCTAGCTTTATGTGTTTCTAGAGGTGATTTTATCAATCAACCTTTCTTTGCATTTGATGAAGGAATGTAACAATTTTTTTAGGAGATGAATCTCTTACCACTTAGTTCCACATTATTTTAGCTCTTCTAGCTAAAGTCTTAGAGAAGTTATACTTGCCAAGGTTAGAGGAGGTTCAACTTGTTGCTTGATTGGAATAGTAGCATAAGCTAAGGAGTGGGAGGTTTTTTAAAGGCTGGAAGGTTGTTTTATGAGTGATAAATGAGGAGAGAGGGGAGAGAGAGGTTCAACTAAAGGAGGAGTTCTGAAGTTAGATGAAGCCATACCAAAAATGATAAGTAACTAGCTTTTCCATAAGTGGGAAAAATTCAAACAATGAAATTTATTTTAAAAAAAGGGAAAACTCTGAGTAAGAGATGAAAGATTAGATTCTTAAAGAAACTTGAAATAAAAGGAGATGGAGGAAGCAATGAAGGAGTTCAAAATAATGTGATGAAATCGGTTAATCTAGACGTGAAAATGTACCTTGATAAGGAGTAGGTGCTAATAAAAGATATAGTAGGATCTTTATCTTTTCCTAAGTAATAAGCATCCTATTATTGTTAGACTTTGTTCAAACACTCATTCTCCTCTTCCAAACATTTGACTGAGTGTAGAGATAGTTGATTAAACATTTTGGACCTTTGATCTCATTAGACAATTATTTATCCTTATCTTTCCAATCAATAATTCCATAAACTTTTTTTCCTATAAATGTTTATAGGCCTAATTTATAGATTTATTAAGCTTCTGGAACTTTCTATATTCACGCTTATTATAAAACAACTATTACATTTATTGCCAACAAAAAGAAACATCAAACTTGAGTTAAAAAAGAATTAATAGCCATTAATAGTGAATATTGTAAAGAACGATAGATCGTGTTCAACGTAGAATCGTTGATGCAATTTTCTTTATTTGGAATCACAAATCTATTGAAGATTTGAGTTTCCACTCCATTAAAATTGCATGCAAGATCTACAATATAATAGACCATAAATCATAATTTACCTTACAAACTAGAAGAGCTTTAATCCTATCACATCCAGGAGTTGTATCCATAAATTGTCAAGTCTCCATGATATTTGGATCATATAAATTACATTTGGCACTAGAATAAGTATTGGCTTTAATAAATTGATTTTCTTCTCCTATCTGGAGCTCTTACTGGTTAATTTAAGCTTGTCACAACTTCTCTCATTTTTTTCTTATCATACTTTCTCTTCTTACTCAACTCACCATACCTTCCATTAGAGGCAAGTTTCTCTGCCCTTAAGGTAGTGTGAGTTAAATCCATATCTATAATAAAATTAAGTGCAATTAGTATATAAATACTATATATTTGCAATCATTAAGAGTTTATGGAAACTTATTCATTAAAAACCTTGATTTCTAACGTAACTCTTTGGTGATGTTTCTTCGAGAGAGGGACTTACCCGCTTAACTAAGACTTATACTTAAATAAAAAATAGGACAATATGTGTATCTCTATCATTAAATCAAAGTTCTGGTCTCACCACGTAACCTTATGATTCAGCTCACCATCATCTTTAAAAGAAAGGAATATAAATTTCCTCTTCTAATTGTGCATTCATTTGAGAGTTTTCCAACTTTAATTCCCATATTAGGTTTAACATTTAGACTATAGCATCTAAAAACAACCCCTACAAGTTTTAATCGATGCATGAATATGAATAATTCCATATTTGGCTCTACATTTCCTAAATGACAAACTATTAAGAAGCCTAATATCAAACAACAAGAACAAGGATGAAATTGACCTAAGCTTATTTGTTTCTTTCTTAATAACTAGACACAAAATAACTTGAACTCATACTTTGTAGCCTTTAATTCTCCATAAAGTCAAGGACAACTTAAGAACTACTAGCTATTTACCACTAATATCAGGCTTCTCATCATCTACAACTATAAGTTTGTGTCTTGCCAATCTTGAATTAACATTATATTCACTCCTTGCTTTGGCACTAGAACCCTTCTTAATTGAAAAACCACTATGTGTAAGCTTTCAAAGAAAGACATTAAAGTAGCCTTATCATTAGAAAATGACATGTCTTCACTAATCAGTAACTGATTAATCTAAACAACTTAGACTTTCAAATATGTATTAAAGCAAATAACAAGATAAATGCACATAAACAAAAGATGGGGCTACTTATAAAGAAGTAAATTCACAACATTTGTTTCTTAAATGCATGGGATAGAATACTCCAATAAATCAAGACCTCTTATTCCATTAAAGGGCTTGCAACCTAATATTATATTTATTTTATCAAATATGAGTCAAAGGATTTGCTGCACGTGGATTAGTTGCTCACCCTAAAGTTTTCTACTTTTTGTCCTTTTATAATAGACCTAAATGTGAAGGAACCTTATTCTATAATCCATATAAAGTCTCAATAACGCACAAATGCAAAGTGGATTAAGTAGAGCTAAGTTTAAATAACAACATTCAAAATTCTTGATAATCTAAATCTACGATTTTTCATAGAGAATAAAGTTAAACACCCATCTTTATAGCAGACCTATAAATGACATAATGAAGAAAGAACAAAGAAGTGGATTAACAAACCACAAAGTGAATTAAAAGAGAAAGGAGATATATGTAAGGTTTTTAAGTAACACTTTCATCCCCACTTAAATGCCAAAAACAAAGTAAGTGCTCTAACCTTAAAATAGATCTATGGCTAAAACTTGAAGGACAATATTTGGATTTAACTTTTATGAGCTAAAGCCTAATGAATGTCCTAATAAGTTAAGTATCACTCAATATTACATTACTATAAAAGCCTAATCACTATAAAAGTAATTATTATTCTTATGAATAAGGTCACTTCTATCATACATATTTTTTCTAGGCATTATATTTCCTCTTTTACCATTGCTAACTTGATCATTGGAAGCCAAATACCAGAAAAAAAAAAAAACTCTTACACTTAAATTTGTGGGTTTGTTAAAAGGAAGTTTGTAAACCAGTCTTAAACTATATTTTCGACCAATCATGTCTATTATAATTTCAAATACTTTAACCAAACCTAGGTTTGAAAGATTTTAACCCACCAAATGAATTTTTTTTTATAGGTTTAGCAATTCACTGAGGATTTTATATTGTACTAAAACAAAAACAGCTAGGTAAACACCAGTGATATGTTTGGATTGTAAAATTCCCTTAAGAAAGGTTTTCTTGAGAGAAAAGCTTGTTATAACCTAATCTTTTCCCTTTTCCAAATGGTCTTAGTTGTTTCCTCATATTTCCTTTCCATATTTCATCCTTCTTCTAAGCTTATTTGTCTATTTGCTTTCCCTTAACTTCTCCACGATCTTAGTCTCTAGTTTCTTTATTTCCCCCATCTGAACTAGAAATCTTCTTGCCACTTACATCATCCTCTCATACCCTTATCCATCCTTCACTTTCTCCTTTCTCTCCTCTTACTAACTTAATTATCACCTTTACTTAACTACAACATCTTCTTTCTTATAATGAAACTCTGGTCCTTCCAGCTAAATTTACCTTGCTCTAAGTAGTAGGTGAATCAAGTCCAGAAATCAAGATCCATTACTCCCCTCTTAGTCTGCTTAAGGAAGTTGTGGCTCCCCCTCTTGAAGTCTTAAAGAAAGGAGCTCCTCACTGAAACTTTACACTTATTAATTATTTTCTAGATAAGAGAGTTTCCTACCTTTCCATGAGATCCTGGGCCTTTTCAAACTAGAAGCAGTATGGCATATAAGAAGTTCTTGTTAATGATGAACACATTTAATTTTTTAAGTTATCTTGCCCCATCCTTGTGAAGAAAGCATTAAAAGTTTGCCTTTAGCATGTATTAAGAAAACTTTTATTTCTTCAAAGCTGGCGACCTAGCCTAAGCTTAGATGATATTAGATTTGCCAACATTCCTCTCTGGATGTGTGTTTACAAGATTCCATTGTAATATTAGATTACAAATGATCTAAGCTATATAATTAGCTATATTGGGAAGCCTTTGTGCTTAGGCCAACCCATTACTGAAATCAAATGTATTAAATTTACTAGAAATTGTATTCTAGGTGATACATTGAAGAAATTCCCATTCTTCGATTGAATGATAACCTTGAGATTATTAAGGATGTAGTTAAAGTAACATATGACTGGAAGCCTAGATGAATGAGCATAATGAAAATATAGAGATCAACTAGTAAAATTTTCAATGTGGGTGAGTTCCTAGGGTCAATAAGGACCAATATGAGCAATGTTCCTAGCAACCTTGATAAGTATCACAACAATCATCTTAGGGATTTAAATCTAGAAATACCCACATAAGTAAATGAATATATATAGATAAGTCTAGCTTATATGACATGGAAAGGAGGACACTCACTTTAAACTCCCTCTAAAAATAAGTTAAGAGGATCAAAGTTAGAACTATCTTAGTAAAAAAAACCCTAAATAGTGAAGTATTTATAATTAGTAAGGATGCTCTACAAAACTCAAGCCACAGAGGTGAAATTTAAAGTTTTAAGAAGAATAAAATTCAACAAGAAGAACAAGTCCACATAATTACTAAGGATGCTCTACAAAACTCAAGTCACACATGAGGAATTCAAAGTTCTAAGAAGCATGAATTTGAACTTTGAATTCATCCTATGTGGCCTAAGTTTGGTAGAGCTTTCTCAGTAATTATAAGGACTTCACCATTTAGAACATGAAGATCATTGCTTGGAATGCTAGGGGGATCAATTCCCCTAATAAGAAACTAGCTATTAGGAACTTCATTTTTTAAAATAATCCTTACATCTTTGGCATTTTGGAATCCATAATCAAGAAGGAGAATTGTAATCTCCTAGATTTACTCCCAGAGTAATGGAGATTGATCTCTAATTATTTATGTCACTATAATGGAAGAATTTTGGTGCTATATGATGTAGATAAAGTGGAAACTATTAGCTCCCTAATTATGGATCAACTTATTCATATGCGGGTAAAGTTAAAACAAGAACTAAGCTTAGGTTTTATCTACATAATTTATGGCTATCATGATTCCTTCTTTGAAGATGCACTTTGGAACATGCTCAAAGAGGAAGTTTCACACATCAAAATCCTTTGGCTCATTTTTGGTAATTTCAATTTAATGTTGTAGCACTATGAAGCTAAAGGCAATAACTAATTAAAAAATTAGTGTGAGGACTTCAGTTAGAATTGACATTCAAGTCACTGATTTACCTTTTAGAGGCAATTTGCATATAAATAAAAAGGAATTGACATCTAAGGAAGAAGCTTGATAGGAGCCTAGCTAATCTTAAGTGGTCTTAAGCATTTCCTCACTACAAAATTCTCTTCCCTAACGCTTTATGCTTTGATCATTCTCGTACCATAATTTACCTTACTTGTGAAAGCAAACCTCCTAGAATTCCATTCAAATTCAATATCTAGTGGAACTAGGTGGAACAATGATGCTATTTATAAGGGACTTAACTTTATAATAGTAAAAAAATCATTTTTGGTAAGAAACTGTGAAGGATAAAGGAGTTTAAGGCTCTAAATAAGGAGAGGTAGGGAATCACTCACTATCTCCTTAACAATGCTAAAGCTAATCTCTATAAGGCATAACTAGAGCTCCATAATAACCCCTCATATCCTTATACGCAAAATTTAAAAAAAAACTATCTATACACCATTTACTCTTTAGCCTTTAGCTTTTATCTTTCTTTATTGAAACAAAGATCTAGAATTCTCTACTTGAAAGACGAAACAAGAACTCTTCTTATTTTCACATATCAATCACAACCAAAAGAGCTTTAAACAGGATTATTTCTATTTAGAAAGATGATGTGCTTTTAACTACTCAAGAAGAAATCAATAAGGAAATAGTGTTTATTTTACCAACACCTTGGGAATGACCTCAGCAACAAGTTCCTTGATTTCCCTTATTAAAGAAATTATTCTTAATCATCTTTCCCCTCATGAAGTTGAGCTACTTTCAATGCATTTCACCTCTATAGAAATTGGAAAAGCTTTAAGATCCCTCAACCCTTTCAAGGCATTAAGTCTAGTGGGATGAATGCTAACTTCTTTAGAAAAATATGGCAACTTATTGGAAACTTAATCCTGAAAGCTATTGGGGAATTCTTAAGGGAAAGGAAGATATTGAAGGAACTGGATAAAACTTTCATTAGCTTGGTTCCTAACAGGAAAAAGCATAATCTCTTTGAAAGATTTTCACCCTATTATGATTTTCACATCTATTTTTCTGTTGTGATTTTCACCCTATTATGATTTTCACATCCCTTTGAAAGATTTTCATATCTGTTTTTCTGTTGTAATTTTCAATTTTTAGTTTTCAATTCTTGTTTTCTTTTAAATAAAAACAAAAACTTGTTTAGTTGTTAATGTCAAAGTAGTTATATTTTTATTACTAATAATAATTACATATTAGATAAAACTTAAAGATAAAATTTTTAATTAAATAATTTTATTTTAATCTCCTATATAATGTTTATTAACGAACTACTAATAAAATTAATTTTATTTTATTAAGATAAATAGTTTAAAAATTATCTTTTTATTTATTAATGAATATTTATTTTAAATATATTTTAATTGTTAAATCAAATTTTATTTGGAATTTATATATTTTATGATATTTAAATTCAATTAAATTTATTAATAATTACGTAATTAAATTAAATTAAAATTAATAAGTAAAATTAAATTATTCATAATTCTTATTAATAATTATTCTAATTAATTTTAATTAATTAAATATAATATTAAATTAAATTGTTTATAATTTTATTAAAAATTAATATATAAATAATTAAATAATATGTATTTAATTGATAGTAAATCAAATTGTAAAAAAACAAAAACCATTTTTAATAATTTTCATAATTTTTGAAAACTTGGATAAACCAAAACTAATAATAGAAGATAAAAATTCAGAAAATATATTTTTTACTCAATTTAAAAAACAAAAAATTAAAAATAGAAACCAGGCCTAATTAATCGTCGTTAAATAGAGAAGCTGGAAATAATAACAAATGAAGCAGAAATCTAGAAACAATAACAAGAAGTGAAAAACGAAAGATACAATGAAATAATTTGATGCTGAGTTGAGGTTAGTTGAATTCGCCCGTTCTGTGCACCACCCAAACCCTCCTCCTCCTACTCCTCTCAGTCTCACCCATTTACCTCCTAATAAGAGCACATATTCCCTCTCTCTAAAAGAAAAGAAAACCCTAATCCCTTTTTGTCGCTGTATCTTCTTCTTCTCCAAATCTCCTCCCAGTTTCTTCCTGTTCTCTCGATTGCGCTTGCCAATTTTTGGAAAAATCCCCACTGTTTCTGTCTGCTGGGTTTTGTTCGATCTTCACACTTCCGTTTCTGATTCTCAACTCCTTCGATGGCCGACAGCAAGCTCGATCTGCCCGACGATTTGCTCTCCTCTAAACCTTCCGATCACTCCTGGGCACCACCTCCGAAAGGTACCCTCTTTCCCCAATCTGATTCTTTCCCTTTGTTTATTTTCTCAACTTCTCATCTTCTCCTTCGATTTATTGATCTGAGCTCTGCTTCTTATTTTTTGTTTTAATCAAGCTTTCTTTTTAGAAAAAAATTTGAGTTCGACGTTCATTTATCTTCTTATTTTTTATAATTATTTTGGTCTTGAACTTCGTTGCTTGTTTTTTCCTCTTTTCTCATTAGTGGATTTACTTAAAATGCTATTACTATTGGTTTTTATGATATATCTTCCTAAAGGTTACTTTTAGTTACAAATTCTATCATTTCTTCGTTTACTCTTGTAATACTTTAGCTTTTTGTGGCTTAACTTTTTAAAGTCTTGCTGCAAACGTACTCAACTTGGTTGAGCTACTCAAATACTTATATTCAATGAAGATGCTCTATATGGGAAGTGGCAGGTCGTGGACGCAATATCAAGTAGAAATCTGCTATTTTGTTGTATGGGATTGGCTTATCTTGCTTCATTCCTTTTGTTGTCTTCAATCATTATGTTGCTGCTGTTTCAAATGAGAACCTCTGTGGCATTTCATTCCTCATTATGGGTTCCATTCCTTTGTTGTCATGCCTAGTGGTGAAGCTAACTGATGAGCCCGTTTGAATTTGTTGTACTTGTTATAGAGCCGGTTGCTGCAGGGATTACCTCATTCTTTTCTTTTTCTTTTTCAATTGAAATCCAAATCATAACAGAGTTGTCTTTTAATTTGTTTGATGTTTGCTAGTTGAAGCTTCAGGACGAAGTGAGCTGGAAAAGGTCCCTCTGGTATTAAATGAGGACTCGAAAGGTAAAGCAATCATTTACTTATTTGTGAAAATCTGTTGCATAGTGAAATACTTCCATATCTTGTTTTTCCCCAAAAAATGAGTAACACTGCTGTTTGATCAATGTGACAGATCAATTAGAAAACAGTATACCTTTGTCTCCTCAGTGGCTTTACACAAAACCAAGTGAGACGAAGCTGGTAATTTCTAGCTGTACACAATATTGCTATTGTTTTCTGTGTGCTCTTCCCTTCTGGTGCAAAACATAATATATTACCAAATTCTCAGCCTTACTAATTGAGGACTGACTTGCCTTTGGGCTTATAACAAGCTAAGGTTTTCATCCTCTTTATTCTGTATTTTCTCTTGTGCTTAAAACTGGTCTCATCATATATTTTACCATGTGGGGAGTATATTAAGAATTAGTGTTTAAGGTTGTGGAGGTATACAACTGTAGCTTGTTGCGATGAAAAAGTATATGAAGTTGATGACAGGAAGGCTAACACTAACCTATATTGTGCTTTTCCATAGGTCTTACACAAGCTTTCCCTTTTATTAGGGTGCTGTTCATTCAAATAACTGAATGATCAAGATTTCTACTGCTAATCTGTTGGCAACCCAGTAGAATTGTGTGGCTAATACTTGAAATTATAAACTCCAAAGAGTTCAATTCTTTGCTAATCTTCATTATGTGTGCAGATAACTCTAGCATCTTGTGGTATTAGCTTTATAGGATGTATAGACCCCTATTTTTTCCTACGCCAGATTCCGGAAAATATCAGCAAGCTGGGGGATTTGAATTTTTCTTATCCAGGGTAATCATTGCTATCCTTTAATAATGACAGGACATGCGTGGTCCAAGTTCTGTTTTTCTTGGAAATTCTGGTGATCCTAGCCAGAAGGAGGCCTGGCGCTTGGATGGATCTGAGGATAAGAAGGATTGGCGGAGGATTGCTTCTGAGAGTGAAGGTAGTCGCCGATGGCGTGAAGAGGAAAGAGAAACTGGTCTACTTGGTGGTAGAAGAGATCGCAGGAAAACAGATCGTCGTACTGAGAGTGTTTCCATCAGAGATACAATTGAAAATAGAGTTTTGGCATCCTCTGATCGGTGGCATGATGGTAGTAATAGGAACTCTGCGCATGAAACACGTCGTGATAGCAAATGGTCTTCTAGGTGGGGTCCTGAGGAAAAAGATAAGGAATCACGAATTGAGAAAAGGGCAGATGCAGAAAAAGAAAAGGATGATACTCAAAATGAAAATCACCCTTCCACTGGTAGCAATCGTCCTACCTCTGAGCGTGATTCTGATTCTCGTGACAAGTGGAGGCCACGACATAGGATGGAGATTCATTCTTCTGGTTTCAGTTCTTACCGTGCTGCTCCTGGATTTGGTCTTGAGAGAGGACGGACAGACGGTTCAAATTTGGGGTTTACACTTGGACGTGGGAGGTCAAATGCCATTGGTAGAGCTTCCTCAGCAACAACTAGTAGTGCTGCTCACCCATTCAAAAATGGAAGTTCTATTGGGAAACTAAATCTCCCAATTGACACTTTCTGCTACCCGAGGGGGAAGCTCCTTGACATTTATCGTTCCCATAAGCTTGATCCATATTTTGGTATCATGCCAGAGAAGATGGACGAATGTCCACCTATAACTCAACTTGGCTTTGTTGAACCTTTGGCTTTTGTTACTCCTGGCACTGAAGAGGAGGTAAGCAATTGTGCTCCCACAATTCCTAATTCACAAAATGATTTTTATTTGTTTTTTCCCCCTAACTCTGTTAAATTGGTTTGGCCTGAGATGCGAATAGGCCATTCTTACTGACATATGGAAGGGAAAACTCACAAGTAGTGGCGTTGTATACAATGCATCCAAAAAGGGCAGGGCAACTGAAAACATATCAGGTAGTTTGCGATGAAGACTTCCAACATTTGTGCATGTGATAGTATTCTTTCTCATGATGTTCCTTATCTACGTCTAGATGTTGGTGAGTATGAAATCACTGAGGGAAAACAGGGTATAGCTGAAGAGACTGCTGATACCTTTCATGAACTGGCAGATGAGGAAGTGCCACAAACTGATTCCTCATGGAGTCATGGTGAGGACTATTTTGCTTTTGCTAAGTATATCAATAGTTCATAAATGAACTAATAAATGTGATGAATGCATTTGTTAATGCAGACAAAGAAGTTGATTACAGAGGGGAAAGTGAAAATGTTAATAGATTGACTGCAAAAATGTTACAAACTGATGGTGTCTACCATGCCAAAGAAGTTGCTACTCCTCAGGTTGATGTTGTTGAAAGTTGGCAAATGCTCGAGTCTACTTTTACTGAATGTACTGAGCCTGGTACCTCATTGGATGTCAAATCTAAGCTCCCTGATGATTCAAGCACTCTATTTGGTTTAACCTCTTCAGAACATTCTCAGATTGACACTCATTCTCACTTAGGGACTGACAATGAGTTAAAAGATCTCGACGGGGTTGCTGCTTCTGAGGATTTATATTTCTTCTACGTTGATCCCAGTGGTAACACTCAGGGACCATTTCTTGGGGCTGACATCATCTTGTGGTTTGAAGAAGGTTACTTTGGGACAGAGTTGCCAGTACGCCTAGCGGGTGCTCCGGAAGGAACACCTTTCCATAATTTGGGTGATGTCATGCCACATCTAAAACTGAGAGGAGAAACTTTCAGCAAAGAGGTGGAAAAGTCTGTTCCTTCAGTGAAGTCAGACCCCAGCATACCTATACTTGAGAGTACTAATTCATCTGCATCAACTGGTTTGTCCCAGTCATTTTCAGATCTCAATAGCCTTGCATCTCAGCAGCCTGCACTATCAAGGATATCTAAGCCTGAAGCTTCATCGAAGCTGCCACAAACTCATTGTCAAAGCTTCCATGACTTCGTTGCTCAAGATGAAGGTCCATTTTGTTTGTTATGCCTTTCATTTGTGAATCTTATATGACCAGAAAGCATTTGTCATAACATCTACTTTTTTTGATGCCTGATTATTTTTACAGAAATTGTCTTTCCAGGGAGACCTATTAGCATTAGTTATCCAAATGTGAAATCAGCTGGGAACGTACATGATCTCTTGGCAACTGCTAATACTCAAACTCCTCTCCCAAATGAATTGGTTGAATCAGGTCCGCCATATCAGAAAGATACTAAGTTGCATCCTTTTGGCTTGCTCTGGTCAGAGCTTGAGGGTTCTCATACTAGACCTAGTGAGACGTCAGATGTTCCTGTCAATGTGGGAAGGGCGGTCTCCTATGGTGCTTTAAATGATAACGCTTCTGCTGTTGAAAAGCGGACAGATGTTTTTAGACCAGAGACACTTTCTGCATCTGACTCAATTCAGGATGCCTTTGCTGAATGTCGCTTGTCACGTACCGAGCAAGAGCCTAATAATTTTGATCTAACAGAGCAGCTTATGTCCCTACAATTTCAGCAGCAGCAACAACTGCAACAGAGAAATATGCTGTCATCTCACTCACGCATGAATGAATCATTTCTTGAAAATGTTCCAAGTCAGAATCCAATTCGCCATCAACAGCTTGCCAACCATACTGCTAGCGATCTGGAACATCTTTTGGCGCTAAGGAGGCAACAGCAGCAGCAGCTTCAGTTGCAGCAGCAGCATCAATTGCAGCAGCAGCATTACTTTAATCAACAAAAGCTTTTAGAGGAGCAACAACAATCTCAAGTAAGATATGCGCTTTTTGAACAGTTGATGCATGCCCAGATTCCTGATCCTGGCCTTCCGCACTCACATATTGATCCTATTAGAGCAAACAGTGGTCTTGATCAGGTTTTATTAGAGCAGCAACTCTTGCAGGAGATGCATCAGCGCTCTCATCATCCTGTAAGGCATTTTATTCCACAGGTAGAGCAGCTTGCTCAATCAAAATTTGGTCTAGTGCCACAGCGAGAGCAGCAAACAGATTTATTTGAACTATTATCTCGTGGACATCATGGACAAGTACAATCTTTAGAGCATAAGATTCTACAAGAGCAGCTACATGCAAGACAGTTGTCGATGGCATTGAGACAACGAAGAAATATGGAAGAAGAAAGACGGATTGATCCTGTCTGGCCTATCAATGAAAATGACAATTTCCTGGGGAATATTGCTAGTAACCATAGAGCTCACACTTCAGGGATTAGCCCACTAGATTTTTTTCAACAACTGCAGATGCAATCCCATGATGACCAGCTGGCTCAACTACAGAGGACTCTTTCGTCTCAAGACAGGCATCAGCAAGAGCTGTTTGAGCCTGGTGCATTGCCATTTGATCGGTCTCTGCCCTTACCTGCTGGTGCATCAGGGATGAATATGGATGCAGTGAATGCTATGGTTCATGCTCATGGTTTAAATATTCATGAGTTGAACACGCGGATGCAATCTTCTGGTCAAGTTGTCGCATTTTCTACTGGCATACCATCTCACAGTCATCATACTATGGTTCCAAATCAATTCCATGCTTCTAATTTGGAAGCAATTGATGGCCACTGGTCAGAAAGCAATGGGAAGGTAACAAATGACTTTATGGAATCTCGATTTCAGCAATTTAACATCAATTCTGAGCAGCAAAAAAGGGAATCAGAAGTTAAAGTAGCTGCTGAAGACCAAAGTTCATGGATGTCAGATGGATCAAATGATGACAAGTCAAGGCGATTGTTAATGGAATTACTCCATCAGAAATCAGGCCATCAATCTGCTGATTTACTGCAGGTTAATGATGGAATATCTTTCGAGAGAAGGGTGCCATGTGGCCTTTATTCTGGATCAAGTTCTTTAGATCACCCCTTCAGTCCTATTCCAGGCCAAGAAACTACCCTAAACAACTCATTTTCTGTGGGTTCTTATGGTTCTAACATGTCTGATCCTGCAGATCCCAGTACAGCTGATGAGCAGGTAAATTTTATAGAAAGCAAAGAAAGTATTCCATTTAGATCTGATTCCAGAGTGAAACCCGAAGGACATTCTTTTGTGTCTGGAGTTGGTGGTACCGCTCAGGTGGTTTTAACAGATTCCAGTGTTAGTAATAAGCTGTTAATCAAGGATTACTTAGCGGTGGAAGGAAGGAGGCATGGATCCAAAAATCTGGGTTTGACGAACAGCTCAGTTTCTGAAATTCATGATGGCATAGCCGAGAAAGTGAGGCTGGCTTCTGCAGATCATGGAGAGCTTCCTGTTAACGCAATTAGCTGGCAGGCTTCTCATGGTATTGCTGGTAAGTGTACATTGATTTCCAATGGAATTTTATTCATTTATTTTTGTTTGTTTAATGTTCTAAATATTCTGCCAGGTGGCAATGCAGGCTTTTACAATGACAAGGTAGTACAAAATTCTTCAGCTGAAGATATTACCATAAACCAGTAAGTTTTCCATTTACTAATGGAGTTGCTACTGATTGCAATAACTTATTATATTCACTCTAAGCTATAGCTAGGTGGTTGGTAGTGAATTCCTAATAATTCTTGAAGACTCATTTTACTACATGCATCTGTAGTTTGGAGACACAATAAATGGATGCTAGTTGATACACTTGCCGTAAATTGTGTGTGAAATATCAAACTGTGCTACCTAGACATTACTAATTGTACCTTGTGATGTCTTTAATGTCATCGACTACTTTTTGGATTACGACTATTTTAATTCTTTTGTGAAATGACATCATGCTGAGTTGAAACAGAAAAATAATAATATTCCCAGAAAGCTATTATGGACCCTTTTCGAAATCTTTCTTCTGATGTAGGCAAGCTAACATCTAGACGTTATCCTGGAAAGAGTTTGCTTACAAGCTCTAGTTTACTGTGAATGATTGTATGGTTGCATTACTAGCCTTTCTTTAAGCTTTAGGTTATTTTTCAAGTCATTATGAATTTTAATACTTCTCTTAGTAGGGTGGCCCTAAAAGTGCGAGAGAATATTTTACCGAGGCGTCCACCTGTTTCTTGTGCCTCATCATCCCAAGAAGGTTTAGCTGAGCTAGTCTCGGATACAACATCAAGGGGGAAAACTTCTTTGAACAGTACTGATGGTAATTTTTAATTGCTCTCCTTGTGATGTTGATCTTGACACATGTGGTCTCAGCAGCTGGCATGACTGCCGTAGTAAATGGGTCGCTTAATAAATTTGGATGCCTGACTGCTGAGTGTTTTTGTGTTGGGTTATTGCTATTTACTGAGTAATAGTATTCGTCTCCTCAGGTGGGAACCCCATAAACCAAGCTAATGACAGCAAAAGAGAGGTGCGTTTTCGACAGACGTCTTCTTGTAGTGATGCTGATGTATCAGAGCCATCATTTATTGACATGCTGAAAAGTAATACTAAGAAGACTACAGCACCTGAAGTTTATTCGGCTGGACTTTCAGAGTCATCAGATGGGGCACAAGGAGCCCGAAGCAGTAAAAAGAAAGGAAAGAAAGGGAGGCAAATTGATCCTGCTCTCCTTGGTTTTAAGGTTACTAGCAATCGCATCATGATGGGTGAAATTCAGCGGGTAGAGGATTGAACAAGCCTGAATTTGTGCTTTTTCTTCGTACATCGCCATTTCGCACAAGTTGTATAGAATAATTGATTTCGTTTCATCTTCGCGTTTTCCTCTACCCCCCACTTAGGCTATTTTATGTTGCCTTGGAGGAGAATGGTGAAAAAATATTCTGCCGGGTAGAGACGCTGGACATTTTACCGTTGGCAGGGTACAGTTACGGGGTAAAGCTTCTGTATAGACTCACTGTCATTTAACATGGAGAATTAACTAATTCATGAATCTACGTGTTCAAGGCTGCATTTCTCTGCCAAATTGGTCTTTAGTTACCTATTCTCCTGTATTTGGAAAACAAATAAAAGAATAGAGAAAAGGAGTGGGGACAAAATATAATAATAATAGTATTTAGTTCCATTGCTATTATGTTTTGAACGTCTTGGCATTTTTTTTATTTCAAATTAGTATTCAACATGTAGAGAGTTTATAAACGAAAATTCCCTAATCTTGCATTTTTTAAGATTCAATTAAATTCTAAAAGTTCAATAGGTTATTCATTAGGTTCTTTTGTTTATCAAAATTAAAATTAATTTGTCCCTCAATTTGCATGACCCATAAATTTGAATTATAAATTGAATGCCTAGGGTATTAAAAAAGAGTAAATTGCTAAAATTTTTAAGTAATTAAATCTTATAAAGAAGAAATTATTTAAAAGATTTATGAAAAATATCAAACTAACATGGAATCCGAAGTTATGAAAATATCAAACTAACATCAAGCATGAGAAAAAAGAACATGGTTGAAAAAAAATCAAAGAGGTGATTGTTTGCGTTTGATCACAGATACTTGTAAGATCACCCATGCAAGCCTTCCTTATTATAATGAAAAAGTCATACGATGTTTATCCATAATTTGGCATAATCTACTTGAACTTCAATTAGAGATACACTTCTAATTTCACTGCAATTCTTATACTAGAGTCCAACTCAAATAAGGAGTGTTACTTATTTATACCATATCTTAATTTGAATTTTTAAACATTATCTTAAAAATTCAATAATAAAAAATGTTAAAATTAAACAATAAGATATATAATAAATATCTTAACAATGGTCTTCAAGAAAAATGGGCTTACTGGTTCAATGAGTGATGGTGGGAGTCAATATTACCTTGGTTCAGGTCTAGCTAATGAAACCCATACCTATGTTAAAATAGTGACCATAATAGCAAATGTGAGCAAGCTTCTGAAGAAGAATTTCTATAATATACGTACAGAGGATGGAAAAAGTGAATGGACAAAATTTTTAGAGATGTATCTCCGATTGACTTTCATATTGCCGTATGAGTTTGATATTACATACTTGAGCTCCATTTCCTTTTATTTATTTTATTTTCTTCTCATTTACAGTTTGATGACCAAGACTTGGATTAATAAATAGGATCGAGAGATTAAATTTTTCAACCAACCACCTAAGGTGATTCCAAAGAGAATATAGTCTCTCATATAGAGAAAGGCGAGCTATTTTTCAATGAGTCCGTTGTTTGATAACTTCATATGCTTCTTAGTACTGTACTAAATATGCTATTTGTAATGTGATCAAATCTTTGTAGGGAATCTTCAAAGAAAGATTATGAAGGTTCTTAAGTAATTTTGTACCGCATTTACAAGGAGAAATAGAAAAGATCTTCAATACTGATCAAAAAAGTGTGCTACAACTTTGAATATTTAAGATGAGCTTTCTCGAGTTGATAAGATTCATACTCTTAATGAAAAGACGACGCAATCTTTAAAGCTATTTCAGGAGATGTTGAATGAAAAACATATTGAATTATTGAGTCATATACTCCAATATCAACTTTATCCCAGTCGTGCTCATGTTCTTTCTTTTCCTTGTGCTCTTATGTGGCCCTTTGAATTTTTTTTCCTTTGATGATTTTGAGTTTTAATAAAACTTTATTTCCTTAATTTCTCCCCGCTTTTGATAACTATGATGATATAAATACGAAAACAAGTTTAAAAGCTTAAACATTTTTTTATGACTGAACTCTAGAAAATTCCATAACTAATTACGTACCTTCACTACTAAGAATAAAGTTTTTTCCATAGTTTTAAGGGAAATCACCTTTTTTATCTTATAATATTTTAACTATTGAAAGTGAAGAGTGAAACGTAGTCAGAAATTATGCAATTAAAAGTTGATAATGATAGGTGTAGATTATAATATGTTTCTCTAGGTATTTAAGTGTATTTTTAAGTGTTTTCTTAGAGGATTATCATATGTATAAACTTAGAATTGTCTTATTATTAGTGTTTTAAGTGTTTGATTCGTTTAAAGCAATAATTTGATCTTACTGCTACGTTTTAAGGGGTGTTTTTATGTGTTTGTGGGTGAATGTAAGCAAGAAATTGAAGAAAAGAGAAGAATTAGAAGCATGAAACAATGCAGGCCACGATTGTGGTAGGCGTGACAGATAGCAAATTTCAGTTTTTTCAGCACGAGTTTTTTTGTACTTTTGATGTTTCAGGGTTTTTTTGGAACCAAATTAAGTGAGAAAATTCTAGAGACAATCCTAGAAGCTTCAAGAACTATTTAAAAACAAGAAAAAACACGAAAAAGGAAACAATCACTAAATTAAAAGAAGATCAAGAGGAGACATCAAGTGAAGCTCCAAAAATTCTAGATTCCAGATCAATACTCCAAACTAGTTTTTCTTTCTTTTTCCTTCAATTATTTCATTTTATTGGATGTTTATTTGAATTGTCATGATGTTAAGCATGAATTATGAGTTTCTAAATTCATATCAGGGATCTATTTTGTTGAACTTTATTCTTGTTGAATTCAATACATCTATAAATGCTTAGTGATAATTGATAAGTTTATACTTGGCATAAATAGAGAGAATAAATCAAGTTATTTATGTTAAGGTGCGTAACGAGAGTTGGTAGCTTAATAGACCTAAAATTATCAGATTAATTAACAATTAAAAAGAGATCTTAATTATGAATTAATTATCCTTAGGATTGCTTTAAATCCAATTGAATAGTTTGGAGTAGTTTTGTGAATCGAGATGTTACAATTATGTTATTATCGATTTCAATTGGAATTCTTGATTAGATCTTGAAAGAGGGTGATCAAAACATTAGGATATCTAGGATCAAGCATAATTGGATTATTAAGAATAAGGGGAGACAAAACAAGGATAGAATAATTCCTAAGTTTCCAGCTTTGATCTTATTCATTCTTATTAGCAGTTCAATTATTCAATTTTTTTTGCTTTATTAGTTATTTCGATTTTAGTAATTTATTTTAATTCAAATCAATATTTATTACCTTAGATAAAGTTTTATTTAAATTGTTAGTGGCAAATTAATCATCGTGGGAAAGATATCTTTTTTACTATAAGTTACGATCAATATACTTGATTGAATGTTTTTTATATAAAACTTATCAACAAGTTAATTAGACACCTAACAACTTGAATAAAACTGTATCTATGGTACTAAAAGGTTGATTTAATTAAAATAATTACTAAAATTTAAATAACTAATAAAATGAGGCAAGTAAATAATTAAACTGCTAATAAAAATAGGGTTCATTAAAGCTAGAAATTTATGAATTATCCTATCCTTATTTTGTCTCCCCTTATTCTTGTTTATCCAATTATTCTTAATCCTAGATATCCTAAGATTTTATTAGCCTCGTTTGCGATCTAATCAAGTAATCCCAATAAAATAGACAATAATATAATTGAAATTGTTAAGCAAGTTTGACCTAATGTAAAACCCTCAATATCTGCAAGTGTATAAATCATAAACTCATAGTAATTGAGGTATCGATCCCACGAGAAATTAGCTAAAACTAAATGAACTTCACTTTGTCTAAGGTTGTAACAAATGAATTGAATGAAAATAAAAATAATCAAAAAATTAAGCAATTAAATATGTGTTGAGTGAAAATAAATTCAGAAATTAACATTATCAAATTAAATTGAGTACTTAACCACTTAACAAATGAGCGACCACAGTAAACAAGAAGGATCAAGAATGAAAGTCCAAGATTCGTTCTATCGTTATTTTGCTCCTTTAACCACTTTTGATTTAATTTAGTGTCGATCCTAGATTTTCAAAGGTTTGATTATTCTCTCTAAAGACCTAATCATTTAACCCTAATTAATTATCCCTAATTGATAACAAAATTCCATATTTGTAATCTCTTAACTAACAAAAACAACCTAACATTTTCAACTAGTTTTTAAGCAATCTATCCGATAATCAAGTTCTCACACAAGATCTAAGATCTCTCTTCGTATGATTATCAATTTGATATTTGCTTGACTTATTAGGTCATTAACTCTCATTACCCAACCTAATCAAATTACTTTTGACTCACTCTCTCAATTTATTGTCGAAGTATAAGCAAACATAAATATCACAACACCCAAAACAATATATTGAAATCAAAAGTGTTTGTCATAGAATAAGTTAAGAACAAACCCTAATATCAAATTGGAACATCATCAAGGTTAAGAAGAAAAACTTGAGTTGGACTGGCCTGGAGTTGCTGGACAGTTGCTATTATTCTTGTTCCCTCTTTGATCTTCCTTGCTTTTTTCCTAATTTGGTAAGATGGTGGCTACCTCTTTTTGGGTCTTTTAATGTTCATTTATAGTAAATGAGTGATTTAGGGTTAACTTTAGGGCTTACCCATGTGATTTAGGGCTAACTTTAGGGCTTACCCAGGTTGCATTGTCCTAAAAATGCCCTTTAAACATCAAACCATATGGAAAACCCCGTGTCTGGTAAGTGTCTGTCATAATCGTGACAGGGAGGTCACGATCATGACATAACATAAAAATCTTCTATCACGATTGTGTCACAGCATAAAAACCTTCTGTCATGATCATTACACTCCATGCATGAACGTGACCTAGGATAAAAACCTTCTGTCACGATCGTGACACTAGGGAGGAGTCTTATATCTCGACCATAACACCCTATGCATAATCGTGACCTTGCCTTTTAGCCCAAGCATGCTCCAACTTCCTTCATTTATCTGGGTTCATTCACTAAGAAACACATAAAAACATCTCAAGAACACAAGATTAAGGTATAAAATCATGACCTAAACCACACAACACTTAAAAACAGAACCAAACTATCACATTAACATAATTCTAAGCCTAAATATGTAGTAATCATTTAACCTTATAAACACACTAAAGCACCTAGTAAAACATAATATAAACTACAACTATCAACATCCCCACATTTAAACTTTTTCTTATCCTCAAGCGAAAATAAAAATGAAAAAAGAAAACTCAAACAAACTAAACAATAAGATATACATTTATGCATATGCATTGATGATATAATGACATCTAACTTCACAAAACTAATTAACCTCAAACAATAATCATTCAAGTTGTTCCAACATAGTTCCTGTGCAATTTATGGCTAAACACATTGGATTGAATATACAACACATTCATTCACCTAAAGCACTTATAAACACACATTGATAATTAGTAGTCAATCAAAATTGCAACTATCATTAAGTAACTCTTTATGAAAATTATAGCTATTTTCAAAGATCGGTAGGATTTATTTATTGAAATTTATAACGTTAACCTAGTCTTTTGACGCAAAGGCAAACATTTTGTTGTGAATGTCTCCTAGTTACTCAACCAGGCTATGTTTTATTAATTAGCTTAGTTGGAATGCCATTCTAGCCTTTTGACGCGAAGAAAAACATTTTGTCCTGAGCGTCCGTAGTTACTTAGCTATATCACATTCTGAACTAGCTATTAGCTCTATTTATAACCCAAAGGCTAGCATAATAGTTATTTTCTTAAGAAATTTTTTTTATCACAATTCATATAGCCTACCTTATTTCTTTTTAGCTAATTTTTCTCATGAAAGATTATTAAGGATGCTACTTATTCAATTGACTTATAATTATAATTGTATGTAACAAATTTCCTAAGGTGAATGAACTAACATCATATCCTAATTAACATTCATATTTAACTAAAGATACTTAGAATGTTAATTTCACAAGCTAAAATGTCTTCAAAACTTCAATAAATATGTTCAAAGCTAAACTATTTTCATCAAGTTATGGACATTGACACAATTCACACTTATGCTACACACCATGTCAACCTAAGAAAAAACTAACAATATGACATGAAAAATTCACATTTATGATGACAATAACAATGCAACCTCCTTATACTTAGATAACACATTGTTCTTAACGTGAGGAGAAACAACAACATATAAAGGAAACTAAAATTGAGAAGAAAAAGAAAAAGAAAAAGAAAAAGAAGATTTAGAGCATGAAACCTGTCACAATGATTGAGGTGGTGATGCCGTTGGAGAAGGGATTTGAATGCCTTGAGCAACAAAGTATTTATAGATCCTCTTGATGTCGCAGTGCTGTCGTCGTTGTTCTTTTTCCATCTCCTTCGACAGTTTGCTGTTGTCTAAAACCATATTAACCACTTTCTCCCATTATGTTGCTTCCTCATCCTCAGTCTCGTTAGTGGTTAAGTCTTCAATTTGTTGCTGAGGTAGTGCTGAGTTTGAACTAGCCTACCCTGCCCTGTGTTTGATGGTGTTTTAGAGCTGGCATCTCAGAGTTCCAAATGTTGGACCTCCAAGATCTCAGCTTAGATGATGATGATTAAGAAACTTAGGCATAATAACAGTTAGTCCCTCAATATCTACACCATAATAATCAACAATTGCAATAACCAGATAACCCACGCCAACATTACTAGTTCTCTTTTTAAGAGTAACAATTATGGTATTAAAAATGTGAGTGGTTGTGCAAACTTTAATGTGATGATCCATGCAGCAAAAAATGGACAATTCTTTAACATATCACTTCTTACTCTTGGATTTATCAAAAACAGTTTGGCATATAAATTTTTGGAGTAACAAATGTTTAGGACTACAAATAACATTATTATGTGCATTTCAAACATTAAAGTCTTCCAACCCAGCTAACTGGGTTTAGTACCTATCGGCACAAAAGTTATCACGCGTATCAATAATGTTCGATTATTGGAATCCACCAATTTCACACATAATCTCATAATTCAATTGGTATGGTTGAACTTAGAATCGAAACCAAAATTTAGTAGGGTTACTCATTTCAAATTGAAGAGAAGTGAAAAATTCAAGGGTCAATTTCTCATACACAACAAAGGTAAAATTAATGAACTTATCCCACTGAATTTTACTACATAAATTCTCAACCTTTTCTTTCAACCCAAGAGTATCCAAGATATCAAAATCAAAGTATTTAGGCACATATACATTTCTAGAATGAAGAATTTGGAATCAAATATCTTCTTTTTCCGAATATATCGAAAAAGGTGCTCTAAAGTCCATCACATTATTCCACGCACCACACCTCAATACTTGAGCCTTTCCTTTAGGTTATGATCGCTTAACAGTCTACTTGATTCTTAGACTCATTTTGAATGTGAAAATCTACAAAATTGATAAACACAACAAAATACACCAACATTACCCAAAAATTTGAGTGAATAAAATCACACCAAATCTTATGGGAATCACCCAAAAGATTGTGAGAAGTTTGTGTAAAATATGAAATATAGGTAGAGAGGGGCATATTTTGGGTGAAAAATGTAAGAGGAACAAAGAAGACTTAAGATGAGCGTATAGAGAAATGAGAGAGATTTGGTGATGACTAAACCTAGAGAGAGAAGTGAATGTGAGTAAAACGGGACGAATGATGAATATAAGGGTTAGGGTGAAGAAAAGAGGGATACTAGGGCATCTGTCACCATTCTAGCAGGGGTGTCACGATCATGATAGTAGGCATTATACCTAGGTCACCATTATGATCGTGGGCATTTTACCTGGGTCACGATCGTGACCATGGGTATTTTACCCATGTATGATCGTGACATTGGAATTTTTTTTTACCCTTATCCTGTTTGTCATTCTTTCCTAGTGTAATCTATGATCTTTCTTTCCTAACCTATATTATCCCTAACCCACATAATTTAGCCATCCACATCATTCCAAATTAATGTAAGAAAGAAAGAAAAAACTAATTCTATAATTGAAAAAAAACTTACCACATAACATTTGCAATCTAACTACTGAACATGCTAAGTTATGGTTATTAGCTTGACCTCTCATCAGTTACATCATTTTTAAATGTTTGAAAGGAAGGAAATTACTTCCCTTTCCTTTGAGAATCCTCCCCTAAAATATGGTTTGCATCGACGGCCGTTTAATTTGAAGGTTTCCTTATTCAAAATTTCTAATTTGAGAGATCTATGTGCGCATACGTGAGTTACCATAAAAAGTCCACTCCATCTTGATTTGAGCTTTTTTTGAAAATAGCTTCAATCTCAAATTGTACAACGACACTGCATCTCCAACCTTGAACTCTTTCTTCTTGAGATGAGAATCATGCCATCTCTTCACCTTCTCCTTATAGAGTTTGGCATTCTCATGCACATTGAATTGAAACTCCTTGAGTTCATTCAGTTGCAAGAGTCTTCTCACACCCTCTCGCTTCCAATCAAAATTTAAAGCTTTTTTTTCCCAGTATGCTTTATACTCAAGTTCCATAGGAAAATGACAAACTTTACCATATACTAGTCTGAATGGAGCGATCCCAATTAAAGTTTTAAAGGCAATTCGATAAGCCCATAAGGCGTCATCTAGCTTTAAAGCCCAATCCTTTATTAAACCATTCACTGTCTTCTCCAATATTCGTTTAGGCTCACAGTTGACGGCCTCCACTTGGCCACTTATTTGCGAATGGTATAGGGTGGCAACACGACAGCAGAATATGTATCTTTTACGAAGGGAATCAAAATATTTATTATAGAAATATGCTCCTTCATAACTTATAATTGTCTTTGGCACTCTGAATCAGTTGAATAACCGTTTAATGAATTTCTGAACAACTTTTCCATCATTTGATGGAGTTGCCACAGCTTCAGCCCATCTTGATACGTAGTCCACTTATACCAAAATGCATGTGTTCCCCATAGAGGATGGGAAAGGACCTATGAAGTCTAGTCCCCACACATTGAAGACTTCAACTTCTAAGATGTTGGATAAAGGGTATCTCATATCTTTTCGAGATATTGCCCACTCTTTGACATCTATCGCACCGTGCCACGAATTCCTGAGCATCTTTAAACAGATGTGGCCAATAAAATCCACATTCAAGCACTCGAGTCGGTGTCTTGTCCTTGCCATAATGTCTAGAATACAAAGCTTTGTGACACTGCATTAATATGCCTGACATCTCCTCCTCTGAAACACACCTTATTATTATTCCATCAGCATATGTCCAAAATAGGATCAGATCATCCCATAAGTGGCAGGTAAACTTATACAAGAATCTCTTCCTCTATTGACATGATAACTCAGAAGGGAGCTTACCATAAGCAACAAAATTTGCTATATCAGTGAACCATGGTGTCGTTATGCTATCAAGTAAGATCAGGGTTTCGGGCAATTGCTCATTAATATCATTGCTCTGCTTAATTTTCCCTCCTTTAAAA
Source organism: Erythroxylum longipes (assembly GCA_027563885.1). NCBI lineage: Eukaryota > Viridiplantae > Streptophyta > Magnoliopsida > Malpighiales > Erythroxylaceae > Erythroxylum > Erythroxylum longipes. Next base: position 7,493,386 of record JAOQMS010000001.1, on the reverse strand, counting down.
TGTGATAAGTGGTCTACTACCACATTCTCGGTTCCCTTATTATCTCAAATTTTGATGTCAAAGTCTTGTAGTGGTATTATCCATTAAATCAGTCTCAGTTTTATGTCCTTCTTGGCAAAAAGATATTTAAGTGTAGTGTGATCAGTAAACACGACCTTAGAGTCCAAAAGGTACGATCGGAACATGTCACATGTATACAACATCGTTAATAACTCCTTCTCAGTGGTGGTGGTTTAGTTATGGCCTAGTTAATGTCTTGCTTGTGTAGTATTGTTGAGTAAGTTTTACAATTATAAAACCTTCAATATTCTGCTAGCGCACGGGTCATAAACATAGTAATTAAGATGTCAATCTCACAAGGAATTAGTTAAACTAATCGAATCCTAACTTTATCTAAGGTCTAAAAATTGTAATTAAAATGAAAATAAAATTGAGCAAAAAATTAAGCAATTGAATATGGATCAATTGATAATGAAATTCTAAATTAATGGAAGGAAATTAAAATTGAGCATAACCACTTAAAACTCGAAAATCAAATAAGGAAGATTAACTAATTATGAGAAGAAGGGATTTATCCTATCATTAATTGCTAAGATAATTACTTTTGAGTTAATGGGTATCAGTCTTATAATTTCATAATGTTAATCATACTCTCTCTCGACCTAATCATTAAACCCTAAATCATATTCCCTAATTAAATCTAAATTCTTAATTTGCAATTTCTCAATTAACAAAACAGCTTACGTTCCAATTAGTTCTTAAGCAATTTAATAGACAATTGGGTCCTCACACGAGATCTCTCTTCGTATAATTACCAATTTGATTGTTTATATGATCTATTAGGCTGTTAACTTTCATTACCTAACCTAATCATATTACTATCTGTTCACTCTCTTGATTTGTTACCGAAGTATGAAAAAATGAAAAACAAAAATACCCAAACATATTAACAGCAAAAGTAATCAAATCACCATTGATTCAAGAATAAATCCCAAAAGAGTTTAGAAAAACCTTGAAAAAAATATTCATCATCCTTACATTCATTTCATACATTAAATGAAATAAACAAAAAGATGAAATGAGAAAGTTATCTTGGAAGGAAGGTTGGAGTAGCTGGCAACAACAACTCATCTTCTTCTTCTCTCCTCTTCTCTCTTCCTTGGCTTCTTTCCAAAAGTGGCAAATGGAGGCTTCCTTGATTAGGTCATCTCATTTACTTTTATAGTGTTTTTTCCTTTTAGGGTAAAACAAGGTTTTACTTAAGCCAACAAGTCCAAAATCCAAAAATAGAAACGTAAGCAGTTCCCCTCGTCTGTATCTCACCTGTCACAACCATGGTAGGTATGTCATGATCATGACCCATCAGAATGAGGTTTTGTAACGATCGTGGCATACCTGCTATGACTGCGACTCGATATTGTTAACTTCTGTCTCAATTGTGACCCTGGTTCTTCCTTCAAACTTTTTCCAACTTCTCTCCATCTTTTTCATCTTATCTTAAATACTAACAAACACGTCAAAATACCTTGAGTGCATAAAATTAAAGTCTAATAACATGCTCTAAACCATATAACACTAAAAAACACAATCACATAATTATATTGACACAATTCTAAACCTAAACATGCACAAATCCTCTAATTAACAACAAAAAACACACTAAAATATCTACTAAAACATAGTGTAAACTAAAACTATCATATATCACATGTAACTTCTTATCCTTCTTTTATCCCAACATATAACCCGCAGTTTGATCGTTAACATCACACATGACTTTGAATGGGAGTGCCCAATTTGGTGACGTTAATATTGATGCTGATGTTAGTGCCTTCTTTAAATGATCAAATGCAGATAAACTGTTATCATCAAAAGAAAAGGGCACTCCCTTAACTAACAAATTCATTAGAGGCCTTGCTATATGTGAGAAGTCCTTGATAAAGCGGCAGTAGCATCATGCATGAACTAGGAATGCTCGAACGCCTTTGAAATTGATTAGTGGTGGGAGCTTCTCTATGACCTTCATCTTTGCGTTGTCCACTTAAATTCCTTGGCTCGATAATTTATTCCCTAGCATTACTCCCTCATGCACCATAAAGTGATACTTTTGCCATTTCAATACTAAATGTGATTCTTCACATCTTTGGAGTACTCTGTCAAAATTGATCAGGCACTGCTCAAAAGAGTCTCTAAAGAATGAAAAATCATCCATAAAAACTTCCATAATGTCCTCAATCAAATATGCAAAGATAGACATCATGCACCTTTGAAATGTAATTAGAGCATTGCATAACCCAAAGGGCATTCGTCTCATTCGTCTATACATAAATGTACCATAAAGACACATAACAGTGGTCTTTTTTGGTCTTTAGGATAGACGAATTTCTTATTGTATCTCGAGTAACCATCTAAGAAGCAATAAAATGAGTGACCAGTCACTTTTTAGTCACCTTGTTAAGTTTTCGATAGTCTATACAAACTCTTCATCCTGTGACTGTTCTTGTTGATATTAGCTCTCAACTTCACTCTCTATAATGGTCATTCCGCCCTTCTTTGGTACGCATTGTATCGAGCTGACCCATTTTCTATCAGATATTGGGTATATTATACCCTCATGTAAAAGCTTCATTACTTCCTATTTGACTACTTCCTTTATGTGAGGGTTCAACCTGTATTGATGTTCCCTCACCGCTCAACTTATTTCTTTGAGGTTTATTCAATGCCTAACAATGTTTGGGCTTATACTTTGAATATCAAATATTTGTCATCCCATGGCCTTCATTTGCTTCTTAACAATTGCTACCACCCTAATCTTTTGCTCCCCATCCAATTGATTGGAAATGATCATGGGTAGAGTTTGACCTTCACTTAGAAAGGTATATCTGAGGGGTGTGGGTAAAGGTTTGAGTTCTAGAGTTGGTTAATTCTCTATGGAGGGTGGTATGGGTGCTTCTGCTTTTACTAATATTTCTTGATGTCTTTAAACAATTGGCTCCTCCATCTCAACATGTTCTTTAGATTAAGCTTTTTCACCTTCTCAACTTCATTATCTGTCTCAACTTTTACCGATTTATTTTCTTCAAAGCGACTCTCTTCTTGCTCTTGAATATTTTTGTCCATAATATCAATCTTCATTCCAACGTTGTTTTCTTTTGAATTTTTGAAGAATTTGTTCATATTAAACTCGACTTGATCTTCACCAATTTAAAGTGTTAATTTTACCTTGATGAACATTGATCAATTCTCTTCTTGTGTTCATGAAAGGCCACCCAAGAATTAATGGATAATTCTTGTCCTCTTTGAAAGTAAGAATGATGAAGTCCACTTGCATTAAAATGTCTTCCACCACTCCAAACGGTCTTTTAATTATTGATCAGCCAACTGAATTAGCATCAAAGTTAGCTTGACCTCACTGAGTCTCAATTTCGTGAATATCGACAAAGGTATAAGATTTATAGTTGCTCTTAAATCACATAAGAACATTGCGAATTCAAATTCACCAACCATACAGGGTATTGTGAAACTCCCTGGATCCTTCAGTTTGGATGACTTATGACTGGTGATTATAAAACTACAACTGCCATTTAATGCTACCATTTGGTTCTCTTCCTAAGTGCACTTCTTTGATGGTATGTCCTTCAAGAATTTGGCGTACTCGGGTATATGTTTGAATGCCTCCACGAAAGAAAGATTAATTTGCAAAGTTTTCAATCTCTCCACAAATTTTGCAAATTTGTGCATCTAACTTGCTCTTTTGTAATCGTTAAGGATATGGAATCTTGGGTGGAAATGGAAGAGGGACAATGTAAGGTGGGTGTTCACTTATGTCAGCATCCTTCTTCTTTTCTTGGTCTTTCTCTATTGGGTGGGATGTAGTTTGTGTCTCTGCTAGTTACTCAAGTTCCATCCCATTTTGAAGTGTGATAGCCTTAAGTTGCTCATTTGGGTTTGCTTTGGTATTGGTTGGAGGCTTCCCACACTTCTTGTAGACAATGCATTTGCTGGTTAGCTCATTTGAACTTCTAAGTTATGGATGGAAGAGGCATAATTTTTAGTTACTTGTTCGAACTTCCCTTCCAATCTCTTATAAGTGTCATCCATGTTTATGAGCTTATCTAAAATTTTATCCAATTTAGAGTTAGTAGAAATGGGTTTCTCTTGTTAGAATCTAGGTGGCCTTTGGTTTCAGAAGATCTCCTACATTGTACATCCAAGAAAAATTCAGGTGGTTTTTCCACCTAGTATTGTATATGTTGGAGTAAGGATTGTTCGCTTCCTCCCCACCCCCCAACCATGTATTGTGACACTCCCCGGATCCTTCAGCTTGGACGGTATATGACTGGTGATTATGGAACTGAAACTACCAGTTAATGCTACAATTTGGTTCTCTTCCTAAGTGTGCTTAATATATCCTTCAGGAATTTGGCATACTTTGGGCATATCTTTGAATGTCTCCATGAAAGAAAGATTAATTTGCAAAGTTTTCAGTTTCTCCACAAACTTTGCAAATTTGTGCATGCAGCTTGCTCTTTTTTAATCGTTAAGGATGTGGAATCTTAGGTGGAAATGGCATAGGGGTAATGTAAGGCGGGTGTTTACTCATGTCAACATCCTTATTCTTTCCTTGGTCTTTCTCTATTGGGTGGGATGTAGTTTGTCTCTCTGCTAGTTACTCAAGTTCCATCCCATTTTGAAGTGTGATTTCCTTAAGTTGCTCATTTGGATTTGCTTCGGTATTGCTTGGAGGCTCCCTACACTTCTTATAGACAATGCATTTTCTAGTTGGCTCATTTGAACTTCTAAGTTATAGAGGAAGAGACATGATTTTTGGTTACTTATTTGAACTTCCCTTCCAATCTCTTATGAGTGTCATCCATGTTGAGCTTATCCAAAATTTTATCTAGTTTAGAGTTAGTAGAATTGGGTTTCTCTTGCTGGAATCCAGGTGGCCTTGATTTCGGAATTAATCTCCTACATTGTACGTCCAAGAAAAATTCAATTGGTTCTTCCACCAAGGATTATATATATTAAAGTAAGGATTGTTCCCTTCCTCCCTCCTTCACCCCCACCCCCTCGACCAAATTGTGCTCCCATATAGTTGAGTTGATCTGGTTCATTGTTTTGCACCAAGAAGCAATCGGTGGTATCATGGTTGTCCTATCCACATAATTCACGTCTATGCTGAATTGCTTTAATAGGAGCTAATAAAGAAGCTTTCATGCTATTGAGTTGTTGGGTTAAACTTTCAATCTTAGCCTGCACCTCTGTAATCGAATCAATAGCAATGGCTCCCTTCTGATTGTGGAAGGTTGTTTGTTGTGTACTTCTATCTAACGTCCAAAGAAAAATATTGCTTGCTAACTATTCTAAAAAATCCTTTACTCCTCACTGTTTTTCTTATTAGAGATCCTCCAAATGCTAGATCAATGGTGCCCTTTACGGGTGGATTAAATCCATTGTAAAAGGTTTGCAATAGGAATTCTTTAGGTAGGTTATAATGAGGACCTCTCCTTTGTAAATCCTTATAACATTTCCATTCTTCGTAAAGTGGCTCCTCATCACTTTGTTGGAAATTTGTAATCTCCTTTATTGTTATCTTTGTGAAAAGGAAGTATTTTTCCAAAAATGAATACACCAGCTGCTCCTAAGTTGTGATGGTTGCAAAAGTTAGAGAATGATACCATGTTATAGCTCTATCCCTTAGTATGAAAGGGAAGAGCCTCATCATAACTGCTTCTTCTGACATTCCATGATATCAAAAAGTATCACATATTTCTAGGAAATTCACCAAATGAGCGTTAAGATCTTCATTAGCTAACTCATAAAATTGCGTGTTGGTTTACAACATGTTTAACAATGCTAGTTTGATCTCAAACGATGTTGCTTGAATTGGTGGCCAAGTAATGTGATAGTAGTGTTTTGTATGATGTTTTCGGGTTTAATTTGTTATGCATTTTGTGTTAAATTGAGTGTTAAGTGGGCATTTAGGGTTTAATTAGATTAGTTTTTGTGTTTAAGTGTTTTATTGGGTTATTCTGAATCTTTGAGCTTAAATTGTATATCTTTTAGGTACCTTGATGTGTGTGCTAGTGTTGTAGGGTAAATAGGGAAGAACAATGAAGATTTGAAGAGTTTTGGGCTAAGAGACATAGGCTACGATCGTGCACAGTGGCTACGATCGTGACGATCGTGGTAGAAGAGGAGAAGCCAGTAACGGCTAGGTCACGATCGTGTATCATGGGCCATGATCGTGATAGAGAGCGTCAAGTCAGGTCACGATCGTGGCACAGTAGGCCACGATCGTACCCTGCATTGGGCTAACGAAAAAACTCAAAATTTGGGGTGATTTTTTGGACCGTTTCGACCCCAAGTTTAACCTAGGGCTGCTATAAAATAAATAGAACAATACCTAGCAACTGCCGGGGGGAGATTAGAGAGCCAAAAATTGCAAAAAGAGAGAGACTCTGTCAAAAATTTGAGGGAAAACCTAATTAGAGATCAATCGATCGAGGAAGGAGACCAAGGAAGAGAGGCACAGAGACATGCTTGATGCAACGTAGTTCCCGGAATAGGTAGTTTCCCGCATTCGCGACTCTAAGATCCATTCTGAAAGTATATTCTAGTTGTTAGTTCGATTTCATTGATGTATGGAGTCTTGAGATTGATTAGAGATATTTGTCATTGAATGTTGATGCTTTTATCTAAACTCACCTTCAGGTTTATTTATTCTTGAGATTAATAAGATTGATTTGATTGCATTTTATTTCGATTTATTGTGATTTAATTCGATTCTTCATAACTGGGCAATAAACTGAAAGGGTAAGCCGGTGAAAATCATCGATTTAGGTTAGCGAGAGATAGGTAAATCGATAGGTAGAGAATTGAATTAAACTGGTAGAGTCGTGTAATGAGAGATCGAGCACAGACTCCCTGTAGGTTAATAGACAACATTAGAACTAATTTAGGTTTTGGACAAATTACGGATTGAGAGATTGCAATTTCTACAATTTGAATTAGGGAATATTAATTAGGGTTAAGAATTATAACTCGAGAGAGAGTAATTCACCCTAGGACCATCTAGGCCTGTTAAATCGTAAATTTCATAATTGGATAGATCTTCTTTAATTTCGAATAAATACCCCCTTTCTCTCAATTGGTCACTTCTAGGTTGAATTTCAAATTATTTGTGTAAGTTTGCTTCTATTTGTTCTTTTGGTGATTTAAATTCTCGTATTTGATTCTTGATTAATTTTAATTTCCACACTAGTTATTTAATCTACCTTTAGATTTTTAGGACTAGTTCCCTTCCTTGTGGGATCGACACCTTAGGTACTAGGCGAACGACCCGTGCTCTTGCAGTAATTACCAAGGTTAAAAATTAATAGAACTTAGATCGTGTAACCTTGAGCGAACATAATGCTTTGATGTGCAGTGTTGAACCCTAGTCTCATGAAATCCATCAGAGTTTGTTGCTTATTTTCTTGATTATGTTCCTCCACCATCATTTCTTCAGTCTCTTCTTAGCATCTCGCTCTTCGAATTGCTCGTTTTAGTCTTGTGATATCAAATGCTAAAATTTTTACTATCTTCCCTGAACTTCGAGTAACTCTATGTTCATACAGTCACACGAACATAAGAGGGGTGAAAAAGAAATTCCTTAAAACAAAGGAATTTAAATAGTACTAAATTAACTCCCTGGAAACAGTAATTGAGGTAACAATCCTATAAGGAATTAACTAAAACTAATTGAACCTGACTTTGTCTAAGGTTGTAAAAATGAATTGAATGAAAATAAAAATAATCAAAAAATTAAACAATCAAATGTGAGTTGAGTGAAAATAAATTCAGAAATTAACACAATCATATTAAAATTGAGCACTAACCACTTAACAAATGAGCAACCATAATAAACTAGAATGATAAAAAATGAAAGTATCAGATTCGTTCTATCGTTATTTTACTCCTTTAACCATTTTTTATTCAATTTATTATAGACCCTAGATTTTTGAAGGGTTTAATTATTCTCTCTCAAGACCTAATCATTTAACCCTAATTAATTATCCCCAATTGATAACAAAATTCCAGATTTACAATCTCTCGATTAACAAAAATGGCCCAATGTTTTCAACCAGTTCTTAAGCAATCTATCAGATAATCAAGTTCTTATACAAGATCTCTCTTCATTTGACTATCAATTTGATATTTGGGTGACTTATTAGATCTTTAACTCTCATTACCCAACCTAATCAGCTTACTTTCAACTCACGCTCTTGATTTATTGTCAAAGTATAAGCAAATACAAATATCACAACACCCAAAATATTGTATTGAAATCAAAATTGTTCAAGTCACAAAATAAGTCAGGAACAAATCCTAAAATGAAACTAAAATATCATCAACATGTATAATGTAACACCTCGTGTTAGAGGTCAGAATATTAAGGAATTTTAGTACACTTTATGCTTTGCATAATTAAGTTTTCACTTATATGTGCATATGCAATTTTGGACACATACAAATAATTGTACATGCATTTATTGACATTTTTCTTGGTATAAGTGATATTTTTTTTAGTGATTAAAGTATGAATGTTGGATTAAATGTGTTACAAATTTATTTGGTGATAATAGTTGTTATTTCGAAATTTTGGCGAATTATAGATTAATTGTCTTGGATTATTAAATTGGTGTGTATTATTATTAATTCCGCATTTTTGGAGACATTTTGGATATTTTGTAAATTTATTGAAAATTTGAGGTATTTTTAGATTAAGAAAAAGAAGGAATTAAGAGACAAATCATTAGTTGACAAATGGATAAATTATGGAGTGACATGTGGCATTTTATTAAGAAGCCACCTAAGTTTAAGTTATGTTTGAATAAGGAAAAATTGATGCATTTGGTCTCTTCCTTTGGGTTCTTTCAACATTGAACATCACCTTCTTAAACACACTCTTTATTTTTGTCTCCACCGAAATCCTCCACCATTAAACTTCATTTGATGCTCACCCATTGAACTTATGCTTGTTAAAGTTATTGGCTCATCCATCACCAAAAACACTTCTAAACTTTCAGTCAATTGCTTATTTCACTCTTCTTTCCTTTACTGCATCCTCCGAAACTCTCATTTGCTCTCCTAAGTTCTGGAAATTTTGCTAAAGAAAGAAGAGAGAGAAAAAAGCTTAGTCAAGTAAGTTTATTCAGGTTTTAATATTTGTAACTACATGCATGCGTAATTGGTATACATTTTCATGCTTATGGTGTTGATGCAAGTGTGGGTGTTGAAGGAAGAAGTAGATTCGGAGATGTGTATAACTAGGTGAAAGTTTGAAGTGAGCTTGAGTTTGAGGTATGCAGAATTTTACTGAACATGCGTCTGTCCTTAGCGCATAACTTGATCTTTAAATATCCAAATTGGATGGAGTTTGATTTATAGTAAACTAGAGAAATATATCTACATTTTTTTATGAAGGAATCAAATTCGAATTATGTCCTTAAAAGTCTGGAAAATTGGCTTGAAGTTTAAATTTGTGTTCTGTCAGAGTGTGAAAACAGTCTGTGGGTTTTTTATTATAACTTGAATGATACTAAACAAAATTGCATGAAATTAGCTTCATTAGAAACTTAGGGCATAAAGGAACAATTTTTCAGAAGAGTGTTTTGCCTAAATCTTTCATATTCCTTGTCAAAATGACCATGAAAGATTGACCCGAAGGTCCGTTTTGGGAAGAGTTAAAAGAAATTGGAATAAAAGGTAGTGCACGATGCTGTTTGACAGTTTTGAACATCCTTCATTCTTTTGGCTATAACTTCTTCTTCCGACCTCCAAATGACTTGATTTTTGAACCAACAAACTCATAACACATTTTTCTTCCTCTACATAAAATTATATATCCATATGAAGATATTTTGGAAAGATTTTATTGATGAATTTAGGATGAAAATGAGGAAGTGAACTGGAATATTTTCATTGAATATGCTTCGGTATTTTGAGTATATCTTGATTTGTAGAATTTTAAATGAGTTTATTATTAATTAAGATTAAATTATATCCTTATGGATTAAAATTTATTGAAGAATTATAATTTTAATTCTATCTCTAAGACTTTCAAAATTGGCATGGAAATTGAGTCTTGGCCTAGGCTGTAGCACTGCCAGGGACAGAAATCATTTCCTGTAGTTATTGAATAAACTGTATTGATGTAGGCCGAATTAGACTAAGGTGTCTTAACCAAAGTTGTAAATGATTCTCTTATATTTAAATTGGTATCAAGTTAGTAATTTTTGGATTTTTTAATTGAGAGATATGAGTTGTACAACTTGACTGCATGATCATGCTCTAGCCAAAATTCCAAATGTGCACAGTCTGTGGGTTTTTGAGCATAACTCTTAGAATAATAAACCAAATTGAATGATCTTGGTATCAATAGAGACTTAAAACATATAGGAATAATTTTCTAGAAGAAAGTGTTACAGAAATACATCATGTTCTTAATCTTATTAATTATGCAAAGTTGAACCGAATGAGGTGCTTCCAACAAAAGCTGGAATAGTAATTGAATGTATGAATTTGGGAACTTTTGAAGTACAATTGATGTTTACATCAGTTTAGTAAGGAAATATACCCAAGAATTTGTCATGAGAATGCATCATACATATTCAGCATACATAAATGAATGCTTAATCATGCACAATAGTGATTTGTATATGTATTAAATGTTATAGAGGAACGCATAGAGCGACCACTTCCAGATATTATCGGGACTTTGAGGCAATAAGCAATAAGGAAGCTTTTGGTGAGTAATCTTAGATGGTCACACCTTACTTTGTTTTGCTTGTTGAATTTGATTTATGCTGATTGTGTTGGAATTCCGAACAATGATTGTCCAAGGCGTTTAATGCATGTTTATATCATTGGAAGTGCTATTTGCATATGAATATGATTGACTACTTGCTTTGCACATGAAATGTCTGAAATGACTTTGTTTTGTTTTAAAACTGTTGAGTCCTAGTTGTGGGTAAATAGGCATGCCTAGAAGGGTCTGCAACTGCTCCTGTGACACTTTGGTGTCGAGACTTCGGTCTCTCCTGTGACACTTTGATCTCTCCTATGACACTTTGGTATCGAGACTTCGGTCTCTCCTGTATAAGTCCCGTTACCCGCTTCTGTAAATGGCTTAGCAGTCATCTAATTTTGTGTTCTGATATATGTTTGAATTTGACCTAAACAAAATTGTATTATGATTTTGAAGGGTTTATACCCTCTTTTGATATTCAACTCTGTTAACTATAAAAATCTGTTCCGAAATGCATTATGTCTGTTTTATTGTTAAACCAATCTGTTAATGCATGCTTATAATATTACATGATTCAGTATGATGAGTTATCACTTTATATATATAGATTAGTTATTATTCACTAAGCTATATGCTTAGCACGGTGGATTTGCCCCGTGTAGGTTCAGAATGAGGATTATAAAGACTGGGGCAAGTCAATCGCAATAGCCAATGGAGTATGAGTTTTGTTTTGATAAAAATGTATTTTGAATATATATTTTGGCTTGTTTATAAAATGTATGATTCCGAATTGTTGTAAGTTTTTGTAATAACTATGTTTCAAGCTGGTTTCAGTTTTTGGAACAAATTTGCATTAAGTTCAATGTAATATCATGTATGTTTGCCTAAACTATTTTATGGAAGTTTTCGAACACTTTGATTTTTTTGTAATGATTTGTGTGGTGTCCATATATCCTTCGAGGGGGTTTGTGGGTATGACATATAACATCCTTAATACTAGTTTATACATCAAACTTAAAGAAAATAGATAAAGAAAGAAGAAAAACTTAAGTTGGATTAGTTTGGAGTTGCTAGGTAACTGTTGATCTTCTTGCTCTCTCTTTAATCTTCCTTGCTTTTTTGCCAATTCGGTAAGATGGTGTCTTCCTCTTTTTGAATCTCTTATGTACAATTAAACACTATTCATAATCATGACATTCCACAACATTACATATCATTTTATTTCTCCACCACTAGGATTCACATGCATAATCATAAATCAATAGGACATTTTAAGGTTATAATGTGGGTAAAGGTTAAGGTGAGACGTACTTGGGTAATGTGATGCAAAAGCCATCAAAACTAGCAAAGCAAAAGCAACACTCAATGCAACAACAAGAAAAAAAGTGAACATTCACTCAAAACTATGTAGCTTAGCTATGATGAATGCAAAAACTATGTTCCATATCTTATATTCAAGCTCTCACACCACAAATCGCATGCAGCATAAGGAATTAGAAGGAAGCACTCATACAATTGATGAAAAACAATATATTATAACCATAAGCAGTGATCTTCAAAACAACATCTACGTCATATGCTTTATACTCAAATCACCCATGCCACTTTTAGAGGAAAAACTAATCATAAATAAATTTGCAAAACAAATGCATATCCTCCTTTATACTTTTATTTTGAATAATTTTTTTCTTGATTTTTTAATAAAAATTGAAAAAAGCTACATCAAAATTGGAATTCATTAATAAGAGATAAAATGACATTCCAACAATTATAATCAACCCACATATGTGTATACCCATACACTTAGACTTTTATACATCTATAAACATCAACAATTAACAAATGCTCCACTATTTTAAGGCTTGGGTAGGACATTTGGTTAGGTTTAAGGCATATAATGTGGTTAACATAAAAAGGAAAGGCAATAAAGCTCAAGGGGGCTTATCAAAAGGAAAAAACATATTAATAGGTAGGCTATTTGGCTAATGTAGCTTATAAAACAATGAATGCCTATATCATTTCCATGTTAACGCATGTGACGAAAATATGGACTCAAATAGAAAATCAAAGGAAAGTTAGGAAGTATATGTCTTGAAGGTCAAACATAAACAAAAGACAACGAGACTTATATAGATTTGTAAGTTTATGAAGGCTTAAAAATCTCGTTAGCTTATGTCTACCACTGCTCACTACTCTTCTAAAGATAATGTATATTGACCAATGATAAGAGTAGAAGTAAATGATCAAGTTGCCATGAATTTTTCTAGTCAATTTGCTCTCTAATTATGACTATATAGTCCTAGAAGCAGTAGAAAGAAAGAAAATGCTTGTTTGTGTATATTGATTCTCTCTCTATTTTTTTTTGAAAACTTAAAAACACGTAGGAAATAAATAAACTTAAAAACACACATACATATCCTAAAAAATGTGAAGATGTAAAGGAAAAGAAATAAACTTCCTTTGGGTTTGTTGCCTCCCAAGAAGCACCTTTGTTTATTATTGCTAGCTCGACTCCTTGTTTTCGTCATCACTTGACAAAGTTATGATCTTCAAGTGTCATAACTTGTGTTTTCTCAACTCTAGGTTCTTTAGGATAGGGCTTTAGTTGATGAGCATTCAAATTTAGCGTCTTCCTTATCTTCATACTCTTAATCTCTGTTGAGTCCCTGCACTCTTGGAATATTTTTTTCACCTTTTTCTTCCTTGTTTAATTTCTCTAACCTGCTAGGTAAAGGTGAAGGGTTAGTCTCAATAATAATTAGGGATTCAGTACTCACCTTTGAGCTAAATGATATGTCCTTTTCTCCTTCGAGCTCCTTCTTAACTTCTTCTTCACAAGTAAACCCTTGAGTAGTCTTCTCTAGATTTCTAAGCTCCTTTCCACTGTATAAGGCTTCCACACTAACATTCCTTAGGTACACCTCAGGTTGAGATGGCTGCTTCTCTTTGCTTTAGATTCCATGTGGTTGATAGTTCCTACCATCTAACCCAGCTGACTTACAGAGGTTGGGAATCGAGACATTATCTTACTGGAACTATCTTACATCTTGATGAAATTGTAAAGTATTATAGAAATGGAATGGGGTGTTTTCCTTCAGTTAGCTAAGTCTTCCAAAGATGTACCTAATTTTTGTTGGCTGTCCAAGTTTTGGACGCTAGACTGTGTATCTTGCCAAAATTGTCTTTAATCCTATTGGAAATGTAGAGTATTAGTGGCAATAACATTAACTATGTCTTTTAGAGATGTAACTATGTTGGAATAAGAGGCTTTTAGTCTATACGAGAATTGTTGTGCATCCTGTAGCTCATTTAGGAAGCAGTCTTATTGGCTATCCCCTCAACTAAAAGTTCATATGATCACTCAAAACTTAGTTATAGGATTGAGAATATGAGTTATGGGAAAATTTTCCACCAATAACATTGATAATATCTAACAGTGACATACACCCTTCACTTTGTCCTTTTTATATACTAAGACAAACAAACGTGAAAAAGATAAAGAAATAAATGTTAAAACTAATTAGAAACAAGTATATACAAAATACCAATTAAAATCAAAAACAAAAACTAAAGCACCATACTTCCCAGCAACGACGCCAAAATTGGTAGTGTATTGTAACACTACACAAAATAACTAAACTTAAAACTATCGTTAGTGATAAGTCTAGGTCGATCTAACAGAGTGTGTGTGTAGAGCTTTTGTAATGAAAGAAATTAGTGTTCAGGTGAAGGGGGTTGGTTTGGTTTTGAATAGAAAAATAAAATGAAAGTAAACTAATGAAAGTAAATTAAAACAAACAGTTAAAAATGATGAAAGTGTTGAATGCGTTTAGGATCTGGGTCTCAGTTCAATTTCAACTTATACATAATTAAACATACATCATTGTCATATTGTTGTCACACCTCTCTTAGAATTATTGATTATAGATTACTAAGAAGATCTGTTATCCTCGGTTTTCCCTTAAATCATATTTAGTTAAAACAACCTTTTTAACCAAACCTAACCGTCGAACAATATAGAACAGGCTTTCTAGATTTAATCAGACAGCCACATTATAAATAAGGAAAATATATCAATCTTGGCAATAACCACACAAATTCTAGTAATTTAACCTATGTTATGTTATCTGTAATGATTTAATACCATTAGTTGCCACAAATGAATTTAAAACACAACGATTACATATTATTTAAGATTCTAGCAATAGGTTCGTACATAAACATTCTAACAAGAACGAGAATAACGATTATCCATACATGTGATAGTTATAGGCTGCGTTATGTTTTAGTGGGTAATTTAGTATGTTTTTAGATGTTAATTAGATGATTTGTGAATGTTTAGGTTTAGAATTATGTTAGTGTGATTATGTGTTTGTGTTTTTGAATTGTTATGTGGTTTAGAGCATGTCATCAGACTTTAATTTTATATGTTTGAGGTGTTTTGATGAGTTTGTTAGTGTTTAAGATTAGCTAAAGAAGACCAGAGAAGATTTGGAGAAAGCTTAGAGGAGGAGCTAAGGCCATGGTCGTGACAGAAGAAACCCAACAAAGGCTAAGATTATGACACATTAGCCATAATCGTGCCAGAATCCAAATTTTAAGCGCCACGATCATGGCAAGCTCAATAATAGACACGAGGATTGCTTCCAAACTTAACTTTTTAAGGGTCATTTCAGACATTCAGTGTAACATCCCGTTTCCAGAGAACGGGTCGGACCAGAGAAACGGGTCCAAGTGTGGTAAATTAACACATCTCATGCTCATGCATTTGTGAATAGTGAGTTTTGCGCATAAAAATGCATTGTACATGCATTCATGACAACTTTCTCGGTATAAGTGTGAATCAGTGCGATTTCTTGAAAAATAGGTATTGTGAGTGATAAATTGAGTCGGAGAGGTTCATAGTGATTTTCTAATTTTTAGA